>OZ020509.1:36632932-36665432 GCA_963971375.1 Platycheirus rosarum | reverse complement strand
CAAGGTTTATGTTAGGAATGATATTGCTTGCCGGAGCATTTCCCAATATGGGCAATGTTCTAAAACAGACTTTAACTTCTTGTTCTTCTGCTGCAAGCATATCATTCATTATTGTTTCATTTATGGGATTTAAAATCTTGACAGTTATTTGACTTGTAATGAGTTTAACAGCGCATTAAACTTCCATCTCGGAATCAGCGGGACCTTTGTCCTCGCACTGAAAACGTTACTGCTGACGATTTCCATGTACACAATTATAATAGGTTCCGCTATTGTGGTCACACAAAACTCGAAGCAAGGTATGCCAAGCTCTGCCGGGTTACATCAGCTTACTGAAATAATCGATGTACCAAGGTGAATACCGGATATTGCTGGTTTTATTTACAGGAGTCCAAATCTCAACAGCAATTCCACTTCTAACGAGTTTGATGCGCTGTCTGATTCCATCTCGAAAATTGTTTCCCTTTGTCCTCGCACTGAAATCGTTATTACGGGCGATTTCAATGTACACAATTCCAATTGGCTCCGCTATTCTGGTCAGACAACACCCGACGGAAGGTATGTCGAGCTCTTTGCCGGGTTACATCACCTTACCCAACTGATCGATGTGCCAACGCGTATACCGGATGTTGCTGGGCAAGCCGCCCATACTCTTGACTTGTTTCTTACTTCTCACCCTGAAAAGTATACCATTAGTGTAACTTCTCCAGTTGGCACTTCGGACCATTGTGCCATTTCGATTTCAAATTTCTCGTCCTACACTCATCCAGTTAAAAAAAAATTCCTCACCAGGACTGTTTGGCAATACGAGAAAGCCAAACGGGGACGGCCTGAATAAATTTGTTCGTAACTTTAACTGGTCACTTTGCTTCCTCGATAGTGACATTGATGCCAGTGCTCCAATTATCACCAATGTGATTCTTCTACGAATGCGTGCTTTCCTATCAGAATAACAATTATTAAACCCAAAGAAAAGTCTTGATTTAATTCTGAGTGTAAAGAAGCTATCAGGTTAAAAGAAGTAAGTTTCCGATCCTACAAAGCCAACCCTACTAAGGTAAGTCGGAAAAAAGCACAAACAAGCAAAAAACTTCTGGAACTCCTATATTAATAGAACCAAATTTATGATTCCTCAACATCTTCGGTTCCAACGCTCATCGCCAATGACAAACCAATTGTCTACTTTTTAGAGAAGGCTAACTTGCTTGCAGCTCATTTTGCGGCAAGCTCTACGTTCCCAAACAGCAATGTTGCCACTCATGTACTTGAGAATCTAAATTTTCCATGGTACAGATTTTTTTCCGCACTCGTACAGTAGCAAGAGTTCTCAAACATCTCGATAAACACAAATCCTCTGGCCCGGATGGTATACGGCCATTCTTTTGAAGATGTGTTTTTCCACATTGGCAAAACCACTGCGTAAGCTTTCCATCGCTTCTACTCTTCTGGAATCTTTCCTATCAGATGAAAAACAGTATTTTTCCGGCCTGCCCCTAAGAGAGGTGAGTGAACAAAAAAACATTCTGACATGCCAATTTTCAATCCGCTCCTGGAGACGCAGTCATATGATAAGGAGATTTGTGAGGCATGAATAAGATAGCAGAAGTTACTACCTATCTAACAACGCAAAACATGATCAGCTAGGACCTCTAAATAACGAAATATAGGTGTATGACTTGCCACCTTTGAACTCACTCCTGTAGGCGCAGTTATTCTTTCAAGAAATCTATGGTATATGCTGAATTCAATATCTATCTGGCAGTGTAAAAATTACTCACCTAGCATTTCTAAATAACGAGATAAACTCTGCGAATCTCAGGTAATTTGTATTAATCATCACTTAAAATGATGCATTGCGCAGATTAAAACATTTAGAATACACGTGACAGGTTACTCCAAAACAATAGGTTCTTTTAAAAAATTTGCAGGCAAACATATTACTTCATGTAATTCTAAACAAAAAAGATTAAGATACTTTTTATCATACAATTAATAGATTTGAAGAAAACGGTCGAAAACACTGGAGTTTAGTGCAAATATTCAAAAAAAATATAAATTAATGTTTCTGAGTGGGGACATTTTTTGTATTTGGTTATGTTCGGAAAAACATTTTCTAAAAAAAAAAACAAATTTTATGAGCGTAACCCGAAGGGAAATTCCGCCATCTTGAAAAAAACAAATTATTTTATTTTGCTTAATAACTCGCAAAATGGCCTGAAATGACTACTTGTAGACCGTAAAATTATCTACAAAATGACATATTAACGACTTCTGTACGTTTAGTTAAAGGTGAAAGTGCTGCTGTTATTAACGACTATGTTCTTGTTGTTCTTTACTTTGCCAGCCCATGACCCAACAGAATTTGCTCATTTTCCACTAATTATAATGAAACAATAGAAACCCACAAATTAAAACCATGGGGAATCGATTTTAATCTTTTCCTTAATATTGCCCTTAAATCTTAACCAAGCAAGACCAATTTTTTTTTTAATTTTTTCCTAGTACTAGTATAACCTCCTCTTTCTCCCATTGTTCGCTTGACGATGGTTAACGGGACGACCTGTATACTTGGGCACGATAAAAAATTGTAACACAGCAAGTATTTCCTTTATCTTTTTCTTGCCTATATCATCGACAGACGATTCAACTTGAGCATTGCGGTAAATCCGCACGAACAAGTTGACTTGTTATCGGATGTATTGCTCAATGCTCTCTTTGTAACCAATCAATTATATTTTATTGCGAAGGTATAACACTGGTAATAATTTGTATTGTGAAGTTCAAATTGGAATTTAGTGGAGTATTGATCATAGATAATTTGTCCGTTTTAGTTTCTTTTAATTTTGTGTTTTAAAAAGGTAGGTTATTTTAAACTTGACTATGTCAAAATTGTAAAATTCGTAAATTTATTTATTTTTAAAATTATCGATAAATAAGCGCATCATTCATATATGTTTTCTTTATAGAAGCCCAAATTTAGACAGGGTTTCAACTTGCAACGAATTTGAAGCTTTGTCTGACTCCATTCAAAGAATTGTTTCCCGTTACCCTCACTTTGTAATCAATATTACGGGCGATTTTTATGTACACAGTTCTAGTTGGCTTCGGTTGTTTTGGCAAGACAACACCCGAGAATGAGAAATTTTCTCCCGAATAGGTTATCCGAAATAGGTCGATCGAGTCTCTAATAACCTTCAAAGGAATCCTTAAAAGCCAACATAAAGTATTGAGAAGCAGTGGCAACATTGCCAAAATGCCATCAGGGAAGCCACCTCTGAAGTGCTGCATTTCACACGGCCACCACAATGAAACCCCTAAGCTAAACAAGAAGCATACAAGGTGGCGCTGCAAAGAAGAACCAGAACTGCCCGTTCGTTCTACGAGCAGAAGAGGAAATAGGAACGTCGGCTTCTCAGAAAGTAAAAAAGGGTTCATGAGAAGTGCGCAATCGAGGAAATGAAGAGCTGTTCTTGCACGAATGAAGTTCGAAAGTTTTACTAAAACGTAAAAAAAAATTGTCAAAGCTACAGAGATCGAACTGAAGCTTGCAAAGATGAACAAGGAAACATTGTATGGGTATTACAGTCGATACTGATAATATGAAAAACCATTTCTACAGAAGTGCAGACTGTAAAACGGCGACGACGGAACGAACTCCGCTGTCAGGGAGAATGGTCCATCTTATCTGGGCGAAGGAGACCAACAATTCCGCCCACCACTGGATGAAATAAAGCTTAAGTGCAACAAAGCCGCCGGAGCCGATGGCCTAGCAGCCGAGTTCTTCAAAGCTACAGGCGATAAGTATGCACCAACTAATAACCAAGATATGGTTGGAAGAAAGCATGCCCGATGAATGGAATCTCAGCATAATTTGACCTTAAAAATCGGATGCTAAAAGCAGACTTTCTGACCTGCACCCACTACAGGGATATCAGCCCCATCAACATTGTCTACAGGATGTTTTCTGCTGTTTTGTATGAACGCCTAAAGCCATTCGTCAAAAATCTGATAGTTCCATATCAGTGCGGGTTTAGGCCCGGAAAGTCCACTATCAACCAAATATTCACATTACGGCTGATCTTGGAAAAAACCCAAGAACTTCAAATCAATACCCACCACCTTTTCATCGATTTCAAAGCCGCGTACGACAGCATTTATAGAGACGAGTTATATAGAGCAATGTGAAGTTTTAACATACCTGCCAAAGTCGTCCGCCTGGGTAAAACGAAAAGGGAAAACCCACACTATTTCGGCAATATCGCTAAAGACATCACTGACACCTTTGAAGTCAAAAAAAGGATTTAGACAAGGCCTATCATGCGATTTTTTCCACATCATTCTTGAAAGAATAGTTCAGAACTGTCATACCAACACCAGAGGCACGATCTTTCAAAAGTCCGTCCAATTACTCGCATACGCCGACGAAATTGACATAATCGGAAGAACACAGCGTTATGTCAGTAGCGCTTTTGTGATTATTGAGAAGGAAGCGGCGAAGATGGGTTTAGCAATAAATGAAGGAAAAACCAAGTATATACTCTCATCAAGAACAGACCTAATATCGACGTCTTGGACACAACAGATAGCTATAACTTTGAGGTAATTAGGGACTTTGTCTACCTGGGCTCCGCTATTAACTCAGACAACACCAGCGCTGAAATCAAACGAAGAGATGTACCGGCTGTACAGCGAAACAGACCTAGCCAAAAGAGTAAAAATTCAACATCTCAGTAGGCTGGGTCATATAGAGCTGATGGACATCAATGCTCCGGCCCGGAACTTCTTGGATTCCATCATAGAGGGACGGCGCAGTACAGGAAAACCGAGACTCAGGTGGCGCACAAAAGTGGAAGAGGATCTCAATTGAGTCCACGTGCGAAACTGGAGGCAGCTAGATAGGGACCGAGTTGAGGTTAACCAGATTGTAGCGCCTCATAAGGTAAAGTTAGGGCGAAAAAGTACCAAACCTAAGGAAAACTCATGGTTTCATCCGAGCTGTAGAGATGTTATTAGGTTAAAAAATGTATGTTTCCGTTTATATAAGGCCAACACCACCGAGGAGAACCTTAAAAAATTTCAGCAGCAATGGTGCAATGCTCATATTCGTAAAATCAAATGTTCGAATGAACAAAACATTTTGCAAAAATTACTGCAATGTCCCAAAGGCAGTAACATTTTTTGGTCATTTGTGAAAAACGTAAAGAATTCTTCGTCATCATTGGCTCCTACGCTCGTCTTCAACGACATTCCTGCTGTAAGTTCTCAAGATAAATCAATTTGCTTGCTGCCCATTTCGCGACAAACTCAACGGTGTCAGCAGGTGTTACAACTCCTCCTGTACTACAAAGCGTAAATGATTTCATAGGACTTATCTTCTCTGGCACTCTTTCAGTCGGAAGAGTATTGAAAGGTCTCAATCTATACAAAAGCGCTGGCCCGAAAAGTATCCCCGCTATTATATAAGAGGTTTTTTTCAAAACTGGCTAAACTTCCGAAACTTTAACTGGTCACTATGCTTCCTCGATAGTGACATTGATGCCAGTGCTGAAATGATCACCGATGTGATTCTTTTAGGGATGCGTGCCTTTATTCCTAACAGAGTAAAAAGCATCAAGCCTAAAAAAAGTCCTGGTTTAATTCTGAGTGTAAGGAAGCTATCAGGCTCAAAGAAGTAAGGTTCCGATCCTACAAAGCCAAGCACAAACAAGCAAGGAACTCATGCAACTCCGTTATTGAAAGAACCAGATTTTTGCATGACCAAAAATTACGGCAAAAAATTCTGCAGTGTCCCAAAGGCAGTACAATTTTTTGGTAATTTGTAAAAAATATTAAAAACTCCTCAACATCTTCGGTTCCAACGCTCATCGGCAATAACAAACCAATTGTTTACTCTTCAGAGAAGGCAAACTTGCTCACCGCCCATTTCGCTGCTAGCTCCACGCTGTCTAATAGTACAGTAGCAAGAGCTCTCAAAGATATCGATATACACAAATCCGCTGGCCCGGATAGTATACCCCCGATTCTTCTGAAAAGGTGTTCTTCCACACTGACAAAGCCACTGCGTAAGCTTTTCCATCGCTCCTTCTCTTCTGGAATCTTTGCTAGAAGATGGAAAACAGGGGCCCTACTATGGTATTTGATTCTACTTTCCATTCTTTCCGATTCTACTGTGAAATGGAACTATCTATGAAAATAGAATCGGATGCCGGTAATGCAAACTTTTTTTCAAAATATTTTTGATTTTTGAACGAACCTCGAGCTGTTTGAAAACTCATACTTAAAAAAAAAACAAACAAAACTTCAAATTTAGGGACAACAATAGTGGCGATAAAATTTTCGGATAAAGTTGTCCACATTTGGTGAGATTTTTGTCTTGTTTCTGGGCTTTTTAGTTACCCCTTGGATACGTCCCGATGATTCCTCATGACCAGCATTTCAAATTGTGATGGCTTGGTGTTTACTATTTTGCTGATTGCCTATTTATAAAAAATAAAATTAATGGTTGAGTAATTAATTCAAGCGCAATCAATCAACGTATTTACATTTTTACATTTTACATTTTTGATACAGACACATTTTCTTAGCTCTTCCCCGAATATTAAAAAAATACAAATTAAAGCTTGGCACCACTCGATCTGTTCGATTATTGTATATTAAAACGTTTTAACAGAATTAGTTCCGATTTTACGAATTCGAAATTTTTTATTATAGAATCGAATTACATAGTTGGGCCCCAGCATTTGTCCAGCCTGTCTCTAAGAAAGGTGACCCACCCTCTTTTTCCTTCTACCGACCCATAGGACTAACATCCCTTCTTTCTAAGGTCATGGAAACGCTGATTAACCGTCAGCTTAAGGTATATCTCGAAGATTGAAAGCTTCTCCATGACTGTCAGTATGGCTTCCGCAGCAACCGTTCCACTGGTGATCTGATGGCATATCTCACCGAACAGTGGAACAAATCTTTAAATCGCTTTGTTAAAATTAAGATTATTGCACTAGATATCTCCAAGGCATTTGATATAGTTTGGCATGAAACTCTCTTATCGAAAATGAGTGCTTTTGGGATCGATGATACTTTTGTTCGTTGGATTAGAAGCTATTTTCTGGACCGTTCAATACAAGTTGTATTGGACGGATTCAGGTCTAATTCCTACAATATAAATGCTGGTGTGCCCCAGGGCCCTGTTCTGTATCCGATTCTTTTCTGTCTGTTACTTCCACTTAATTGATTTGCTGACGACTCCACCCTCAGGTTTTCATATTCGCTCGATAATTTACGTCCTTCGCCTTCGGACGTACAATTGCAACGGTACCGTATGTCAAGCTCATTAAACTCCGATTTATACAGCATTGCCAAATGGGGTAATAGGAATCGTCTGGAGTTTAATGCTTCGAAAACTCAATGCTGTTGTATCCTGTCGTTAAAGCTTAACATAACCCCAATGCCAATGTCCATGAATGACACTTACATCGAAGAAACCGAAAAGCTCTCAGTACTCGGTATGTGTGTCAACGACGACTTCCGCTGGAACGACCATATATTTGAGATCGCTAAAAAAAAACGCAGTGTTTTACATTAAAAGGGAAACAAATTGTCCCTTGTGCGTGCGATTAATGTTCCTTTATTAATAAAGTAACTTTTTAAAAAGATTTGGTTATTTTTACACAACTTTATTATTCAAGATAGTACTTCATTATTCAAGATATAAAATACAACTCTATCTATTCTTGGGTTGGGTGAAGCTACGTCAATTATTCAATGCAGGTCATTTGCCAATCTAAGCATTTTAATAGTTTCTTGGAATCAACAACGAGACCAGTCGACGGGCAAATGAACTGCGTTTCTCACAGTCATCATTTCACCTGTTTTATTATGCTTATTTGGTAATCCAATTTGAATTTAGTTTGTGAGTGCTGACTTTGACGTAACCTCTCCCTCCCTTAGTTTGAAACTCTCCTGAGTTACAAAAAAATATTTTTTTAATCTTTAGAATTTAATACAAACGTAAATTATTATGATTAAGAAACTTATAAATATTCCAATATATAAGTTAACACCCTGTAACCTACTACTGATAACCCACTGTTGATCTACATTGAACACCTGTACATCAGCGGAGTGTCATAAGAAACTTCAAAGCATCTCGCCGCTTATTCGCGGCCTCTTAATAACATCAAAGGTCTTCGCCGCTAATCCCCAAAACATTTTTTGCTTGGCCACTTTATAATCCGCTGCATAAAAGGATTATAAGCGCCTGCTGATCCGCAGCTTGGATTACCGTAGGGCAGCATGCCTTGAACCAAAAAAAGCTTATCGCCGCTTATCCACGGCCAGTTTTTGTAAGGCAGTTGAGTGCAAAGGTTTAAAATAAATTAATATAAAAAAATTAAGAAAGTCGTTTTCATTTACTGGCGCCCAACGTTTATTGAGTTATAACTTGTCTATTAACCATTCAAAAAGGCAAAACTCTGAATCCGACGAACTATGAGAAAATTGAAAACGTAAAAATATAAAATTGAAAAACGAAAAAACACAAAAAAAACAAACATTTTACGCTTACGCATTTGCGATTCCTAAAAAATTAGAATCGTTAAGTACTGCAACACAGGAAAATATCAAAAATAAAACATATCGCAGCATTTGTGAAAAAAAACCAAACATTAAAAGACAAAATAAAAAATTCCTATAAGAGATAATTAAAAACTTTGAAGTATAAAGTAAAAAAAAAAAAGGAAAAAAAACCTAAAAATAAAAAAAGTTTAAAAGTGGTTTTCCCTGCAATTTATATAAACTGAAATTAATAAGCAAATTAAAAAGAAAAATAAATTACTGTTTTCGTGGAAAAAATAAGCAAGAAAAAACAAAATAAGAAAAAAACTTTTTGAAAATTATCATCCTTTCAACAATCATCCCAAGGAAAAATTACCAAAAATTTAAAGGAGTCTTCATTTTTTATGTAAGTGGAGTGCTAGGTAATCTTATAAAATTTAAAATAATTAATAAAGTAATATTTATAACAGCCTTATAAACTTGTTGTATAAATAAGAAATAATTGAAGTAAGATCATAAAATAAAATTTAAAAAATATAAGAAATACTGTAATATTTATAGAAAAACTTAGTAACTATTTCGTATGTAAAAAAAACAAGAAATTAACCGTTAAACTTTACTTAGAATTTCTTTTATTAAATTTTGACTTAACATAAAAGATAAGGGGATTTAGATACAAAATAAAACCATATCTCTATTTAATTTAAACATTAAATATTGAATAAAAAGTAAAAAAAAAAAACTTTAAAAATGGATGATATCCAAGTGCGTGCAATTATAAAAGTAGCTGTTGAAGCTGCTGTAATTCAAACAAAACAAGCTTTCGATGTTTCGATAAGTGATTTGACAAATCGGCTTTCCATTTTGGAAACTCCTTTGAAAGTTGTTGAATACAAACCTATCACAATAAATAGGCAAGTTAAGTGTGAGGAAACTTTAGATCTCGTCAAATCAATTCCCGAATTTACAGGTGATCCACTTAATTATGTTTCTTGGCGTCATGCCGCTGTTGCTGCTCTCAAAGTGTTTGAAGGGTTTGAAGGCAGTTTCAAATATTATCAAGCTGTGGCTTTGATAAGAAACAAAATTGTAGGACCCGCAAATACAATGCTATCGTCTTTAAATACGGTGCTAAATTTTGAAGCAATTATAAGTCGCCTCGATTTTACCTACGCAGATAAGCGACCAATCTATCTTATAGAACAGGAAATGTCAACTCTTAAACAGGGAAAATTATCTATTATTGAGTTTTATGAGACAGTAGAACGGAAGCTTACTCTTATCATAAACAAGACTTTAATGACTCACGAAGGTAACGCCGAGCTTATTGCTTCTCTCAATGTTAAGTATAGGCAAGATGCTCTGAGGACCTTTATTTCTGGTTTGCGTAAGCCAATGTGCGATATTCTTTTTTCGTCAAGGCCCGTTGATATGCCAACTGCGTTGGCCCTTGCGCAGGAGTTAGAGGCAAATCATACGCGATACAATTTTGCAAATTCCTTTGCTGGTTACAATGATGGCCAATTAAGACAATCTTTTAAGGGGAATCAAATATATAAAACAAACCTTTCGCCATATAATATGCACCAACAGTCCCAACCTAATGTTCAACCAATGGAAGTAGACGCATCAACATCTCGTTTCCGACTACAACAACAAGGACCAAACCAGAATCCTTTTAATTCGAATTTCAGTCATAACAATCGACCACTAAATAAAAGACCTGTTCATTCGGACAGATATTCAAGAAACAGGCCATTCATTAGAAATAATGAATCCACACAACAACCACAACCAAAAATTCAAAGAATAAACAATATAGTTTATAGTCAACAACAGCAAAATTATGAAGGTCAGTACGAAATCGATTATGACAACGAGAGCTATTTCGACGACAATTTTTCACATAACGGTGAAAATAAAAGTCAAGATCTAGAAATTCCAGATCAAATAAATTTTTTAGGGGCAAGTCCCTCCTACCGTTCATAAAACGGACACTAGGAGGGAAGGAAATAAAACTTCTGATCGACACAGGTGCGGCAAAGAACTATATTAAGCACATGAGTCACCTTAAAGGCATCACACCAGTTGAAACTCCATTTATTGTTAAATCTGTGCATGGATCAAACCGAATTGAATTGAAATGTGTCATTAATTTATTTAATCAGAATACCTTTTTTTTTATTCTCCCTCAGCTTGAGAAGTTTGATGGTATAATTGGTTACGACTTTTTGCGAAAAATAGGAGCTCAGCTAGATTTGCGAGATGGTATAATAAGGTATGATGGTAGAGAAGAGAAACTTTTTTATCTGTTTTGCAAAGATGTTAATAATATTTCCATCAAAAATGAATCTGTACCTCCGGATATACTTAAACATTTTGCTTTCATTTTAGACAGTAGACGTAGAGTTTTTGCAGACATTAATGAATCGTTACCCTATAATACAAATGTAATAGCCACTATAAGAACAACGGACGATGAACCTGTTTTTTCAAAAGCGTATCCTTATCCAATGGCATCCGTCGAATTCGTCAACCAAGAAATTTCTAATCTGCTCAAAGACGGCATCATAAGACCGTCTCGATCACCATTTAATAACCCTGTTTGGGTGGTAGATAAGAAAGGTCTTAACGACGATGGTACTCGGAAAATGAGGCTTGTTATTGACTTTAGGAAATTGAATTTAAAAACCATCAGTGATAAGTACCCCATTCCGGACACTTCCGTTATTCTTTCAAATCTTGGACAGTCCTTGTATTTTTCGACATTAGATATAAAGTCTGGGTTTCACCAGATACGGTTGTGCGAAAAAGATAGAGAAAAAACTGCTTTCTCGGTCAACAACGGGAAATTTGAATTTTGTCGACTTCCGTTTGGGCTCAAAAATGCACCCGGCATTTTTCAAAGAGCAATTGACGATGTCTTAAGAAGTGAAATTGGTCAGTGCTGTCACGTCTATATTGACGACGTAATTGTTTTTTCAAAAACCAAAGAACAACATCTGAGAGATTTAGATAGAATTCTTTTGAAACTGTTTGACGCTAATATGCGAGTTTCGCAGGAAAAATGCAAATTTTTCAAAACCGAAGTTGAATTTTTGGGTTTCGTTGTTTCTGCTCAGGGTATTAAGACGTGTCCGAATAAAGTAAACGACATAATCGAGTATGAAACTCCAAGGACGTTACGTAGTTTGCAGTCATTTTTGGGTCTTTCTGGATACTACAGGAGATTTATACGCGATTACGCTAAAATAGCCAAACCACTCACAAGGTATTTGCGAGGAGAAAATGGCAACGTAAGTTCAAGGCAGTCCAAAAATATCGAAATCAAATTTGATCAAGATGCTATCGAAGCGTTTGAGCGAATTAAAAATATTTTGGCTTCAGAGGACGTTCTTCTTTTATATCCTGACCACTCAAAGCCTTTTGACTTAACAACCGATGCTTCTTCCCATGCGCTAGGTGCGGTTTTATCGCAAAACGGAAGACCGATTACCATGATTTCTCGCACACTTACTTCCACCGAGGAATCCTTCGCAACAAACGAGCGAGAGCTTCTCGCTATGGTGTGGGCTTTAGGGAAATTGCGAAACTACTTATATGGCTGCAGAGATCTCAATATTTACACCGATCATCAACCATTGACTTTTTCCATCTCCGAAAAGAACCCGAATACTAAAATTAAGCGTTGGATGGCCTTCGTAGAAGAGTTTTCTCCAAAATTCCACTACAAGCCCGGCAGAGAAAATCTTGTGGCTGATGCCTTATCTAGACAAAGCGTTAATGTGTTAGAGCATTCTAGTGTTTCCGAATCGGTCACGGCTCATAGTGAGACATCCTTAACCAGAACCATACGAACTGTACAGAATCCTGTGAACTGCTTTCGAAATCAGATTCTTATAACCGAAGGTAAAGAAAACAAAATGGTCAGGAAAGTCGTATTTCGCGAAAAACTTAGGTACGCATATCGTATTCCAGTGAGAGCTATTTGTTTGATATTTTGGACGAAGTCATAAACCCTAACGTTGTAAATGGCTTACACTGTGATCTTCATATTAAAGCTGTCATTCAAGATCTGTTATTAAGAAAATATCCATCTACCAAATTTTTCCATTCAGAAAAATTTGTAATAGATGTTTTTAATGAAAATGACCAAAATGAGATTCTCGCTGTAGAACATAATCGAGCTCATCGATCCCTGCGCGAGAATGTACAACAAATTTTAAGAGATTATTTTTTCCCAAACATACAAAAAAACTAAACGAGATTATAAAAAACTGTAGAATCTGTAATGAAGCTAAATATAAAAGGCATCCACCTAGGGTAGAAATAGGCAAAACTCCTATTCCATCTTATGCGGGCGAAATTTTACATGTTGATATTTACTCAACAGCAAACTCGTATTTTCTTACGTGTATTGACAAATTTTCTAAATTTGCAATTGTGTGTTCAATAAAGTCTCGAGCAATAATTGATATAAAGGAACCTTTAATTGGAATTCTTAATTTTTTTAAGGATACAAGAACATTGGTCTGCGACAATGAAAAGTCTCTTAACTCGCATACCATTAAAACACTTCTCCGGGACCATTTTAAAGTTGACATTTTTACAATTCCCCCTTTCCATAGCACATCCAATGGACAGGTAGAGAGATTGCATAGCACATTGACAGAAATTGCAAGGTGCACCAAGCTAGAACAAGGTATCAGTGACATAAACGAACTCATTTTACTCGCGACAGTTAAATATAATAGGACAATTCATTCGGTGACAAAACAAAAACCTATAGATATCATACACTCAAATTCACCTGAGCAAACATATCAAATAAAACAAATATTAGCCAATACTCAAGCTAGAGACTAAGAATACCATAATCGGAAAAAGGGCACAAGAGCCTACACAGCAGGTGAAAAAGTTTACGTTCGAACTAATAAACGCATAGGAAATAAATTCAGAAAACTTTACGTAGAAAAAACAATCCAAGAAGACAGAGGAACAACAGTTTTGATCGATAATAGACTCGTACATAAAAATAACCTCAGGTAAAACAGTTTCCATTTTATAACAAAACATTTTTCGATCTCATATTATTAAATTTTTTTTATCGTTATTAATTTTTTTTGAGAATTATGGTTTTGTTTTGCATATGATGATGCCTTAAAACTTACAAAAAGCAATAATAATAATAAAAAACATTATAAAAAAACAAATAACAAAATTTGTAAAATTCCTATTCATTCATTTATAAAGTATTAAAAAAGAAAAAGAAAAAATGTATTAATAAAGTTTCTGCAACATAAAGACAAATTTTTATAATTTAACTTCAAGAAATTATGTATTTAAAACACGGATGAAATACAAAATAATTAATATGAAATTAAGAAACAATCTGGATAAAATAAAAATCTCTATTTCAGTTTATGTGAATTTTTGTATTGTTATTATTTTTTGATAATGGAAAATAAATATTATTTTCTTTGTTTGTTTTCCGATCTCAAAACAATTATATGTTATTGACGTAAATGTTTTTTTCTTTTCTCTTAAATTTTTATGTAACCCTCGTTAATTGATGTAAATTTTGTTTGTTTCTGACTTACATATAAGATATTGCACTCCACAACTAAAATTGTCAAGTTTAATTTAATTAATTTGTAAAAATAATAAGTTTCTAATCCACCGAGGACGGCAGAGTTTAAAGGGGGAGCAGTTAACACCCTGTAACCTACTACTGATAACCCACTGTTGATCTACATTGAACACCTGCACATCAGCGGAGTGTCATAAGAAACTTCAAAGCATCTCGCCGCTTATTCGCGGCCTCTTAATAACATCAAAGGTCTTCGCCGCTAATCCCCAAAACATTTTTTGCTTGGCCACTTTATAATCCGCTGCATAAAAGGATTATAAGCGCCTGCTGATCCGCAGCTTGGATTACCGTAGGGCAGCATGCCTTGAACCAAAAAAAGCTTATCGCCGCTTATCCACGGCCAGTTTTTGTAAGGCAGTTGAGTGCAAATGTTTAAAATAAATTAATATAAAAAAATTAAGAAAGTCGTTTTCATTTACTTATATGTTTAACAGAATATGATTTTTATGGTTAAATTTTAGTTCGTTTATATAATCAATATTTTCTATTTGTTTCATTACAATATCACTAAAACTTAGTTGTTCTTCAGTTATGTTGAGATCTATTTGATATGGAATGATAAATCTTTCTTCGAATATATTTTTTCTATTGGCAAAGGTTCTATTTCGGACATTTAATTCACAATTATTAAAGTTTAATAAATAATTTCCATTTAGTTGTGTGGTTCTTTCATCACAAGTACTTGATAAATTAATATTTTAAACATTTTTTGTAATAATAAACCATTTTCTATTTCATTTATTTTCATTTGGAAATTCTTTGTTTTTATACAAACACTATTATATAAGCATAAGTCAGATATTTTTAAATTCTTTAAATCTGTATTTTGTTCATATATGTATACAATTTCATTTATCTTAACGATTTCTTCATCATCTATTATTAGTTCTTCAAAGTACATATTTGTTAAAGAGGTGACTAAATATTTTCTTGTCTCTAAGACTTCATTTTAATTACAAAAACAATTTTTTCATTGTTGTATAATGCTGTTCCAATTTTTAGATTTTTTAACTTTTCAAAACTTATATTATATTTTATTATTTCTTCTTTACTTAAAATATTACTTCCCATTATTCCTGTTCTACTAAAAGCAATGTTATTTTGAATATGTTCGATATTATCTTTTATAATTCCAATTTTTAATAATGATTCTAAGTACAAAAGTTTGTAATTCATTTTGACAGTTTCTCCTTTAATATTGTTGAACTGATTTAATACTTTAAATCTATCTTCTTCATTTGTTCGTTTTAAAGTTAAAAAGGTTTGGGTAAAACTATCATTGATAAATACTTGTTTGTTATTTTGAGTTATGATGTTATGGTTATTTTCATCAATTGTTTTCAAATATTCTTCAATTTTCTGTCTATCATCCTCATCCATCGTTCCGTATAACCATTTTAGCCCTGTACCTACTATATTAATAAGTCCTCTTTTGTGTCTGTGGGTAATGATAGTATATATTTTATATTTATGTGAATCTAATTCATGAAATACCAATAATTCATGAAATACCAATCTACACATTTGTATAATTTTTCTATCGTAGTCAATTCTGATTTTTTCTGCGGTAATTACCCTTATCTTTTCACTAATTGTACTAGGAAGTCTTTCAATATCAGAATTGCCGGTGTGGCTATTTGGTTTGGTAAAATGTACTTCTATATTTTCCTGTCTTAAAAAGTCCTTTACGTTAACATTTTGAAATTCATTGTCCAGAACTATTTTATTTGGTTTACCTTTAATAGAGAAGTACAACCGTAATTTGTCTTTAAATGTAATACTGTTTTTGTCTTCCAGGTGAAATAGTACACAATGTTTGGAAAACTTGTCGATAAAAGTAATGAATGGTTGTTATCTGTTGGTGTTTCTGTATGCTTAAGTTTTGGTTTGGTAGGTCTTCTATCATATTTTGCTCTGTTACAAGTATCGCAATTATTAATATACTTGTGAATTAAGGTTTTCAAGTTTTTGAAATATATTAACTTTTTTAAGCCTGCATAATTTTCGTTTATACCTGAATGACCTGTTTCGTATTTATGGTACTTTACAATTTGTTTATAAGTATCATCTTCATTTTTCATCTTTGTGCATGATACATACATTTGTAAAACTTGATTTGTGTTGTATCGTTTAATTCAATGAGCTTCAATTTTGTTAGGTTATATTCATGTTCTGTTAGTTCAGAAAAAATGCCTATTTTAGCTTTTTTTTTTATAAACCTCCTAAATATGTCCACAAGTTTTTCTTCTTGAATGTCTTGGGAGTTAATATATAACATTCTTTTTTTATCTAGTATCTCTATCTTTGTGTAAAATCTGTTAACCACTGTGTCTAGTATTGGGAAGTGATCGTTTTGTTCTTCTTCTTGTGAGTGAATTGTATTGTTTTCAGTACTAATATTATCAATTTCAAAATTTAAATCGGGGTGGGGTGGTTTCTCTCCCTCCCTATGTGTGATCGCCTCGATCATATTTATCTCTCCTGTTTCATTATTAATACGACTTAAAAAATCAGCGGCTTTGTTTTCTTTTCCCTTTAAATAATCTATGTTAATGTTATATTCTCCTTGCGTTTGTGTTTTGTTTGTAACCATTTAAGTGGTTGATGGTCAGTTAATAAGTCAAAAGGTCTATCATATATGCAAGTTCCTTCTCCGTAACTGAATAATTTCGTTCATGTTCGTTCAAGGTGCGACTCGCATAGCATACTGGGTGCCCATCTTGTGTAAGGACTGACCCGATAGCAAAATCACATGCATCAGTTGTCAATTGAAATTTCTTGTTGAAATCTGGGTACCTTAAAACTGGAGATTCTGTTAGTATTATTTTGAGTTTTTCGAATGCGCTAATATAATTTGAATCATTTAAGTTGATTCTAGTATTCTTTTTAAGATATTTAGTCATGGGTTGTACAATTTTGGCGTAATCCTTTATGAACTTTCTAAAATATCCGGTAATGCCTGAAAATGATTTAATTTGTTTTGTAGTAGTTGGTAATTGTAGTTTTTGAATAGCTTCAATTTTTGACATATTTGGTTTGACTCCTTCTGTCGTTAAGACGTGTCCTAAGTATTCAGTTTCTTTTGCAAGAAAATTACATTTATCAATTTGAATTTTTAAGTTGTGCTCTCGTAACTTGTCTAATATCTTTTGAACGCTTATAATATGTTCTTTAAGGGAGGTACTGAAAATTAATATGTCATCTAAATAGACGACACAAATCTGATTTATGTATTCCCTAAGTTCTGAGTTAATTAAATGCTGGAAGCTTGCGGAAGCATTTTTGAGTCCAAAAGGCATTCTCGTGAACTCATAATGCCCAAGTGGAGTCGAAAATGCAGTTTGTTTTCTATCTTTTTCTCTTACAAGGACTTGGTGAAACCCCTTTGCAAGATCCAAAGTTGTGAAGTACTGGGATCTTCCCAATTTATCCAATATAGTGTCTATATTTGGAATTGGAAACTTATCGTCAATTGTAGCCTCATTCAATTATCTAATTTTTTTGGTACGATCCAAAGGGGACTATTATATGGTGAGTTGCTCTATTTAATGATTCCCTAACTTAGCATTTCTTTAATTTGTTTATTTATTTCCTGTTCATGTATTTGTGGATATCTATAAATTTTGGCATAAATTGGCCTGTCTGTTGTTGTAACAATTTCATGTTTAATTTCATGAGTACAGCTTAAATGCTGACCATCTTGAAAAAATAAATCCTTGTTTTTGTGAAGAAGATTTTTCAATGATTCCTTTTCTTAGTTATTTAGGTGATTACCAAGGAGTCAGTTTGGAATATCTTGATTTTCTGATCTTCCTTCCAAAATATATATTTTTTCATAGTTATGGGGACATGCATTTATGAATTTAATTTTGTTCCCATGTATTTCTATGTGTTCTTCTAGGTTTATTTTTGCTTCTGAAGTTTTGACCTAATAAACCATCAAATTGTTTGTCTTTAAAGGATGTAAGTTTCCAACACATGTGAGCTTTTTCGTTAAATTCTTCAGGGAGTTCTGTTATTATTTCTGTTTCAATTGTTGTGTTTCCGTTAAGGGTATTAAAGGATATTTTTTCTTTTAAAGGAATTCGTTTGTATTTCATTAATTTCGTCTTGTCAAGTAATGTTGTTGTAGAACCTGTATCTATTAAACACTTAATCTTATTTTCACCTATAGTTAATTCTATTATCGGTAAATCCGACCTGGAGGCTGAGAGTGAAAATTTACTTCCTCTCTTTGAAAATTTTGAACGTGTTCGCACTCCATCGGTGTAGGATTATTAAATTGTCTTGGGTTGGAATTGTTGTTATTATAATTGTTCCTGAATTGGCCGGAATTCTTAAATTGGTTGAAGGGGTTCCTATGTTGACCTGAATTCCTGAATTGGTTGACGGGGTTTCTAATTTGACCTGAGTTTCTAAATTGGTTGACAGGATTCCTATACTGATTGTTAGTTTGAGGTCGATTAAAGTTATTGTGATTTAAATTTCTGTGATTCGTTGCTTGTCTGTTTTGTTTATTTCTGTAAATAAGTACAGTTAGGTATAGTAAGCGTCCCTAAGATTATCTACATTTCTGCTTATAACTACGCTAGCTAAATTTGGTTCAAGCCCATCAATGAATATTTTTAAGATCATATTCTCGTTTGCAATGTGCGAAAATTCGCTTGGTTTATTAACATCAAATTCATATTTACTATTAAGTTTGTCTAAAATCTCTTTTAATTTATCAAAATATTCACTAACAGTATTGTTATTTTTCTGGCGAATGGCCTGATGATACAAGTTATAATATGTCTCCCTGACTCCAAAATTCCTTATGAGCTCTGCTTTAATTTGTTCCCACGCTGCTGCTGGTCCTAATGTACATATCACTTGAAGTGCTGGTCCTTGTATTTTGTTGACTACATTCCTTTGGATCACGTAATCCTCCAAGCGTGTTTCCACGAAGTGTGGAAGGAATATCTTAACTTTCCTGATGAATGATGATAGTGCGTAGTCCGAGGTGCCCCAAAATTCTTTTATTTTGAAGCCTCTTTTATCAGTTCATTTACTGATATGGAGATTTGTTGTTGTAGCGGCGGTGCAACAGGTGTTGCATTGGTGTATTGTTGTTGCTGTTCTGCATTCATTTTTAGAATTTCACTACGTTCTTTTTGATAGATGTATTTATATTGATGTGACACGAATTTAAATTAAAATTTTAATACCGATGACTTTAATGCCACTTAATTCACAAAGTTCTTAAGTTCTTTTTATTCCGATCTTTGGATTAGAATCCTGCCGACTACTGCGCCATTAATGTTCCTTTATTAAAAAAGTAGCTTTTTAAAAAGATTTGGTTATTTTTAACACAACTTTATTATTCAAGATAGAACTTTATTATTCAAGATATAAAATATAACTGCGCCTATTCTTGGGTTGGGTGAAGCTACGTCAATTATTCAATGCAGGTCATTTGCCAATCTAAGCATTTTAATAGTTTCTTGGAATCAACTACGAGACCAGTCGACGGGCAAATGAACTGCGTTTCCCACAGTCATCATTCACCTCTTTTATTATGCTTATTTGAATCCAATTTGATTTCCCTTTGTGGGTGCTGACTTTGACTTAACCCGCGTTAATTATAAAAAAAAAGGTTTTCCATCCGCCTATTGGTCAGATCAGACGGGGTGAAAAACTTCTTGCATCTTCAAAGGAAACCTAAACACCTCGCAGCATTCTTGGCGACGTCAAATATGTGGTCATTCCACAGAAGGTGGTCTGTAATGCACATACCGAGAACTGGTGTGTTTTGTTTCTTCGATGCAAGTGCCACTCATGGATGGTGGCTTTTTTTGTTGTTTTTTTTTGCTCAACACACAAAGGTGGGGACTTTTCTGAAAAGTTCAGCCGAAGTATAAGGAATATGATTATATGATTAGTTAAAAGTCTATAAGAATTATTTACAATTTTATATGGAGCCTGTTTTTTGTTTCCCGTGCTACTATTGGTAAAATGAAAGATTTCCGATCAAAAGCCGTCCAAGCATTGAAGGGCTGTCTTTAAAAAAAAACTGGCGCAATGTTTTTAGATTAACTAATAAACTTCGTCTTGGAAACAAACGGATTCGTTAATTATTTTTTTTTGTGAAACTTCTTAAGCACGGTTGTGATCTGAAAATGTGATGATACACTCTTGTGAAGGAGCGATCACAAGCAGACATGTAAATAATGTTTTCTGAAGTTTCGCTACTGCCGTGTGTGAATTCCACACACAATTTTTTGTTTGTTTCAATTTATCGGCTAGTCAGTATTTACGAATTTATGTAAAGCAGAAGCTTCAACTGTAAAACTCTTATTTGGAACGTGGTGAATAAATGAAACGTACAGAAATTATATATTTTTGTCTTTTAACTTTTTAGGTGGCTTTGGAAAAAGTTAAATGCGAAGAATTGCAGTTGGAACTATCTGCAGCAATTAAATCAAAAACATCAAATCAACAATCAAATGACGTCTCCTCTTCAGCATTTATATCTTCCATCCCATCCCTCACATGGCCTCAAGCAATGAGTCACGATCAAAATTCGGAAGTTGACTTTATAATGGCAAAAATTGAACAGGTATGTTAATATATTTATGTTTATTATTATTATTATTATTTATTATTATTAATTTAATATTATATAAAGGGTTTTTCAATAAAACAAAATGTTTAAATAAAACAAAAACGGTTTTGGATATCAATGAAATTCTTTATTCCTGTGAAAGTACGTTTGATGCCATTATGTATGGAACTCGATTTCTTTTGCATGGCCACCACGGGCAGCTTGCAGAAGTCCAGACGCTGAACCCAATTTTCGACGGTTTTCAAGCATAAATCGGCCGATACTGCTGCAATTTCACGTTCGATATTTGTACGAAGTTCATCAATCGTCGCTGGCTTTTTGGCATAGACCATAGACTTGATGTAGCCCCACAGGAAATAGTCTAACGGCGTCAAATCGCACGACCGAGGCGGCCAAGCGACTGGACCATTTCGTGAGATAACACGTTCTCCAAACTTGGTTTCCAATAAATTGATTCTGACATTCGCTGTGTGGCTTGTGGTGCCGTCCTGTCCTCCAAGTCCATATCATCCAATTGGGGCCAAAAATATTCCGTTATCATTGAACGGTAGCGATCCCCATTCACAGTAACGTGCCGGTCTTGATCATCACGGAAGAAGTACGGCCCAATGACGCCGCCGGCCCATAAACCACACCAAACCGTAATTTTTTCGAGATGCAATGACGACTCATGGAGTACGTGTGGGTTGCTGCCTGACCAATACCGCAAATTTTGTTTATTGACGAAGCCATTCAGCCAGAAATGAGCCTCATCGCTGAAGATGATTTTTCGATGAAAATCCGAACCATTTTCAAGTTGTTGCTCAGCCCAATTCACGAACATATGACGCTTCTGGTAGTCAAGCGGCTTCAGTTCTTGCGTCAATTTAATCTTGTAAGAATGTAGGCCAAGATCTTTTCGCAAAATTCGCCACAACGACGTCACAGAGATGCCCAACGCTTGAGAACAACGTGTGAGAGACACATTTGGGCTTTCTGCTACTGAAGCCTCAGCGGCAGCAATATTGTCGACACTACGGGCAATTCTTTGTCTCACTGGCACGGGAACATTTTATACTGTGCCTGTGGATTCAAATTTTTCCACTAGACGCTCAATTGTTGATCTGCTAGGACGATTATGACGACCATAAATTGGACGTAGCGGTATTAACGTTGAGGCCACTGACTCCGAATTTCGGTAGTGAATTTTAATAATTTCGACTCGTTGTTGGCTCGTTTATCTTTCCATAAAATAGGAAACCTTACTAAAGAGAAATGTCAAAAGAGCGGCAAGAAATATGGCGTCGTTTGCTGTCCCTGTCGCTCTACTTTTGTAGCGTCCCTGTTGAAAAACCCTATACTAGCATTTGGGGGAATAGGATTTTGGGGATTTTGTGAAGGGTTACCGGCAGAATTGGTTTCAGATTCTAAACTACCGGTATTCGATCTTGTATTCACCATGATTATGTTTAAATATTTAGGATGACTGATAAAATGAAGATATTTAGTTTGAAAATTATTATAAAATTATTACACTGTAAAATTTTATAAAAATTAAAAAAAAATAATTCAGAATTTAAATTTCTGACTTTCTTTTTCACTTTTAACTTTTTTTCTTAATGATTATATTTTAAGAAATTATATTTTCTTCTCAATACGAATTTAAAAATTTATTCAAAATTGATATTTTTTATTTTATCCTTTTTTTCTCATAAATTTTCAGTAGTAGTTACTTGCGTAGCAATTATAAAAAAAAATTAAACAAAAATAATGACTGTCACTTTGAATGACTTCTAATTTTTTAAAGATTTAGTTTGTTTTAATTTAATGTTTGGTTTTTATCACTAAATAAAATAGTTAATGTTTTCTTACAATATTGCTAAGAGCCTGATGTTCAACGCTGGTGGTAGTGTCCTTTTCGATGTCTACAGGGTTACCCTTTCCTCGCACTCTCTCGTTGTCGACTGGTATCCACTGATGTCAATCTGATGTTGTATTGTTAGGTTGGCCCAGCTTGAGTGCTGTAGTACTATTTTGACACAAACTGACGCGTTGGACTACTTGAGGTCCTTTTTACGAGTTTGCACTTGCACTTCACTTTTTCACAAGTCGGAGGAGCTTCTTTAGATCCTTTATGTTTAGCACTACACTTAAAACCGTAGGAGCTACTTGGGGTCCTTTTCTTTTTGTTTTTTTTTTTTGACAGGCACTTTTTAACTTTCGCTGGGCCCCACGTTGGGCGCCAATTAAATTTATATTTTATTAAATTTCATAAAAAAATATTTTTTTGGGAGGATGAACCTCTTTATTTGAGTGCTACTCAAGAACTAATTATTAGAAATTGTGTTTCTTAAAATCTAACTTAAAAGTAACCTAATCTAGCCAACCTGGGATTGCATTCGTTGTTGGCATGTGTTGACTCCAGATACCTCGTCACCACATTCCTTCACGTAGCTGTTTAGCTGTTCTGCGACTGAAGCGTCATCACATTCCTTCACGTAGCTGTTTGATTGTTCTGCGACTCGTGGGAAGCAAATCTGGATGTGTTGATGACGCTAACATTTCTTGCGTTAACTTTTACAGACGTCCTTGATGACATCGATTTTTGTTTTGAATTTTGCTTTTCAATCAGATAGGTGCAAATTAAGTGCAAACTATGGGTAGATATTCATTTTAAAAAAATAGTTTGTAAATTGATTGTAGATTTGTATAGTAAGTAGTAAGTAGACAGTTCATACCTATACAATGTGGAAATATATGAAAAGGTTGAGACTATTATTTGCATTAATTTGTATGTCTAGTTGTGTAGGAGTGTTTTTGTTAAAAATATATATTACTAGCGGGCCCGGCAGATGTCATCCTGCATTTCTTTAAATTCTTTTGATTTGTTTATCTAAACTTGATAAAACGTTTTTTTATAATTATTGGAAGAATTACTCACAAAATTTCATAAAAAAATCTGACTTTTTCGGAGGGTTTTCCAAAAGTTTTCTTTCGTAATTATTTATATATATATATGCATATATATTATATATTTTATTTTTTTTCTAAAATTCTGAGTTTGAAATACCTAAGTTTTTTACTTGCGATTTATAGTTATAGTTATGCATTCGTAAAAAAAGAAAAAAAAATCTAAGAATCAAACATGACATTACGATAATAGGGAAGTCGAAAAAAGTGGGTCAGAAAATTCTGTCTGACTGTCTGTTCGTCGATTCCTACAGCCTAAAAGGTTGGGCCGATTTGATTCAAACTTGGTATATAGTATTTTTAGAGTACTCTACCCTTTTGAATTGGCATTCTAGCTCCAAAACTAACGGTACCTGCCATATAACTTTTAATGAAAAACTTGTTTTTTTCGAAAACGACTAATACGATTTATGCAAAATCTCTTTTAGTTTTAATGGATTTTTCAGAAAAAGTTTTTTACTTATTGGCGGATTTTGATAATATTTTCAATATATGTAGTGTTTTATGATTTAAATAATATTGTTTATTAAAATTTTCAAAAACATTTTTTTTAATTTTTAATAGTTTTTTAAAGAACTAATTTCGATTTTTGTATATTTTGAAAACGAATCTATAGATTTTTTTTTTATTTTTTCTCCTAATATAAATATATAGATTTCTATAGATTTCTTTAAGTTGACATACTCAAAAAAAAAATTTTAAATATGTTTTCGATAAGTTTTTCAAAAAAACTGGTCGAACGATTTTGAAATGAAAAATTCATAAAATAGAAAACAGCAAAAGAAATAAGATGGCTTACAACATTTTTTCCAAAAAACGTTATGAATAGTGTTTTTTTGATTTCATAAACATTTTATTTCTTTAATATTTACCCCCAAATTTAGTTTTATATTGCTCGGTTGAGCCCTAGCCACTAGTCTAATGAAAGCAAACTTCGTTATATTATTATTATTTATTTATCGTTATTTATTTTAAAGCATTTCATGATCGTTACAGCATACAGCATATAGAATAAATAATAAGGACGCCTATGATAAACACATAAACATGCAAAAACAACTAACAAATAAAAAAAAAAAATACTCTACCTACTACCTACTGAATTCAAAAATTTCAATCAAGAAAACAAAATTGTAAATAAACTTATAGGTATTCCAAATTTAAAGAAATTTGTTATACATATGTATGTAGGTGTGAAACCTAGGTTGGAGTGAATACTGATTTATCAGAATTTGCTCTTCATGGGTATACCTTGCTGCCACTACTTTGGTCCTATCATGGTCTCGTCGTTTATGTTAGAAATGATATTACTTGCCAGAGCCTTCCCCAATATGGGCAATTTTCCAACACGGACTTTAACTCCTTGTTTTTCTGTCCGCAAGCATATCATTGATTATTGTTTTATTCATAGGAGTCCAAATGCGGTGTCTGATTCCATCTCGGAAATTGTTTCCCTTTGTCCTCGCACTAAAAACGTTATTTCTGGCGATTTTAATGTACACAATTCCAAAAGGCTTTGCTATTCTGGTCACACAACACCCGAAAAAAGGTATGTCAAGCTCTTTGCCGGGTTACATCAACTTACCAAACTTATTGATGTACCAAGGCTAATACCGCATATTGCTGGGCAAACCGCCTATACTCTTGACTTGTTTCTTACTTCTCATTCTGATAAGTATACCATTAATGTAACTTCTCCATTTGGCACTTCGGACCATTGTGCAATTGCAGCAAATTTCTCGTCCTCCTCATCAGGACCGTGAAAACCAAGTGGGACGGGCTGAAAAAATTTGTTCGTAACTTTAACTGGTCACTTTGCTTCCTCGATAGTTACATTGATGCCAGTGCTGAAATGATCACAAATGTGACTCTTCTATAGATGTGTGGTTTTATTCCTAACAGAGTAACAAGTATTAATCCCAAAGAAAAGTCTTGGTTTAACTCTGAGTGTAAAGAAGCTATCAGGTAAAAAGAAGTAAGTTCCCGATCCTACAAAGCCAACTCTACACAGAAAAATCAGAAAAAACAAAAACAAGCAAAGAACTCCTGCAATTCCGTTATAAACAGAACCAGGTTATTGTATGACCAAAAATTACGGTAAAAATTCTGCAATATCTCATAGGTCCCTAAGAAAGGTGACCCATGCTCATCCTCCTCCTACAGACCCATAGCATTTACGTCCTTTCTTTCTAAGGTCATGAAAATGCTGATTAATCGTCAGCTTAAAGAATATCTCGAAGACTAAAAGCTTGAGAAGAAATTGAGGCGCTTCCATCTTTATTTTCACTTTGTCATTAGATAACAGCTGCATAAACATCAAGTGAGGCATCATAAAATACGTGGAATTCAAAATTCACTCTATTGGTCCAGATAATTCTCGTAATCTGGAATGACTCGAGTAAATGAAGTTCATCTCAAATAGTGATCCAACGTTGAGAATAATCTTGTGGGATTTCATTATCGCATCGTGTAGCCTATCTGCATAAATCCTGGAATTATATTTTCACAGCAACCAAGAAATCACTTAGTACCAATTTTGAGTACTAACAACTGCTATAATAACCAGGTACCTACTAGTTGACGAAGTCCTAATTAATACTGGGTACCAAATTGACAGGACTAGGGATTAAGACAGGTGTGAAGAAATGTCTTGATATCGATTTGAGTCCTAACCTTACGACTAGGACCGGTGAAGAAATCGGCTGTCAGTTTTTCGTTTTTGTTTGAAGAAAGTTAAATAAAATACTGAACAAATAATGAACAGCTTTTGATATAATGAACATTTTTATGTTTTTAAATACAAAATAATTCATAATGAACATTTACTTCAAATAATGAACTTTTTATTATAATAATGAACGGATGGTCACCGTGGCTAAAATAGTTTAAAAGAAGTTAGGAACACCCGGCTCTGGTTTCGATCTGTCGAGAATAATGTTAAATACGTTGTCTGCTCCGATGAGCATATCTTGAAACCCGGCTTTAAGATCCAAAGAAAGACATTGATCTCTCTTCAATTTCAACGAAAGTGGAGGAAGCATAGACTTAAGATGGAATGCCCGATGGTTTTTTAGGAAGACCCGAGCGTTGAAGAGCTCTCTCCGTAATGAACGAAACTTGGTATCCGGAGTCTAGTAATACGCGTATGTTTTGGAACGAGCCAAGTTTATCTTGAACTTGAACAACTTTCGTTATAAGAATGGTCGATGAATTAAGATTGGATTCGAGCGAGTGATGAGCAAGGAGAGATGAATTTGAAGGACTTCGTATCAACCATGATGGCGGTGACAATTGTTCATTTTGAACTTTCCCTATGGATAGAAAACAACAATTGTCTCAGTAAATGTCATGTAAATGCAGATGTCCCACAGGGTTGTATATTAAGTCCTATACTCTTCGCCTTGTTCATTGATTCCATAAATGAGTTTGTTCCTGGTGGCAAAGGCTTCGCGGGAAATCACATAAAGGTACTCCTCTACGCTGATGACTTGGCGTTGCTAGCAGACAATCTCTTTTCGCTTCAACTACAATTAATTAAACTTGAGTTGTACTGTGTAACTTGGGATGGGCATATTAACGTCTTGAAAACTAAAGTTATGATTTTTGAAAACCGACAAAGAAGCAGACGTACAGAGACTTGGCGACTTAATAACGATACGAGATGCTTTCAAGTAGTTTGAACTATCAAAAGCATGCGAAGGAAAAACGTAGGGAAGCAAAACTGGCACTTAACTTGATGTGGCCGAAATTCTTAACTAATCATAACATTGATCTGTAACGCTACGGTAAACACTTGTTTGTGCTACGGAGTGCAGGCCTTTGGGGTTAGTCCTTTCAAAGAATTCAAGTCTGTTCAAAGATATTTCTTCAAGACCAGCATTTAACTAGAGCTTCCTCTTCAGCTTCCAGATTATACTACCGTAATTTGAACCACCAAATACCAACACAAAAAAGCTATTTCAATAACAAATATCCGTCAGATGTTATAAGCATCATTTTCAGAGCTAGTTTTGAATTATTGAATTTAAATTTTATGCCACACAAAGTCGATTTTCAGCAAAATTGTCATTTACTTATGTCACAGGAGAGAAACCGAAAATGTTTACATTCATATTTCCAAAAAAGTTTTCTGTCCGTAAATTGTCTCTACGAAATATTAAATGGTGCTTGGGGTGGCTCACTTTGTATACATTTTACTATCACGGTCTGAACTACCGCATTAGTTTTTGAAAAGTCAAGATTTACAATAAGTCAATTAAATGTTTAATTATCAAAATCATTGAAATTGTTAATTTTTATGTTTTTAATAATCAAAATTAAATCATAAAAAAATTTCAAAATATTAAGTTTCTCGCTTTCCTATCTAATAGTTTTAAATATTCATTTATGTATATATATTTATAGGAACCTTTAAAAAACAACTTGTTAACAAGAATTTTTGTTACATTTTCTTTTTATATCTCTTTTCTTTTTACTGAAATGTCAATTTCGGCAGACGGCAAAATTGACATGTCCGTATTCTTATTCGAAAAAAAAGTTTTTTTTTATCTGATGAAATAAAGAAAAAATCTAATCTTAAATCTAAATCTATTCCCCATATTAAGGCTCTGGGTCTCTAAAATCTTCCTCATCAAAAAACTCATATGAATTATCTTGTTGCAAAACGAATTCTGCCCAAGCCTCTGAAGTTTTTTTAGTTGAATCTCTAGCATATCGATAGGGGTAGAATCATAGGTGGATTCACAATATTTAATTATAGATGTTTTGTCAACACAATCACGTGAAAATAACTATCATATCAATATATCAATTAAATATATATATAATTATTTTCTACCACCTTTTTCAACAATAAAAAAAATGTTTAGCTTTTTTTGTACTTCTTTTCTTTTCTTTTCCCTCTAATTAGAATTATCCCTTTTCTTTCCTTTTCCATTGTCCTTGGCTATCCAAATTCCTTCGAATTCGAATCGTCTACCCTACCTAATTTTTTTTTTTTTGGAATTTCGTTTTCTGACTTGTTTTAACAATCAAAAGCAAGGAAAATTATTTTCTAAAACTGTAACGGGAAAACCGTCGGAAAAGGAGAAGAAAACGGAAATTCGAGTCAGAGTCTTAATTGCATAAAATAAATTCTTTTGACTCTGGTGTTTGTCTGCCTAATTATGTAGGAACCAACGTTAAATGTCCATCTTTACATTAAAAATAAGTTAATTAATTTATAATTTATAATGAAACGTAAAAAAAAATTATAGTTATAATTTGCATTCTTTGCTCTTTGTTCTCAAACATCTTTTGGATGATGTATGGACTTCAGAGATTCACCAAAGGCTTTTTTGTCGTTACTGTTTGCTCCGATTTCCAAAAGCACATGTCCAGATTTTGTTTGCCGAACATTTTTGACAACGGTTTCAGTGTCGTCTGGATTTGCTTTGCTTCGGATTTCCCTCAGAATATTGGTGAATTTCTCCGTTCCCTTCGGCTTTATTAGGATAGCTTCAGGTCAAGCTCTCCATCGGTCGCGTTTTTTTCCCTTCTTCTTTTCTTTTCTTTTGGGCCTTCTTTCTAATAATAATAATAATAACAATAATAATAATAATAAAAATAATAATAATAATAATAATAATAATAATAATAATAAAAATAATAATAATAATAATAATAATAATAATAATAATAATAATAAAAACAATAATAATAATAATAATAATAATAATAACAATAATAATAATAATAATAATAATAATAATAATAATAATAATAATAATAATAATAATAATAATAATAATAATAATAATAATATTAATATTAATAATAATAATAATAATAATAATAATAATAATAATAATAATAATAATAATAATAATAATAATAATAATAATAATAATAATAATAATAATAATAATATAATAATAATAATAATAATAATAATAATAATAATAATAATAATAATAATAATAGTAATAATAATAATAACCCCCTCGGGGATAGGCCTTGACGCGGCGAGGGGGCTTAAGCGTTTAATTCTGTTATGCTGAAAACAAAATTAAGCAGACTCAGACCCTGCATGTGTACAGGAGGAAAATGAGGGAGCTGTTTGTTAATCAATTCCCCGCTATGTCTAGAATTACTGAACAAAATATCGCAGATAGAAGGAGAGCAATCATGGTAAAGCAACTTCTTTCAACACATGAAATAGAAGATATTAAACTTCAAGCAGCAAACCAGATTTCCACATCTAGGGAAAGAATCGAGCGCCGAGTTGAATTTCAAACAGATGAGGAACAGCTAGAAATCAACAACAATCCACCAGAAGCATCGGGAAACAACAATTACTCTAATCATATATTAGAAATTCCTTTAGGACAGCCAAGAGAAAACAATACAACGGAAGCTATTTCAAACCAAACACAGACACCAATCACAACAGTGCTCTACCAACACTTTCGTGCAGCCTTAACGGAAAACGAAAACAGTGACCCATCCCGCAGGGATGGCATTCCTAGAATTTACAACAATAAACGAATAAACGAACTTACACATATTGTCAACCAGAATATTTTACCCAATTATCTGGCTCTGCAACAAACATACAAGATTTACACTGCCTTGTATACTCTGGAGCAGTTGCTGTCATTAAAACTATGGGAAAAAAGACAATACCGAATGCGCGAACTCGATCACAGAACATTGTGTCCAGCATGCCAGAATGGGAAAGGCGCCTTATCAATAAAATAAACAAGATAAGGAATGATTTAGGTAGACTCACAGCCTATTCTAACGGCTTTAAATCAAGGAACATCCGAAAACTATTAAAAGTCATTATACAACCTCTTCGAATCCAAGAGTTGACAGAAAGCATGTTAACTGAAATTAAAGACAGGAAAAAACAACAATTAGCGGCCTATGCTAAACGTCTTGCGAGGTATAGAGAAAGCAGAAGACGCAAGATGGAAAATTCTCTTTTTGAAAGGAATCAAAAACAGTTCTACCGCCAATTGGACCAGCCTAAAGAAAACCAAAATAACTTTAACTTTCCACCCATAGAAGAGGTTACGCGTTTCTGGAGTGAAATATGGAGTAAACCTAAAAACATCAATCTTGATACCAACTGGCTAGCAAAAGAATTCGAAAATTGTAAAGGTTACAGAGAAATGCAAAACACTGAAATATCTACTGAAGAAGTCACAGCGAAGCGAAACAAGCTAGCAGTAATTGGAAGGCACCTGGCCCAGACAAAATCCACAATATATGGCTGAAAAAGTTTACAACAACTCATGCTTTGTTTGCAATATTCTTCAGTAAACTTCTGAGAGACCCACATGAGACCCCTTTGTTCTTCATGACGGGAAACACCTATCTCATTTCAAAAGGAAACGATACATTGGACCCAGCAAACTACAGACCAATCACATGCCTATCAACGACCTACAAACTTATGACCAAGATCTTCACCAACCGGGTTTATGAGCACTGTGTCAAATACAACATCATAACGCCAGAACAAAAAGGATGTGCTAAAAATTCGATGGGTTGCAAAGAACAACTAACAATCGACACCGTGTTAGTTTCACAAGCAGTCCAAGGCCAACGCAACCTTAGCATGGGATACATCGACTACAAAAAAAAGCGTTTGATAGCCTTCCACATACTTTTTTATTAAAAATTCTTGAGCTGTATAAAATTGATTCAAGGATAATAAATTTCATGAAAAAAGCAATGGAAACATGGAATGTAAGACTTCATCTTGGACTTAGTACCAGCCAAGCAGTGCCCATTAAATGCGGAATTTTCCAAGGAGATGCTTTTAGCCCTTTGTGGTTCTGCCTTAGTATGAACCCATTGAGCAGAATGCTGAAAAACATTAACCTAGGCTTCAAGTTAAAAGCAGAAACGGGTCACCTTCTAATCAACCACCTCTTGTATGTAGATGACTTAAAACTCTACACTACACGCAAAGAAAAAATGCATCGAATAATAGAAGCAGTAAAACACTTTAGTGATGATATAGGAATGGAGTTTGGGATCGAAAAATGTAAAATGATTCACATCAAAAAGGGGAAGGTACAACATGAACAAGAAGGATACCTTGTAAACGAAACCATGATCATTGGTAACTTAGATCAAGATGAAAGCTACAAATACCTTGGATTTATGCAACATAGAGGGATCCAGGCATCAGAAATTAAACAAATCATTCGAAACAAGTTCAAAGAACGACTAGAAAAAATTCTGAAATCTCATTTAAATGCTGCTAATAAACGCAAGGCTATTAATACCTGGGCTATTCCAGTTTTCACATATTCCTTTGGCGTCATTAATTGGTCAAATACAAACCTTGACGAGTTAGCAACCTTAATCAGAACCACCCTTACCAAATTCTTGTGTCACCATCCTAGAAGGTCAGTCGAAAGGGTCACATTACCTTATGAGGACGGCGGAAGAGGTTTGCTGGACATACCGAATTTGCACTTTTCTCAAATAAACAATTTAAGAAACTATTTTAGAAGTAAAATGGAGACTTGTGATTTTATGCGAATAGTATGCCTAGCAGACAAAAATTACACACCGCTCAACTTGAGATCAAATGAAATTCAAAAACCACCCAATGTACTCTCTCGCGAAGAACGAATTGAGATATGGAAAAGCAAGTGCCTGCACGGAATACACCCATTCCAGCTTAATCAAAGCTTCATCGACATACAAAGTTCAAATTTATGGCTTCAGCGTGGTTCACTCTTTGC
>OZ020509.1:36622932-36627932 GCA_963971375.1 Platycheirus rosarum | reverse complement strand
TTTATGTATATGTATTCCTTTTTTTTATGTATATGTATTCTTTTTATTCTCTTTTTTTTTCGTTTTCTTTGCCCGGTAAGTTAAGGTTAGCTCTCTTATTCTCGGGATAGCCACTGCGGATCGGATGTTTCATATTGATCGGTTTCGACTGGTAAGGTTAAAATGTCAAACAACCTACTCGGGTACGAATAGCAACACCACCGCAATTACGATTAAGCAATTTTTTAAGTGGACCGGTCCCTTGTTTTATGAGAGCATTTTTTTTTTTTTTTTTTTTTTTACTTGATTCGTAAAGTAATTTCATATTCATTTTCTTTCTTTTTTTTTTTTTTTTTTTTTTTTTTTATTGGTGAGTGAAATCTAAATTTTAATATAATTTCAATCACACATTTTTTAGATGGGCTTTATGTATTTTTTTTCCACTTACTGTGGTGATGGTGACTTTATTATTTCTATCTACAATTTCTTTTTTGTAGAGAGGTTTGTTCTTACTTTTTATGCCCTTTACAGCCACGTATACAACGTCGCCTTTATTATATTTTCTTGGTATCATTTTTTTTAAATTACTCCTCAAGTTTCTTGCCTCCATATTCCTCTTTATTAGTCCCCTCAGATCCCTATTTAAACTTGAACGGATATTTAAAAGGTTTTGATAATTCACCCTTTGTGATCTATTAAAAAATACATCTGTTGGTTTTTTATTCGTGACTGAATGTACGGAATTGTTATATCTGTCAACAGCCACATAGACGAGCTCCTTCACACTTAAGTCTCGGTATTCTGCTTTGAGGCATCTATATATCTCCAAGACGGTGGAATGGACCCTTTCTATCTGTCCGTTGACTTCGCTTCTATGAGACGGTGTTAAGTAAAGTTTGACACCAAGGTTTTTTATCAAATTTAGGACAATAGGGCTAAGAAACCCTTTTTCGTTATCTGTCACGAGTATCAATGGAATCGAAAAATAGTGAAGAATCTTTATTATTTTAGATCTGATTTGGATTGCTGCTGATGTCTTTAATATAAAAGAATTTTGAAAATTTTGAAAATTTATCTATGACCGTTAAAATTTTTTCATTCTGGATTTCCATGATATCCATGTGAATAATCTCACAGGGGTATCTGGGAATAGGTGTCGACTGTACTTCAGGATTTTGAGGGTGTCTATCATATTTATTACATCTACATACATCGCAGGAGGTAGCGTATTTTTTGATTTTCGATATCATCTGAGGAAAATAGTATTCTTCGAGAATTTGTTCTCTGTTTTCTCTCGGTGATCGGTGAGCCCTTCTATGTTCCTTTTCGATGATGGAAAATTTCCTTTCCTCGTTAGCTACGTCCTCTACTAATCTCTGTGTAACCCTTATTTTGTATTTAATAAAATTATCTAGATATATTTTCTGAAGCGTCCAAAGATACGCTTCTGGAATTTTAATTCCATTAATTACATTAGGGTTAAGATTTTTAACTAAAGCTTCTATAAGCTTGTTTTGGTCAAACGTTTTCATGGAGATATAGTGACGATGAAAGCCAGGGGGAGGTTCCTCGTGAGAGCACAAGTCTATACCAATCTTAAAAAACATTGAGAGGAACCTCCACGTGTGGTATAAGATCGCTGCTGTCCTGGTCGGTACTGTGCATAGTACCAGACTCGGTACTATGAGGGGATTGTTCACAAAGTCCTTCATCAGCAGTGGCTGTTTGTAAATTGTCTGTAGTATCGTCCCGTTCTTCGTCTGCTGTGTCCGTGTATGTGGAATTTATATCTGACCTTGCTGTTTCTGTTAAAGAAGAAGAGCTTGTACCTGAGAGATGATTGACTTCCGTACGAAGTCGAGAAAGAGCATCAGCCACAAAGTTTGATTTACCAGGTGTGTAAATCAACTCGTAGTTGTACTCTTCAATTCTCGCTTTCCATCGTTTAAGCTTAGCGTTATAGTTTCTGTTGCTAAGCGTGAAGTCAGCGGTTTATGATCAGTAAAAATCCTTATCTTTTTTGCTCCATACAAATATGTTCTTAAATTTTCCAGTGCTCATACTAAGGCACGGAGCTCTTTTTCATTGGTAGCATACCCTTCTTCCGTTTTGTTCAGTGAGCGTGATATAAATGATATAGGTATATCGTTGCCGGGCTCTCCTTGAGAGAGAACGGCGCCAATAGCATAGTCAGATGCGTCAGTTGTCAGATTAAAAGGTTTGTCGAAGTCTGGGAAAGCTAAAACTTCAGCCGAAGTAAGTAGTTGTTTCAGTGTTTCGAAGGCTCTAAGTCCTTCTTCTGTCAGTTGAATTGCAACCTTTTTCGATTGGTTGGCTTTAACTTGCGAGAGTTCACCACGCGTCATATTCGTCAAGGGTTTTGCAATTTTTGCGTAATCCTTGATAAATCTCCTGTAGTACGACGTCAAACCAAGGAAGCTTTTTAATTCTTTAAGAGTATTTGGAGGGAGAATAGCTTCAATAGCTTTAACCTTAGCGGGATTTGGAAGAATTCCTTCCCGTGTTACCAAAAACCCTAAAAATTCGACACTAGTACTCAAAAAGTGTGTTTTTTCTAAATTTACCTTTAATCCGGCTTCATCTAGTTTGGAAAAGACTGTTTCTATGTCTCTTAGATGGTTTTCTTCTGTTTTACTAAAGATGATAATATCATCTATATAACTTCCCAAAAGGAAGTCTGACGTACTCGAATTTACCATTCATAGTAGATAATGCAGTCTTTGGGATGTCTTTTTCCTTCATTGCTATCTGATGAAAGCCATAAGTGAGATCTAAGGTGGTAAAAAATGAGGCATCGCCAAGGCTCGCCAGAGTACTGTTAATGTCCGGAATGGGGTAGGTATCAGAAATGGTAACTATGTATGGTACGCTGGAAACCGGACATAAAATTTTCCTCTTGGTCAGTGTTAGCAAGGACCGAGGTATTCGGTTGGTCAGCATAAGCGGGTGCATCGATGACTGTATGAAAAAGCCTTTCTTGTTTCCGAACGTAATTTTCCGAACCCGGGGCCTCGCGTTTGAATGGGTTGTTCGGCCGATTCATGTAATTAACGTTTGCTGTCTGTTCAGATCCCAATTCCATTTTTATGGGCGGTTTTGGCCCTGTTGGTCTTGGAGGCGGGTTGTACTGTTTGTTCCTATAACTGGGACTCCAGAACTGCCGCTGCCCAAAACCGTTTGTATTTTTAGGAAACCTCTCTGGATTCCTCCAAGGTAGAGCAGGTCCTTTTTCATTTTTGAAATTGTAGTGCATTGGAGCAGTAATTACGTTTGACGCTTGAACATGCAACGAGTTATTCCGGAAGCTAAGGTTCTGCATCTCGATGCAGGACGAATATGCTTCCGGTAGCGTTTTTGGCTTTTGAATCATGAGGAGTTTGGAAAGTTCTCCGTTTAACCCCCTCACAAATACATCCAACGCCCTGTTTCTATATGTCTCTACCAATACGTTAAGCGTTTCGGTAGAATACGCCTCCGCTCTTATTTTGTTTATAATGAGTGAGAACTGGTGGTTGACAGTAGCATAGAAGTCGTCCACCTTGGAAGAACCTTGTTTCAACTGGTTTAGTTGATGTTCCAAAGTTCTAATGTCTCTCTTATCTGCGTAATGCAGAGAGAGAACTTTTTTTATCTCTGCCCATTCATTGTCAAATACATTATGCGAAACAAGGGCAGAATCTGCCTTCCCCCTTACCTTCTGCCTTATATGTTGCAGAATGGCTTTGTATAAAGGTTTGTTACGCACAATCTCGTAGTTTTTCAATATGGTTTCCACATTGTGGACCCAGGAAACATATTGGACGGCATTGCCATCAAAAATTTGGAGTTCTTTAACCGAATCAGGTAATCTTGATATTTCCTTTAATTCGGTTTCGCTACTTGGCCCTCTTAGGGGTTCTTGTATTAATACCGGTCTTACCGTAGCTTCCCCTGATTCTAATCTTTCTACAGATTGTACCCTGGCTTCGATTGATTTCACATATTCACTTAAGGCTGTAAAAACCTGCCTACCGTCGAATTGTTCAATTTGAACAATTCGAGTTTCGAAACCCCGCAACTGGTCCAGCACAGAGTTTACTGCACCAGTCAGCTTTGTAACTGAAGCCTGTAATTCATCCATGATACCAAGAAAGTTTTTTTTCTTCAAACCAAAAAAATTTCAAGTAATTTAAAAAATCAAAATTTAAATTTCTCTCACTTTTAATTTTTTAAGATTTTTTTTCTCTAAAGGATTTCTTTCCTTTTTTATCTCGTATTCTTGGGCACTATATGAAAATATGTAAAATTTTTTTTTTTTTATATATATTCTTTTGTTATTTTCTCTTCTTATTTTTTGCATATATCTTTTATTTAATTTTAATTGCTACAAATATTTTTATATATACTTCTAAAATTCTTATTTAAAAAGTCTTACATTAGGAAGATCATCTTCAGATATTTCCAAAACAGCACGCCAGACAACGCCTTCGCAACTCCTTGTATTTGTTAAGCTTTAAGTCGTCTTCCAGATCATGCACCATCAAAGTTCAATCTTTTCCTGTTCGCTCAAACTTGCACAGAGTAACTTTCTCTTTTACATTTCCACTATACACAAATCACGTTAGTTTTTTTTATTTGCACAAGGTAACATCTGTTAAGCCTCAAATCGTTTCTTAGATCATGCACTAATCAAGTTCAATTTCTTCTTTATATTTTCATAAATCACGTTAGTTTTTTTTCATTATTATTTAAAAAAAATTTTTTCTTCCAGGGACATTGTCCCTGCTCGGGCGCCAGTTAAAGGATGCTGGATCCTTTTTATCAAAAAAATTATTTTTAAGGGACCTCGGCACTGGTCCCACAAATAAAACACAAGATTTAGTTTAAAGAACAAGACTTGTTTATTCAGGTGCACTTTTCAGAATGAATGTAGTTCGAAAAGCATAAGTTAGCAAAGGTATTATACATTAATTCTAAATTGCTGCGATTGCAGTTGAAGGTTCCCATGCAACCTCAATACA
>OZ020509.1:36588827-36591327 GCA_963971375.1 Platycheirus rosarum | reverse complement strand
TTCACTTCACTGCGCTGCACTGGGGTTCGATAGATCTCAATGCCAAGTGCTTCGATGAAGTTCAGTATTATTGGACTAAGAAAACTACGTTCGTTGTCCGTTACCAGTACTCTTGGTACCGTGAAGTAGTGAAGGATCTTGGTTATCTTCTCAAGTGAAGTGTTGACCTGTTCTTGATATGGAACAACTTCGCAAATTTTGAGAACTTATCAATGCAACTGATAAACCTTTCGTTTTGAATTTCAACTATTTCCATATGTAATATCTCGCAAGGATACGATGGAATAGGAGTAGGTTGAAATTCGGGCTTGAGGGGGCGTTTATCGTATTTATTTAGCTTACAAGCCTCACAAGTGTTTGTATATTGTTTAACCAGGCTGTTCATCCTAGGGAAATAATACTTCTCAAGGAGTTTCTTGTTTTCCCTTGGGTTGCGATGAGCTCTCTTATGTTCGTTCATAATAAGAGAAGCGATATGCTCATCATTTGTTAAATCCTCAACCATTCTTTGAGTAATCCTTATTTTGTAATTCTTAAAAGTGTCTAAGTAGACATTCTGAAGCAATTCCATACATATTTCCGGGATTTTGATCCCGTTTACTATGTTTGGTTGCAGTTTTTCTTTGAGAATTGTCGTCAATGCCTCCTTGTCTAAATACTCAACTGCGACGTAATGCCTGGAATAACCGTGGTGTGGTTCCTCGTAGGCATTAGGTCCGTTCGCAACATTTATGATAATCTGATTGCGAAAAACGTTTAGCGGTACTTCCACGTGTGGGATAAGGTCTAAATTATCCTGCTCCGCAGTATGGATGGTTCCCGTTTCGCTTGCAGTTTCTGTATGTGAAACGTTTTCAGGGGCAGTATTCGTGGAGGAGTCATTGAACAGGTTAGCACTTTGTGCAGGCTCGGCGGTTACAGAGCTTGACAAGTGGTTTACCTGCATCTTTAATCTTGAGAGGGCGTCTGCTACAACATTCGACTTCCCTGGTTTATAGATAAGCTCAACATGGTATTTTTCAATGCGAGCTTTCCAATGTTTCAATTTTGCATTGTCAAGGGCTGATGGTCTGTGTAGATTCGGATTTTTTCGCACCGTAAACATAGGACCGTAAATTGTCGAGGGCACAAACTATGGCCAACATTTCCTTTTCGTTGGTCGTTGCCTCCTCAGATTTATTGAGTGATCGTGATATGTATGCTATAGGCCTGGCTTTTCCGGTTTCCCTTTGGGATAAAACTGCTCCTATTGCGTAGTCAGAGGCATCAGTCGTTAAGTTGAAGGCTTTCTCGAAGTCAGGAAAGGCAAGGACCTCCGATGAGGTTAACAGAAATTTTAGGTCGCTAAAGGCTTGCAATGCCATGTCATCTAGTGTGATGGGAACCTTTCTAGATGCGTTTTCTTTTACTTGAGCGTTTTTGCCTCTTGTAAGGTTAGTAAGTGGTTTAGCAACTTTAGCATAATCGCGGATGAACTTCCTATAGTAGGAAGTTAATCCTAGGAAGCTCTTAAGTTCTTTGAGGTTAGTGGGTGGTAGAATTTTTTCTATTGCAATGACTTTCTTCATATCGGGTTTAATTCCTCCATTGGTTATAACATAACCAAGGAATTCCACCTCAGTTTTCATAAAGTTAGTTTTCTCCAGATTTACTTTTAAGCTTACCTCGTGCAACCTTGAGAAGATTGTTTCAATGTTGTTTAAGTGATCTTCCTTGTTATTTCCAAAGACAATTACGTCGTCAATGTAGACGTAACATATTTTGCTTATGTATTCTTTAAGGACGTCGTCAATCATTCTCTGATAAATTGCGGCAGCATTTTTTAGGCCGAAATTCGTATTTCCCGTTCATCGTGGAAAAGGCAGTTTTTTGAATATCAGATGTTTCCATCGGGATTTGGTGGAATCTGTTGTTTACCGTTTGGCTTCGGTTTTTTCGGCACCACCCAAATCGGGGAATTATAGGGACTCTTGGAAGGCCGTATAATTCCTTCTTCTAATAATTTCTCTATTTCCTTTTCCACTTCTTGGCGCATACACCAAGGATAGGGGTAACTTTTTGTGTATATAGGTTCATCGGTATTGGTTTTAATTTCAGCTTTTACTGCAGTATTAATTAATTCACTATCAGATATGGGTCCGAAAACGGAATTATATCTTTCTATTAGAACTATAAGGCGATTCCTTATGTCCTCAGGAAGATTTGTATCTAGAGTGATATTAATTTCTTGTGACAATTTTTCTCTCAGAGGGATTTTAATTCCTGGTTTAAGGGTAAGAACATTGGTTTTTCCGTCAATTACCGCCTCAAACTCCTTAAATGTGTCATCGCCTATGATGCCATCAGAGGAGGACAGGCCTGGTAGGACATAAAATGTTAGAAGGGTATTGTTACCGGCATTTTCGAAAAAAACGCCCAGTTAACTTGTTGGTTATTTTAATGTTACCCGCTGCGGAATGAACGTTGAAGGGCTTAGGAACTGTTTTTTGAACAACCTTTG
>OZ020509.1:36578827-36581327 GCA_963971375.1 Platycheirus rosarum | reverse complement strand
GATGTCAGTGCTATGGGTCGGTAGGAGGAGGGGAGGATGGGTCACCTTTCTTAGGGACAGGCTGGACAAATGCTGTTTTCCATCTTCTAGGAAAGATTCCAGAAGAGTAGGAGCGATGGAAAAGCTTACGCAGTGGCTTTGCCAGTGTGGGAAGAACACCTCTTCAGAAGAATCGGGGGTATACCATCCGGGCCAGCGGATTTGTGTATATCGAGATCTTTGAGAACCCTTGCTACTGTACGAGTGCGGAAAAAAAATGTGTCCCATGGAAAAATTTACATTCTCAAGTACAGGAGGGGCAACGTTGCTTTGAGGCAGCGTGGAGCTGGCAGTGAAATGGGCGGCGAGCAAGTTTGCCTTCTCTGAAGAGTAAACAATTGGTTTGTTATTGTCGATGAGCGTTGGAACCGAAGATGTCGAGGAGTTTTTTATATTTTTTACGAATGACCAAAAATTTTTACTGCCTTTGGGACACTGCAGATTTTTTGCCGTAATTTTTGGTCATGCAAAAATTTGGTTCTTTCTATAACGGAGTTGCATGAGTTCCTTGCTTGTTTGTGCTTTTTCCGATTTTCCTCTGTAGGGTTGGCTTTGTAAGATCGGAAACTTACTTCTTTGAGCTGATAGCTTCTTTACACTCAGAATTAAACCAAGACTTTTTCTTAGGTTTGATGCTTTTTACTCTGTTAGGAATAAAAGCACGCATCCCTAGAAGGAATCACATTTGTGATCATTTCAGCACTGGCATCAATGTCACTACGAGGAAGCATAGTGACCAGTTAAAGTTTCGGAAAAAGAAATTCAGGCCGTCCCAGTTGGCTTTCTCGTATTGCCAAACGGTCCTGGTGGGAAGTTTTTCCTTAACTGGATGGGTGGGGGATGAGAAATTAGCTGAAATGATACAATGGTCCTGAAGTGCCAAAAGGAGAAGTTACACTAATGGTATATTTATCAGGGTGAGAAGTAAGAAACAAGTCAAGAGTATGGGCTGCTTGCCCAGCAACATCCGGTATACGCGTTGGCACATCGATCAATTGGGTAAGGTGATGTAACCCGGCAAAGAGCTCGACATACCTTCCTTCGGGTGTTGTCTGACCAGAATAGCGGAGCCAGTTGGAATTGTGTACATTGAAATCGCCCGCAATAACGATTTCAGTGCGAGGACAAAGGGAAACAATTTTCGAGATGGAATCAGACAGTGCATCAAACTCGTTACAAGTCGAATTACTGTCAAGATTTGGACTCCTGTAAATAAAACAATAATGAATGACATGCTTGCGGACAGTGAATTTGAGCCATAAGAAGTTAAAGTCCGTGTTGGAACATTGCCCATATTGGGGAAGGCTCTGGCAAGCAATATCATTCCTAACATAGACCACGAGACCATGATGAGAAAAGAGTAATGGCACCAAGCTATACCCATGTAGAGCAAATTCTGATAAATCAGTATTTGCTCCAACCTGAGTTTCACTTAATGCCAAAACAGCTGGCCTGTGTTGAACAGTGTAGACGTACACGTGAAAGAAATTCTTTCTTAAACCACGAACATTTGAATACACGACACAAAAATCACTTACCATTTAAAAATACTTACATACAAAACACAACTCTGGATTAAGTCGAACTGCGCAGTGAAAATCAAAATTAACTTCTGTAATAATCAAACTGTCTTAGGTGTTATGCCCATAAGACAGCCTGTTTACAAAAAATCAATCCAAACATTCAGCACAATAAGACAAATTCAGATGCCCTTATCTATTTACCGCAAGCATTGTATGGTCATACGATGCCTACAGTAGATAAGAAAGAGGCAGTTAAGCACAAAGGTCTTGGGACAGAATAGAGGATAATTTGGATAAATTTCCAACAGAAGCCATGACCAAGTCCAAGTAGCGTAACAGAAGCCATGACCAAGTCCAAGTAGCGTTGCTTTAGTTCCAAGAAGCACTCCACGGCTGTGAAGTGCTGTATCAGCATCGTCCCACGATCAAAGGTCCCATAGATGGAACGAGTCCAAAAGTTGATACCAGGCCCATGCCTTTGATACCCAACGAAGCACCATGCAGATAGTACCGACACCAGCGATAGCAATTAAAATCCGTTGAGGGCTCATTTTCCTTTCTCGTTGACTGATAGCAGTGGTCGCCATCGATGCAGTATTTATCCAACATAAATACAGACGATCGAATAATTCATTGGCGACGCGAGGTATCATATAGCCATAAACCAGACCATTACCATGAGTGGGTGACGATGACGATTGAGGTATCCAAACAAATAGCAACCGTCTGTGGTGCTATTAAATGAGGTGGAATGTGATGTATCGGCTTGCCGTCGCCACCGAATGTGCGACGTCAGCGAAGGGCGTTGAATGTTCTTGCCGTACAGTTATGTAGGTCGAATTGGCGGTCCCATTTCTAGGTCAATGGGATATTGACCGAACATCCTGCCCGGTTGAACCCTTGGGTTCAAGGAAGTGTTAAGTTTATGATTCCACGAG
>OZ020509.1:36568827-36571327 GCA_963971375.1 Platycheirus rosarum | reverse complement strand
TTCGCTGACTTAACTGCAGCTTCCCATAATCCACCTTGATGGGGAGCTCCAGGAGTGATGAAGTGCCAGGTTGTTCCTCCATTTGCCATTACCTGCTGATTGTAGTGGCAGGTAAAGGCAGCCAAATCTTCCTTCAAGTGCCGGTTGGCACCAACAAAAGCGGTTCCATTATCGCTGTACAGGTCTGGGCAGGGTCCACGCCTGCTTGTGAACCGCGTAAAAGCATCCAAAAAGGCTTGTGAAGAGAGGTCCTCAATAACTTCCAGATGTACGGCTTTAGTGGCCATGCATACAAAAACTGCGAGGTATCCTTTCACCGTCGCACGGGATCGCTTTGTCCCCACGCGTAAGACGAATGGGCCACAGTAGTCTACCCCAGAAGACAGGAAGGGGCGGGCTGCCATTACTCTGTGTTTAGGTAACGGAGCCATCTGTTGTCGGATCAAGGTTCCTCGTTGGCGTCGACAGGAGACGCATCTATGTAGTACGGTCCGTACTGCTTGACGTCCATGTAGAATTCAGTACTTCCGACGCAGGGTCTGTAACATCAGTTGCACTCCACCATGCAATGTGACCTTGTGCGTGTGGGTGATCAGCAGCCAAACTAGGTTACCGGTTTTCGGTAGAACGATCGGGAAACGCTGCTCGTTCGGTAATAAAGCGTGTGTTAATCGACCTCCAACGCGTAAGATGCCCTTAGTATCCAGGTACGGGTTTAATGAGAGCAATGGACTACTGCTCGAGAGTGAGGCGCGGTTGCGCAACTGGTGTAGCTCATGCGGGAATGTAGCTTCTTGTTCCCAGAGTATAAGGCGTTCTTAAGCATGGTCGAGCTCATCTGCTCCGACCACTGGCTTCCTGAGGAGATGTTGATGCCCTTTCCACCAACGAAACATGTATGCGACCGTGTGCAGGAGTCGCTGTAGGTTGCTGAATCCCTCGGTCAATGGGATGAGGATGCCATCTCATCGACGTGTTGTCACCATGTGATTGGTTGACACCACGCCAGTGAAGACGGATGTCTTAAGTTCTTCTGCTACCTGTGCCATCTCGTCTGCTTGTAGCTGCCCGGCTGGGCGAATTGGCAGGGGTCCAGTAGTCAACCAGGTTGGACCTTGCCACCATAGTGAATATCGTAAGAGCTCGGCAGCGCCGAAACCTCTGCTGGCACAATCGGCTGGATTCTGCGCGCAGCGGACATGATACCACCGCTCGGGGGAAGTCAACTCCTGGATGTGTCGTACTCCGTTAGCCACATATGGTTTGAGGGTTGAAGGCTCCTTCCGCAGCCAACACAGGAGTCTGACAAAAGATAGTATGGCGCCTTTTCTAGTCCAAGAGCATGGCGTACATTTTCGAGGGTAGCCGCCAAGAGGTAAGTGGCACAAAGCTCCAGTCGTGGAATGGTAGCGCCTTTGAGCGGGGCTACCTTGGTCCTGGCGGTCAGCAACGAGACCTGGACCTGTTCATCTGGATAAATAGTCTTCAGATAGATGACCGCTGCATACGCCCGTGAACTGGCGTCACAGAAGCCATGGATCGTGGTAGGTTGTCTGCTATGCATTCCGAGCCATCTAGGAATGCGGACGTGATTGAGTACCGAGAGCCCGTCTCGGAAAGTAGACCATGTAGCTTCTAGGTCTGAAGGGAGTGTAGCATCCCAAGCGATGCCTGCTGTCCAAAGGGTTTGGATGAACATCTTGCCGGTGATAACCACTGGAGCTAGTAAACCAGTAGGGTCAAATAGCTGAGCGACCTCGCTCAAGACACGTCGCTTGGTGGGAGGGGGACCCATTGGTTCTAGTTCCACAGCAAAGAAGAGCTCGTCAGCTGTTGGGTCCCAACGCAGTCCAAGAACAGTTGCCGTTGGGCACTCGATAACGAGCTCTGTGGAAAGAGAAGAGACATCATTAGACAAAAAAGATATTACCTCTGCGCAATTCGAGTTCCATTTGCGCAGCTGAAAGTGGCCAGCCCGGAGTACACGGTCAATGTCCAGTGCCAAATTAGTCGCTTCCGTGACACTGTTGCAGCTGGTAAGTAAATCGTCCACATAGAAGGCCTTCTCGATGGTCTTTTTGGCCACCCATGCACGAGTGGGGTCCCAAATGACAGTGTGGTTGTCTTGTGCGCACTGCACCATCGAACGCACAGAAGTGTATGGACTGGATGCCATACCGTAGGTTACCGTCGTGAGTCGGAAGACGGTCAGTTCATCAGTAGGTGATTCTCTCCAGAGAATCCGTTGAAAGTTTCGGTGTTCGGGAGCCACAAAGACTTGGCGGAACATCTTTTCCACGTGTGCTGTCAGCGCAACCATATAACGCCGGAACCGCAAAATCACATTGACCAGCGAATCTTGAATTGTTGGGCCGACCAACTGAGTGTCATTGAGTGAGACACCCGTTGTCGTCTTTGCTGAAGCGTTGAACACCACACGGAATTTGCCAGTGACCGCATGGTGTGGAATGTAATAGCATCTGGGGTGGTCGCCATGTTG
>OZ020509.1:35851327-35853827 GCA_963971375.1 Platycheirus rosarum | reverse complement strand
ACACCGACGAGCCCATTTATACCAAAAGTTACCCATATCCAGCTTGTATGAAAGAAATAGTTGAGGAAGAGATACGGACGCTTTTAGAAGAAGGAATAATTCGACCTTCCAAGAGCCCGTATAACTCACCAATATGGATAGTCCCTAAAAAGCCAAAACCTAACGGTGAAAAACAAAACCGAATTGTTATTGATTACAAACGCCTCAATTCGGTTACCATTTCAGACACTTACCCTATACCAGATATAAACTCAACTCTGGCTAGTCTTGGTAAAGCAAAATTTTTCACTACCCTTGATTTGACCTCAGGATTCCATTAGATAACCATGTTGGAATCGGATGTCCCAAAAACAGCTTTCTCCACGATGAACGGAAAGTACGAATGGTTGAGACTTCCTTTCGGTCTCAAAAACGCCCCCGCTATCTTCCAAAGAATGATCGATGATGTCGTTAAGGAATTCATCGGAAAAATATGTTACGTCTACATTGACGACATAGTCATCTTTTGAGGTAGCATTGAGGAAATCTTGGCTTTCCCTGAAATTGGGAAAGCGTTCAACCTAACCACAGACGCTTCGAATTACGCCATCGGAGCCGTACTGTCACAAGAGCATTCTGGTCTCGATCTTTTATGAAAGAGTTAAAGGTATCCAAGCAAAAAATAAACCAATATTTCGAAGGGAAGTTTTTGGAAAAGACAATAAGGTGACAATCACCACATCAAGTGGTCGAAAAATTCACAAGAACCATCTGAAAAATGTTAAAAAAAAATATATATAAAAAAGAGGAAAGTGTATTCACGTATTTACGGTACAGCTTTTAACAATGCACCTGCCGTCACTTGCTTATTATCTTATCAGAACCACACAAAGCCCACTGTTAATTTAAAATTAAAATTACATTATTCTTACCAAAAGAACATGTAAAAAATACATGTATTAACCTTTATTATTTGTGAGTTGTGCACACACTTTTTTTTGCATTATTTTAATACCATTCTTGAACATACTTATATGAATATTAACCCTATCTTGGAAATTACGAGAATATAACTGCATATATCTATGTATAATTATCTTAAACAAATTTCATTAAAATAAGATTTCAAATTCATATATCGATTTTTTTAATATAAATATGTATATATTAATTTTTTTTTCTTTTTCATATGTAACTATACCGTAATTCTTAGTAAAACCTTATTATTAATTTTTAGAAGTAATTGGTAGCTCATTAAGATTTTTCTTTGATATCACTACAACATCCTGAGTTTGTTTTATAAGAACCACCTCAATTTAATATTTGTTTGTACCCAAAATTATGCTTTTTTACACTAAAATCCCATTTCACAGATTAAATTTCTTGGCTGCTGCCCAAGGATACGAAATCTTCAATTATGAAACACCATTAGTTTCATTAACAGAAGGCAAAGGTTGGATCATTGACGGGAGCTTAAAATTGATCCAGGTAATCGACCTGGCGGATTTTGAGCACATGCTTGAAAAATTAATTACAATTACAAATACCAGTGGAAAGGAAAAGGAACGAGAACGAATTATCCAATTCCATATAAAACAGAAACAAAATCGCATAGATCTACTAAAAGGAAAGCCATCTCGCAAAACGAGAGCAATTAATTGGATTGGAAGCGCCTGGAAGTGGATAGCTGGAAACCCTGACGCCGCTGACTGGAATGAAATTCTCCAAACCAAAGAAAAAATTATCTCGAACAACAATCACCAATATGGAATAAATAATAAACTCTTTGGTATCACTCAGGAGATTACTCAAAAAATTTATCTTGTCATGAGCAGAGTGAATGAGGGCATCAAGGACATGATTTCTGAAAAATTTGAACAGGATATCCTAAACGAAATACTTATCATCAAAGATGAAATAAATGAAATTGTACGCGCCTGTCAAATGGCAAAGAATGGGTTAATAAACACCAATTTAGTAGACAAAGAAGAGATTGGCAGACTTCTGAACGAAATTGAAACATTGCCTTACGCAAATGAGATTGAAGCGGTTGAATACGGTACACCATCTGTCTTCACAAATGAAACTATGTTGCTCTATGTGCTTTCAATGCCCAAAGTGAGAAACGACGGATTCAACCTTTTGCGAACAAAAGCTTCAATTATTAAGAACAAACAAATTGATCTTCAATTCGAAAGGATGCTAATAAGTCATGAAAAGACTTATGGTATGACCGGAGAGTGTCTATCGATTGGAAATACAACAGTTTGCAGCGAAAAGGCCATTGAAAAAATTCCTGAAAATGACTGCATAGCAAGATTACTCAAAGGAGGTCCAGCCAACTGCGTCTATCGTTCAAACACGAGAGAAATAATTGAGCTTATTAACGAGAACACCATTTTTTTGACCAACTTCAAAGGTCAAATAAAGTCCCAAGACAAATTACCAAGACCTCTTGAAGGAAAATTTATTGTTCAAATATATAATGAGACGATTCAGCTAAACAACAGGACTTTTACAA
>OZ020509.1:35846327-35848827 GCA_963971375.1 Platycheirus rosarum | reverse complement strand
AATTACATGAATCGACCAAGCAATGGAAACCCATTCAAGCGAAAAGCAGCTTCGGATAATTTCCCAAATAAGAGTCAACGCATGTACCATTTAGAAACTCAAAAAGATCATGATGTTTAAGAGTATTCTGCTGCGGCCGAAGAAGCCTCTGAGGAGGTAAATTTTATGTCGAACGGCCATCCAGCGTACCATTTATAGAGTACAAAAGGAAGGATGGCTCCATTCTGAATTTTCTCGTTGATACCGGGGCGAACAAGAACTTCATAAGCGAAAACATAAAACATAAAACTGTTCCCCTTCAGAAAACCTTTACAGTTATATCTGCCGGAGGGAAAATTCCAATTACGGAATGTGTAGTTGGAAATTTTTTTAAGAATGTTGGTGACAACACTCTTACGAAATTTTACGTTTAACCCGGACTTAAGTCATTTGATGGCATTATCGGCGACGATACGCTCAAAGACCTTGAAGCCATAATCGCCCGTAGAAATAACACAATATTACTTAAGTCAAAAATTAAGTTGCCACTCAAAGATAAAATTTCAACAGAAGTCAGCCTCATCCTAGTTGATAGCATCCCTGATAATATAAAATCTAAACTTAATCTTTTAATTGAAAAATATAGTCATCTTTTCGATGCTTTAACTGATGAAGAAGTTATTAAGACCAGCGTTAGGGCTGAAATAAGAACCAACACCGACGAGCCCATTTATACCAAAAGTTACCCATATCCAGCTTGTATGAAAGAAATAGTTGAGGAAGAGATACGGACGCTTTTAGAAGAAGGAATAATTCGACCTTCCAAGAGCCCGTATAACTCACCAATATGGATAGTCCCTAAAAAGCCAAAACCTAACGGTGAAAAACAAAACCGAATTGTTATTGATTACAAACGCCTCAATTCGGTTACCATTTCAGACACTTACCCTATACCAGATATAAACTCAACTCTGGCTAGTCTTGGTAAAGCAAAATTTTTCACTACCCTTGATTTGACCTCAGGATTCCATTAGATAACCATGTTGGAATCGGATGTCCCAAAAACAGCTTTCTCCACGATGAACGGAAAGTACGAATGGTTGAGACTTCCTTTCGGTCTCAAAAACGCCCCCGCTATCTTCCAAAGAATGATCGATGATGTCGTTAAGGAATTCATCGGAAAAATATGTTACGTCTACATTGACGACATAGTCATCTTTTGAGGTAGCATTGAGGAAATCTTGGCTTTCCCTGAAATTGGGAAAGCGTTCAACCTAACCACAGACGCTTCGAATTACGCCATCGGAGCCGTACTGTCACAAGAGCATTCTGGTCTCGATCTTTTATGAAAGAGTTAAAGGTATCCAAGCAAAAAATAAACCAATATTTCGAAGGGAAGTTTTTGGAAAAGACAATAAGGTGACAATCACCACATCAAGTGGTCGAAAAATTCACAAGAACCATCTCAAAAATGTTAAAAAGTTAAAAAAAAAATATATAAAAAAGAGGAAAGTGTATTCACGTATTTACGGTACAGCTTTTAACAATGCACCTGCCGTCACTTGCTTATTATCTTATCAGAACCACACAAAGCCCAATGTTAATTTAAAATTAAAATTACATTATTCTTACCAAAAGAACATGTAAAAAATACATGTATTAACCTTTATTATTTGTTAATTGTGCACACACTTTTTTTTGCATTATTTTAATACCATTCTTGAACATACTTATATGAATATTATCCCTATCTTAGAAATTACGAGAATATAACTGCATATATCTATGTATAATTATCTTAAACAAATTTCATTAAAATAAGATTTCATATTCATATATCGATTTTTTTAATATAAATATGTATATATTAATTTTTTTTTCTTTTTCATATGTAATTATACCGTAATTCTTAGTAAAACCTTATTATTAATTTTTAGAAGTAATTGGTAGCTCATTAAGATTTTTCTTTGATATCACTACAACATCCTGAGTTTGTTTTATAAGAACCACCTCAATTTCATATTTGTTTGTACCCAAAATTATGCTTTTTTACACTAAAATCCCATTTCACAGATTAAATTTCTTGGCTGCTGCCCAAGGATACGAAATCTTCAATTATGAAACACCATTAGTTTCATTAACAGAAGGCAAAGGTTGGATCATTGACGGGAGCTTAAAATTGATCCAGGTAATCGACCTGGCGGATTTTGAGCACATGCTTGAAAAATTAATTACAATTACAAATACCAGTGTAAAGGAAAAGGAACGAGAACGAATTATCCAATTCCATATAAAACAGATACAAAATCGCATAGATCTACTAAAAGGAAAGCCATCTCGCAAAACGAGAGCAATTAATTGGATTGGAAGCGCCTGGAAGTGGATAGCTGGAAACCCTGACGCCGCTGACTGGAATGAAATTCTCCAAACCAAAGAAAAAATTATCTCGAACAACAATCACCAATATGGAATAAATAATAAACTCTTTGGTATCACTCAGGAGATTACTCAAAAAATTTAT
>OZ020509.1:35838827-35841327 GCA_963971375.1 Platycheirus rosarum | reverse complement strand
CCATTGCGAGGCTGAGGCCATGTTCGTTTAACCACACGTGTACTCGACGCATGACCTGGTTTAGCTTCAACTGTGCACTTTCTGAATCTCTTGCTGTTATCACAGCCGCTATGTCGTCAGCGTATCCAACAAGAAAACAGTCTTCTGGCATGTCCATACAGAGTATGCCGTTGTATAAAATGTTCCAGAGGTCAGGTCCTAGGATTGATCCTTGAGCTGCTCCTGAGTTGATCTTTTTCTTTTTCTGACCATCTGTGGTATCGTACATTAACTCTCGGTCTTTGAGGTAGTCTCTGATGATTCGCTGGAGATAGTCTGGGATTTTGAACGTGTTTTCGAGTTCATACAGCATGTCATTCCATCTGGCAGAATTGAAAGCATTTCTGACATCAAGTGTAGCTAGAAGAACTATTTTTCTTGAGAAATGATTTCCTTGTTGTGCCATGTGGGTTGCATTTATCACTTCCTCGACCGCTCCGATCGTAGAGCGTCCCCTCCTAAAACCATGCTGTCTTTTGGACAGGTCGCCGGTTCTTTGGATTGCAGCTGTGAGTCGCAGTTTGATCATTTTCTCAAAAAGCTTTCCAGTCGTATCTAGCATGCACAAGGGTCTATACGCAGACGGAGTATTCGGGTCCCCCTTTCCTTTGCTGATCAGCACTAATCGCTGCATTTTCCAGCTCTTTGGGAAAACTCCTTCTTCCAAGCAATGATTAAACATTTTCAGCAGAAGTTGGGGGCACGTTCGGGCTGTCAGTTTAAGGATTTCAGCTGGTATTCCGTCGGGGCCGGGAGCTTTCTTCTTTTGGAATGATTTCGCAGCTTCTTCAAGTTCTTCCGCGTTGAAGGGTGGTATTTCGTTTATTTCTAAAACGGGGTCGGGTGGCCTATCTGGGTGAGTTGGAAAAAGTGTATTCACGATCCGTTCCATCGTTTCTGTGTTGAGAACTGGGTTTGGTGATTGCGCTCCCAGCTTTCGCATGACAAGTTTATATCCTAGTCCCCAGGGGTCTCTGTCAACGTCGTTCCGCAGTTGTTCCCATTTTTGTTTCTTGCTGAGTTTAATTGCTCGTCTCAGCTCAGTTCTCTTGTTCCGGAACTGCGTGAGATCTTCTTCTGATGCTACAGCACTTCTTCTTCTTTCTCTGGTTAATCTTCGTCTGAGTTGAAGACAACTTCTGCGCAGTTCAGCTATTTCGCCTGTCCACCAGTAAACCGGGTTTCGGCCTCTGTTGTTAGATTTTCGTGGCATTGCTATATCACACGCTCCACGTATGAGCTGCATTGTGGCTCTGGTAGTGACTTCTGCAGTTCCTGTTGTTTGGAGGACAGCTGGCATTCTCTCTTCGATCGCTGAAACGAAAAGCTCTTCGTTCAGTCTGTTGAGACACCACTCCGGGGCTTGATTTCGATTTTGGTTCGGGATTGTTTGGTTTCTCGCTAGCTCGAAGAAGATATATTAGTGGTCACTTCCTGTGTAGTCTTCAATGACTCTCCAATTTTTCATCATGGGTAGAATGCAATCCGATGCAAGGGTGACATCCGGGATGGTTCCAACGTTTCCAGGTCTCCTGAAGGTAGGAGTGTTTCCTATATTTGCTAAATTGAGGCCGCGTCTTGCAGCCATATCGAGTATTTGTCTTCCTCGGGAGTCTGTAGTTGGCATACCCCACTCCTCTCCTCTGGCGTTGAAATCTCCGGCGACTAAAATATTTCCATCAGTTTCATTTAGGAAATCTTCTAGATCTTCTAGTTTTTTGCGAAATTCTTTGATTCTGTCGTTTGGGCTGAAATAGATGCTGACAATTGTCAGCCTTTCGCTTTTTACCCAAACAAAACCTTTTTCTGCTCCTTTTCTCTCAATTACAAATTTTTTTGTATCAGGGATCCAAATAGCAGCGGTGTTAAGCAGATCCGGTAACCAGTTGGGTCCATACTTATTACAGTATTGCTCGCTTACGATAAAAATTTCGGCCCGCAATTCCATAATAAGTTTTGTCAGGAGGCTATTCGCCGTAAGGCTCCTGTGGACATTCGCCTGGAGAATTAAGGTCATTTTGAGGAGGCCTTTTTCGCCTGTTCTAGTGCTTCTCTAAACACTTGGCAGTTTCCTGTGCCCGGCAAGTGATTTAGGGATGGTTTTGTTTCCAGTTCTGCACAGAGGCAGCATTTGGATGGGTTTTTACATTCCTTCTTTTTGTGGCCTTTTTCTCCACAGTTTATGCAAAGTCCTTGACCCTTTCTGTCTGAGTTTGTGCAGGACGATTGTTTGTGGCCATATCCGAAGCATTTGAAGCAACGTAGAACTTCTGTTCTTCGTCTGATTCGGCAGTGTGTCCATCCAATTTTAATTGTGGTGGCTTTCAGCAATTCTTGCGCGGCTTTAGCGTTTACCCGAATAATAGCCATCTTTAAAGATCTTCTGTTTTTACCAGTGACTCCTATCTGTAGCTCTGTTATAAGGTCAGTAAATTTGTTCCGGATTGCTTCTTGGACCTCT
>OZ020509.1:35796327-35798827 GCA_963971375.1 Platycheirus rosarum | reverse complement strand
GAGATATGCCATCAGATCACCAGTGGAACGGTTGCTGCGGAAGCCATACTGACGGTCATGGAGAAGCTTACGATCTTCGAGATATTCCTTAAGCTGACGGTTAATCAGTGTTTCCATGACCTTAGAAAGAAGGGATGTCAGTGCTATGGGTCGGTAGGAGGAGGGGGAGGATGGGTCACCTTTCTTAGGGACAGGCTGGACAAATGCTGTTTTCCATCTTCTAGGAAAGATTCCAGAAGAGTAGGAGCGATGGAAAAGCTTACGCAGTGGCTTTGCCAGTGTGGAAGAACACCTCTTCAGAATAATCGGGGGTATACCATCCGGGCCAGCGGATTTGTGTATATCGAGATCTTTGAGAACTCTTGCTACTGTACGAGTGCGGAAAAAAATCTGTCCCATGGAAAAATTTACATTCTCAAGTACAGGAGGGGCAACGTTGCTATGCGGCAGCGTGGAGCTGGCAGCGAAATGGGCGGCGAGCAAGTTTGCCTTCTCTGAAGAGTAAACAATTGGTTTGTTATTGTCGATGAGCGTTGGAACCGAAGATGTTGAGGAGTTTTTAATATTTTTTACAAATGACCAAAAATTTTTACTGCCTTTGGGACACTGCAGAATTTTTTGCCGTAATTTTTGGTCATGCAAAAATTTGGTTCTTTCAATAACGGAGTTGCATGAGTTTCTTGCTTGTTTGTGCTTTTTCCGATTATCCTCTGTAGGGTTGGCTTTGTAAGAACGGAAACTTACTTCTTTGAGCCTGATAGCTTCTTTACACTCAGATTTAACCAAGACTTTTCTTTAGGTTTGATGCTTTTTACTCTGTTAGGAATAAAAGCACGCATCCCTAGAAGAATCACATTTGTGATCATTTCAGCACTGGCATCAATGTCACTATCGAGGAAGCATAGTGACCAGTTAAAGTTTCGGAAAAAAATATTCAGGCCGTCCCAGTTGGCTTTCTCGTATTGCCAAACGGTCCTGGTGGGAAGTTTTTCTTTAACTGGATGGGTGGAGGATGAGAAATTAGCTGAAATGACACAATGGTCTGAAGTGCCAAATGGAGAAGTTACACTAATGGTATATTTATCAGGGTGAGAAGTAAGAAACAAGTCAAGAGTATGGGCGGCTTGCCCAGCAACATCCGGTTGCGCGTTGGCACATCGATCAGTTGGGTAAGGTGATGTAACCCGGCAAAGAGCTCGACATACCTTCCTTCGGGTGTTGTCTGACCAGAATAGCGGAGCCAATTGGAATTGTGTACATTGAAATCGCCCGCAATAACGATTTCAGTGCGAGGACAAAGGGAAACAATTTTCGAGATAGAATCAGACAGCGCATCAAACTCGTTACAAGTCGAATTGCTGTCGAGATTTGGACTCCTGTAAATAAAACAATAATGAATGACATGCTTGCGGACAGTGAATTTGAGCCACAAGAAGTTAAAGTCCGTGTTGGAACATTGCCCATATTGGGGAAGGCTCTGGCAAGCAATATCATTTCTAACATAGACCACGAGACCATGATGGGAAAAGAGTAATGGCACCAAGCTATACCCATGTAGAGCAAATTCTGATAAATCAGTATTTACTCCAACCTGGGTTTCACTTAATGCCAAAACAGCTGGCCTGTATTGAACAGTGTAGACGTACAGGTGAAAGAAATTCTTTCTAATACCACGAACATTGGAATAAACGACACAAAAATCACTTACCATTTAAAAATACTTACACACAAAACACAATTCTGAATAAGTCGAACCATGCAGTGAAAATCCAAATTAATCTCTGTAATAATCAAACTGTCTTAGGTGTTATGCCCATAAGACAGCTTGCATACAAAAAATCAATTTAAATATTCAGCACAATAGGACAAACTCAGATGCCCTTATCTATTTACCGCAAGCATACGATGCCTACAGTAGATAAGAAAGAGGCAGTTAAGCTAAGCACAAAGGGTTGGGACAGATAGGAGGATAATTTAATTTGTTATGCAAGTGTGAATTATTTTTTTTTTTTTTCTTTCACAGCGCGAATGGGCATCTTATCGTCTTCCAACGACGCAAGTGGATATTGTTATTATCTTTACAGCACACGCGAGGGGGTTTTGCCAATTTCTCAAACGAGTGTGTAATATATTTTTTTTTTTAACACTCGCGATAACAATGCGCAATAATTTTTTTTTTTTTTTTTTTTTGACTTTTGTTTAATTGTTATGCGCGCACCTCGACCCGACGTCCGGCCGCTATGAGCTTAAGATCGACAGTGTCTTACAGCAGTTGAGGAATTTCCTGTTTCTGCGATTCTAGTCTTTTCCTTCCACTTGAGTTTGTCTATTGATTCTTCAAGTGCCACAATACCGCTTTTTATATCCATACTAATGTTTTTCTGTTTAGCGCAGGCTACCTTCATTACTTTCAGGATCTCCATGCATTTTTGTATTTCTTCAGAAAATACGTCAATGTTTGGGTTTCCCGCTCCGTTTTCTTGTGCTTTCCGCTTCTGGA
>OZ020509.1:35474614-35772114 GCA_963971375.1 Platycheirus rosarum | reverse complement strand
TGGATTGCGAATTGTATTATATTTCCCAAACAGTGCTGTCGGGTTCTATTTGAAACAAATTGTAGGTACCTTGCAAGTATAATTATAAACCATTCGGTGATTTTCAGGAGGGATCTGGATTAGAGCTGAAAGTTAATTTTCTTCTTATTTGGCTTAGTGCGCTTTTCGATGACATTTTATTTTAAAATGTGTAATTAAGTAAATAATTTTTTGATTTGTAAGTATAAACATTCAAGTTTAGTAAGTTTATCAATTCACAATGTACCTATGTTTTAAGATATCTATAGTTTACAAAAAGGAACTCCACGGCATAATAAAAATTAAAATTACTGTTGGTAAATACATTTGTTAAGCAAATTGTCCAGTAGCTCCAAAACAATAACGTTGCAGGCACGTAAAATTTTTGCTAAAAAAATTTGAACTGCAAATGTTTGCTCTTCTCAACTAAGGTTATGTTTTGGAATTCTAAGAAAAAAATAATAAAGGTACTGGAGAATTGCAACTGAAGGCGCACGTATACGATTTAAAAGTTATGAGGTACCTACAACTTTGTGTGATTTAAAAGCAGAAAAATGCTTTTTATTTGCTTTACTTAACACAAAGGCAGAACTGTCTTAACCTTATTTAGTATCTTACTTGACCATAATTTATCTGTCAAAAGAACCAATATTTTAGATCTGTTCCACATCCTCCTAATAACTACGAATTTAAAAAGTTATTTTAGCGGCCTCTAGACGCTCGCACATGGTACAAGTAAACTTGGTACTATGTTCGAGTTGGCTGGTACGAGTACCAATTCTTTTGTGCGAGTAAACCCAAAATTTGGTATCAGCAAATATCAAACACGTTTGATATTTTTCGATAAAACTGAGCTCCTCAGTGGTGCACTGCACATACCAAGTACGAATGTCTGCGGACTGGTTTACTCGTACATTTCTTCGTTCAGTTCATTGGGTTTATTAATTCATTTTTAGTTCGAATTACAACTTTGATGCGGCGGGTTGTGTTGCAGTTTTTAGTTTTTTATGTTTATAAAAAATTTGGGTACGCCATCACACGTCTTAAATAATCACGAATGTATGCAAAATTGTATTTTCAAAATTGCAGAACCGATTTTAATAAAAAACTGTTTTCATTTAGCTAAAAAAAAAATATTGTATTTTAGTGTGCAGGTTTTAGAGTTTATTAATTTAAAGTTCATCATAAAATTTAAATAAAATTGACTGATTAGTTTTGTAAAAATATTTAAAATTAAAAAAAAACTTTTTTTCAAAAAATGTATTATAGGTACCTAAATAGAAAAAAGTTTTTAAAAATGTTGATATGCAGAATTAATTTGTCAAGATAGATCATTTCAAAAATATGTTTTTATAGAAATATAAAGCCTTTACCAAAAAAAGTCGAAACTTAAAAAAAACGTTATATGCAAGTTTCCATTAATAGACTTTTCTGGTAAATTTGGTTTTAGTAAAATAATAGCCCATACCTACAAAAATACTCTAAAAAAAATTCATCAAAATCTTTGAAAACGTTTTCGAGAAAAATAAGCTTTTCCTTAATTTTTATACGGCAGGTAACGTTAACATTTCAAAATCCTTGGGAGGAATGTCAAAAAAACCATACACATACAAAATTTGAAGCATATCGCTATAGCCGTTTAGGCTGCAATACGTTATACATATATACATAAAGACCAACAGATTGGCATTTATTTCACTAACTTTTTTAGGCTTTTCTATGATCGTAACGTCATGTTTGATTGTCATTTCAATATTTTGTATTTTCAAAAATCCTTAACTTGCCTTATAGTTCCTATAATTCCACCGTTCATACTCGAAGAACTTACGAATGAATGTGTGCATCTGGCATGAAGGCGCAAGGAAGAATGAAGTTCGAGTAAATTGGTGTCACTGTCTGCGGGGTTTACCGTACCAAGTTTACTCGGACCATGTTCGACTTAATTTTCACTGTCTTTGGGCTGGTACGGGTACCAATTCTATGGTTGTAGTAGACCAAAAATTAGGAATCACCAAATATCAAACGTGTTTGATATTTTTCGATAAAAGAGGGAGGAGCTAAGTGGTCCACTTACCAAGTACGAGTATTTGCGGACCGGTTTACTCGTACATTTCTTCGTTCAGTTAATTTTGAAGTTTGATGCAGCCTGGTGTGCTGAGTGTAGATAGGTTAAAAAAATAAACATATTTTTTGAGATTTTTTATAAAGTTTCTTAGAAATAATTAATGTATAGCAAATCATAAAATTTTAAATAAAAATAATTAATTAATTAGGAATTCAAAAGAATTAATTTACCTACTTAGATCATTTAAAATATAACATTCAAATCCAATCCGTCATTACCGAAAAAATTGAATATTAAAAAAATGTTCTTATGAATGGTGCCCTTAATAGGCTTTTCTATTAAACTAGTTTTTGATAAACTGATAGCCAATACCTACCAAAATACTATCAAAAATGTTCATCAAAATCGTTAGAGCCGTCTACTAGAAAAATAAGCTTTTATATAACGTTTATGGCAGGTCCTTACATTTTTCGCCTTAAAAATAAAATTTCAAATCTCTCTAAGGAATGTAAAGAGAACCACACATCTTCACATTATGATTATTATCTCAATTGCTTTTTATTCTAAACTTGCCTTAAGGCACCTACATATAATTCCACCATAGGTTCCCACTCGAAGAAGGCGATGAAATCACGAATGAATATGTGCATGCGGTATGAAGGCGCACAGAAAAATGATGTTTAAGTGCCTGGTCAAATTGACGGAAGCGCGCATGCAACTTGAATCGAAACGTAAAAGAGAAGGAATGCTTTTAAATAAGAAGGAAAGAGATGGGCTAAAAATCTAAAATCTGCACGAATCTCATAATTAATTTTAAAACTCTGTGCAGTGACTCAAGTTTCCTTCTCATACCATTTCATTTTTGACACGAATTCATTTGCATTTTATCGCCGTGATTAAAGGTTCATATAATTCACTTTTATTGTATTTATTTGAGTGCTTTTGACTCATTAAAAAAAATATATGCGTAAAGATAGATATTAAAAAAAACTAGCTTAATAAACAAAACACATATAAAATCCTTTTGCGAAAAGATAGATAGAATAGCACAGACACAACCTTTCTTTGTTTCTCTCTTAAGAAAAAAAATAACAATAAACGTATATCAACATAATAACATACAACATACCAATTATTAGTTATTAATGTTCTCACTATATAATTTACAAATTGTGGTAAACAAAAAAAAAAAAAAAAACTGTGTTAGTAATAAGCAAAATGTAATGTATATACAAATACAAAATAAATAAATAAATATATAATAAATAAATAAATATATAAATAAATAAATAATTACAAACGTAGTAAAAAGTATTAATTTATATGGAAATAGGTACAAACAAAAATAAATTGATTAAAAAGTGTAATTTCAAAAAAAAATGTGTTTGTTGTAAATAGTTTAACATTAAATAAGAATTATAAAAGATACATTAACATAGAACCAATATTTAGTACATTATTAGTAAAAGGAGACAAAATTAAATATACAAACTGATGCGATGAAAAAATTGCAGTATCAGCAGCAATAATACCTGATTCACAATACGGAAGTGTTGGAAAATCTGAGTTAAACAGGTTGTACAACGATGGTCCCAGAACAGAACCTTGGGGGACACCACAACCAAAACATAATGTATTAGAAACACCACAATTAGAACTTGGAAATTTCTACCTGACAAAAAACTTTGAACTAACTTACACAAATATAGCGGGAAGTCAAATTTTATCATTTTATATACTAATCTATTATGCCAAACAGAATCGAAAGCTTTTTCTTTATTCATTTAAATCATTCCATATGGTGACAGATTCTTTTTATCTGATAATATGTGCTTGTTAAAGACTTGATTCCGACTCGTGATATATGTTTTAAATAAATATTTTTAATAAGATCCAGGCCTCCTGCTTTTCGATTCTGAAGGCAGTCAATAATTTGTTTGATGCTATTTTCTTCAACGTTAACATCTAAATTTTGGATAGTATTAATCACTAGATCATTGGTTTCTTTGTTAGCTGGGTTTTGTGACACTAAATGATCCAACGTAAGGTTCCTAGAAAGTTCGTTTGCTTTTTCATAATCTGTAAAGAAAGTTTTACCAGAATCCTTTAAGAATGGAATATTCCTGTTTTTGCTCTTAATTATCTTTAAAATATTCCAAAATGGCCTACCATTCCTTTCAAGAACGCAAGGTCTCTTGTTCTATTCTTCGTTACGATTTATAAGTAACTGATTTGAGATAAGTTTGTTAAAGTGAGAAGCCATACCTAGCGAGAAAGGTTGCCGATTTCTTTGCCAATTTCTTTCGTGTATATATCTCACGAATATTTCCAAAATATGAAGGGAAAGCTTTTTAAAGGCACTTTCTTTCTTAACTTGCATAGCGACGCTTTTGTCTATAGAAGACAGAATGCTTTGTGTAAAGTTGTGGACTATAGAGTCGACATCACCTTTACAAGGAACATTTTGAAGGTCAATAGAGACATTTTAAAGTTTTATATTTTTTTTGTTGCAAGAATTTCCAGTTTGCATTTATCAAGTCTTCATTTATCAAGTCTTGCATTTATCAACATTGCGTTGGTGCTCGAGAGGGGCAATTGTTTCGAAGGCAGTTCTATTTCAAATTAATCTTAAGCTACCGGTTAATCAGCGTTTCCATGACCTTAGAAAGAAGAGATGTTATTGGTATTGGTCGGTAGGAGGAGGGGGAGGATGGGTCACCTTTCTTAGGGACAGGCTGGACAAATGTTGTTTTCCATCTTCTAGATTCCTGAAGAGTAGGAGCGATGGAAAAGCTAACGCAGTGGCTTTGCTAGTGTGGAAGAACACCTCTTCAGAAGAATCGGGGGTATACCATCCGGACCAGCGGATTTGTGTAAATCGAGATCTTTGAGAACTCTTGCTACTGTACGAGTGCGGAAAAAAATTCTGTCCAATGGAAAAATTTACATTCTCAAGTACAGGAGGGACAACGTTGCTTAAGGCAGCGTAGAGCTGGCAACAAAATGGGCTGCGAGCAAGTTTGCCTTCTGTGAAGAGTGACAAAAGATTTGTCCTTCTCGATGAGCGTTGGAATCGAAAATGTTGAGGAGTTTTTAATATTTTTTTACAAATGACCAACATTTCTTACCGCCTTTGGGACATTGTTTGTTTGTGCTTTTTCCGATTTTCCTCTGTAGGGTTGGCTTTGTAGGATCGGAAACTTACTTCTTTGAGCTTGATAGCTTCTTTACATTGAGAGTTAAACCAGGACTTTTCTTTAGGCTTTATGCTTTTTACTCTGTTAGGAATAAAAGCAGGAATCCCTAGAAAAATCACATTTGTGATCATTTCAGCACTGACATCAATGTCACTTTATATATTGTAATTAGTTTGCTGACTTATTTTAAGGTATTTTATATACCCTTATTCTCTTGTTAATAAAAATTAATTGAAACCAAAATAGAGTTATATAACTGTTTATGATATAAATGAATTTATTATTCAAATTAAAGAAATATATAGATCGAATAAAAGCTCATTTTTATTTTAATGGTTTATTTCCATTTATATTTCTTATTTATATAGTTTAAATAAAACAACATAGTGACCAGTTAAAGTTTCGGTAAAAAATATTCAGGCCAACTGGGATGTTCGCTTTCTCTCTGTTGCGAAACGGTCCTGGTGGAAAGTTTTTCTTTAACTGAATGGGTGGAGGATGAGAAATACGCTGAAATGACAGAATGGTATGAAGTGCCAAATGGAGAAGTTTTACTGATGGTATATTTATCACGGTGAGAACTAAGAAACAAGTCAAGAGTATGGGCGGCTTGCCCAGGAGTATCCGGTATACGCGATGGCACATCGATGAGTTGGGTATAGCGGAGCCAATTGGAATTGTATACATTAAAATCGCCTGCAATTACGAATTCATTGCGAGGACCAGCGAAACAATTTCCGAGATGGAATTAGACAGCGCATCAAACTCGTTACAAGTCGAATAACTGTCGAGATTTGTACTACTGTACATAAAACAATAATGTATGATATGCTTGCGGATATTGAATTTGATTCACAATAAATTAAAGTCCATGTTGGAATATTGCCCATATTGAGGAAGGCCCTGGCAAGCAATATCATTCCTAACATAGACCACGAGACCATAATGGGAAAAGAGTAATGGCACCAAGCTATAATCATGTAGAGCAAATTTGTATAAATCAATATTTACTCCAACCTGAGTTTCACTTAATGCCAAAATAGTTGGCCTGTATTGAACAGTGTAGACGTACACGTAAAAGAAATTCTTCCTTAAACCACGAACATTAGAATACAAGAAACGACACAAAAATCACTTACCATTTAAAAATACTTACATACAAAACACAACTCTGTGCAGTGAAGGTCCAAATTATTTTCCGTATTAAACGAACTGTCAGGTGTTATTCCCATAAGAATTTAAACACTCAGCACAATAGGACAAATTCAGATGCCGTTATCTATTTACCGCAAGAATTTGATGGTCATACAATATCTTGCGATGCGAGTGTGGATTATTTTTTCTTCTACAGCGCTATATTTATCTGTCTTCCAACGACGCTTTTATTTTATTTTTCACAACACACGCGAGACGTATTCGTTTCTTTTTATCAACAAGTGCGTTTTTTTTAAACAGTCGCGTTAACAATGCGCAAATTATTATTAAATGACTTTTTTATTTTTCGTTTTTATGTGCGCGCACCTCACACGTCCATCGTTGGCGAGCTTAAGATTGACACTCTTCAAACGACGTTGACGTCCAAACGTTTCTGACTTGTCCTGTGCCACAATTCCTGATTAGAAATAGTTTGTTGCCAGCGATTCTTCAGAATGTAACGTAGACAGCGATTCGCAAAAGCCTGCGATTTTCTCGAGGTGGTAGCCGAGACTTTCCAGGTTTCGCAACCATATAAAAGCAAGGATTTAACATTGATTTCGAAGAATTTCAACTTAGTGCGTAAGGAAATTGACTGACATCACACATTGACTTTCTCCATATTTGCTAAATCATGATGATGATCAATTTGCTTTTTGGTTTGACCGAAATTTATAGGAAATAAAATCAAATTATATTTATTTCATTCGATATTAATATTTTGGAAATTATTTTTTGGACATTATTTTATTTCAGTTATTGAATTAACTAGAAGAACTTCACTAAGATGAATCGGAAAAGGGTTGTGATTTTACTGCATTTTTTGAAAAATAAATCTACTGCAATTTAAAAAAATCTACTGCACTTACGAAAAAAATCATTCATTAATTTTTATAAATGTAATCCACAAAATATTTTTTTTAATTCTATCACTGAATACAAAAGTAAAACTTCTTTAACATTTACATAGATGCAAAGGTGGTGCATGAACGTACAATCTTTACATATATTAGCTTCTAGGTCGAACTAAAAAACGACGAAAACGCTGTATAAGAAAGAGAGGAACGATAATAGTATTGTCGGTTGTATAAATTATTTTAATCAGTTTTCATCCATCGACAAATAATTTTTAAAAAATGCACGACTGGATCACCTGTACTTGCTCTTTTGTGCGATCACATCGCCGGATAAAATTAGTAATATATTAAAAACATTTCAAAGTTTTTTATTCTATTTTTATGAGTTTTGATTCTACGAAAAAAGTAGGTACGTAAAATATTAAAAAAAAAATATTAAACGCCCCTTTATTTCATTCAAGAATGAAAAAACTATGTTTTTTTTCAAAATCGGAGGAACAGTTTAAAAGAAATGTTTTTTTTACCAACTCTTTTTCAAAAAATCCAACAAAAAATTTATAAATGCAAACATTAGCACATAATCCTTTATTTAAAAACCGTTTGTATTAATTCCACTTTCTCGGAAACTGGCCAACCGATTACAATCAAATTTAATGTCCAGGAAGACGTATGTATCCAAAGTAAAAAAAATCGAAAAAAAATCTGTTTTAATAACTAAACATTTTTTTCGAAAAATCAATACTTTGAAAACGGGTAAATGTAATTTTTTGTAAATGTAAGTTATTTTTGTGCTTAAGCTTTGCATTTTTGAGTTATTTTTTTTATAAAAAAAAATATCAAAAGAACACTGTTTTATTTAAAAACCGTTCTATGATTTCGAAAAAAATCACACTTTTTGACATTTTTTTAAAGAAATAAAATGGTGTTTTAATTATACTGCCGAAAACTATTTTACATATTTTCTGTGAACAATCAAAAGCCACAAAAGTTGAATAAGACCATTGAAGTTCCCTTTTTTTTCAAATTTAATTTAAACTGTGACCGCACATAAGAACAAGTACATACGATCCAGTCGTGCAATTTATTTTTTTGTTCGGTTTTTTGTTTTTTAATTTTAATTTATTTTTTATTCTATTTTTGTTTTCTAAGAAAAGTAATGTTTATTTTATTATTTTAGTGCATGTTTTATCTTATTTATATTTTGAAAATTTGAAAATCTACTGCAAAATAATTGAATCTACTGCGTTTTTTTCTCAAATCTACTTCGGACATTAAAAAAAAAGTCACATCACTATCGGACAGGATGCAGTTGCTCTAAGAAAGGTTGCCGTTTGCAAGGTTCAGAAGAGATGGTTTCATGTGAGAAGTTTAAGCGATGGGGACGTTTACCAGTGCCAAGCTCAGACAGGACTTATTTTAGTGTTCTGATCCTTGTTTTCCAAAAAAAGTGATTGTGTTCTTAGACAAGATGATCCTAACGAAGTTGTTCCTGTTGTAGAGGTTCATAAAGATGGTCTTGAAAAAGATACAAGTTCAGAGGTAGGCCACAGTAGATTTTGTGTTAGAGCCGCTGTGATTGCTCAGGCGGCTGCTTCTCAAAAGAATGCAAAACTTTTCTCTTTGAAGAATGAATAAGAGGGAAAAAAGCAGAAGGTTATTGGTTATTGCTTCAGTTAAAAAACAGTTGCAGGATCCTTCATCAGCTACCGAGCCATTTTCATATGAAAGGTTAGAGATAAATAAACAAGTTCAAGCTAACCATCAATCGCTGTTAAAGAATTCTACTCAACCACGTCAATCTACTCCTATTTGTTCCATTACCATTCACACTCAAGATAATATAACAATATATGTACATGCCTTCTACACCTATCAGAAAAAAAACAATATTCATAATATACACTCAAAATACATTCCACTCGCGATGCAAACCTCTCTATCCATATCCACCCAGTGCTTAACTTCTCTTTCTCTTTCCTATACACTACTCACTCCAGGTTGGAGTAAATACTGATTTATTAGAATTTGCTCTAGATGGGTACACTTTTTTGCCACTACTTTTTTCCTATCATGGTCTCGTCGTTTATGTTAGGAATGATATTGCTTGCCAGAGCCTTCCCCAATGTTCAAGGACTTTAACTTCTTGTGCCAAATTGACTGTCCGCAAGCATATCATTCATTATTGTTTCATTTATAGGAGTCCAAACCTTGACAGTTGTTTGACTTGCATCGAGTTTAATGCGCTGTCTGATTCTATCTCGGAAATTGTTTTCCTTTGTCCTTGCACTGAAATTGTTATTGTGGGCGATTTCATTTGGATCCGCTATTCTGGTTAGACAGCACCTGAAGGAAGGTATGTCGAGCTCTTTGCCAGGTTACATCACCTTACCAACTAATCGATGTACCAACGCAAATACCGGTTGTTGCTGAGCAAGCTGCGCATACTCTTGACTTGTTTCTTACTTCTCACTATGATAAGTATACTATTAGTGTAACTTCTGCATTTGGCACTTCGGACCATTGTTTCATTTAAACAAATTTCTCGTCCTCCACTCATCTAGTTAAAGAAAAACTTCCCACCAGGGTCAATTGGCAATACGAGAAAGCCAACTGGGACGGCCTGAATATTTTGTTCCGTATCTTTAACTGGTCACAGTGCTTCCTTGATAGTGACATTAAGGCTGGGTGTTACTCAGACCAGAACTCAAAACTCAAGTAAACGTAATTGTATACCTTGCTCTAAGCTCAAAGGTTCATTCAAACTTCAGATGAGAAGCATGGACTCTTTAAAACGTCAATATTCCTTCTCTTCGTATCGCACAGAATATGAATGTGCACTATTTTTCTTGTGTTTATTTGTTTTTGATCCTCAGATATCAGGAGCGATGACGACACGACCACCACGAAGAAATGATATGTATGGGCATGTGCACTAACAACAAGCCTGCCTCTGGCCTGGCTCTAGAAATAATTAGAAATGAAATGACCTTGTTTTGTTTTTTGTGATGTTCGTCCTTTCTGTGGCTCTCCTATCCATAATGGTGTGTCCAGGAATTTGTTGTATTTTGGACCTGGAGACCAAAATTAGTTCAAGGTTTTTATTTTCACGGACGATATTCATATTATCTGATAATTACATCGTTGGCCGGCCTATTTTTTTTTTATTTTGTCTGTCTAGAAGACGGGACTAGGCCAATTTTAACGTTTGCCAACGTGTTTTTGACGTTGAACGAAGATCTTTTGTAAATGTTCATCAAATATCTAGACAGTTGTTTCTTTTTATTTATTTGGGGCCAATTTTTATAATGAAAATGAATCTATATTCTTAGACTTACAAGAAATCAAAAAAAAGAAGAAAAAAAAAGAAAATGGAAATATAACCCTAAAGTAAATTGCTAAGTAAGACACTATCAATACAAAAAAAATGGGCACGACTGGGTCGCACGTACTTGCTCATATGTGCTTAACCATATTGGAAAGCAAGATCTTTGATTGAAACAAGTAACATTTACGTACAAAAATAACACGTTCTAAACTTATAAATCGTGTCAAAACCACAACCCTTAACGGGTTTTAGTAAATATGGAGTATGCCATCACACGTCTTGTATAATAATGAATTTATGAACAAAGTATTTCGAAAATTTTAGGATGGATTTTGATAAATTCTTGTTTTTATTTTTGGTTTTTTGAACCATTTTTTTTTAATTTTTGGTATGCAATTTTTTAGACTTTATTAATATACATGTGATAATAAAATTTAAAATGTTTTTTTTATTAGTTTAAAAAAAATGTTAAAAAAAAATAAAAAAATAAGTTTTAATTAGAAGAAAAAAGTTATTCAAAATATTGATATGCAGAATTAATTGGGCTATCTTAATCTTCTCAAATATAAAATTTGATAGAAATCCAAAGAGCCGTTACCGAGAAAGCCAAAAATTAAAAAAAACCGTTACATGATTTGTATCGTTAATAGACTTTTTCGGCAAATTTGGTTCTGATTATATAAGAGCTAATCCAACAAAAAAATCCTCAAAAATTTTCATCAAAATGGTTGGAGCCGTTTTCGAGAAAAATAAGCGGCCATATAGAAGGTACCGTGATTTTAAGGCCTAAAAATAAAATTTAAATTTACCCTCTGGCCCTCTGGGGAATGCCAAAAAATCACACACACCAAATTTGAAGATAATCGCTTAAGCCGTTTAGCCTGCAGCTCGTTATACATACTGACAGACAGAAAGAAATTGTTTGCCACTTACTTTCTTCTCTATGATCGTTATGTCATGTTTGATTGTTATCTCAATTTTTTATAATTCACCAATCCTAAACTTACTTATAGTCCCTATCATCGCAAGTAAAAATTGGAGAATTTAAGAATTTATTGGTTAATCCTACTTCAGACCCAAGACAGACCCCAGCATAGGAGGTTGTTAGGGGCAGAATATCCTTCATAAAAAACGGGACTTGTCCAGGATAAACCTAATTATACTAATTTAATGTAGGTTGGGCTTATACAATCTAACGAAAAAATTGGTACAAGTTTTTTTTATACAGGGTGTCCCTAATTCGTTTTCCGGATTTAAGGGAATGATTCTCGGATATATTCTAAGAAAAAAATTGTTCTTCAGTAAGGGCTTTTCTCCAATTTTTATATCATATATCAGGGATTTAAGAAAAGGCTTCCTTTGGTGTACCTTAACCCATGTTAATGATAATTGCCCTATTATTACTAACGATAGAAAATTTTTATAGGACATTATATAATATAATATAATATTAATAATTCTTATAATATTATTAATGAATCTTATAACTACAAATCTTAAAAAAGTAAACATTAGTTTTATTTAAATTGAATTTTCGTTATTTTTTCTTTTAATTATTGTTACGTTCATTTAAAAAAATGTGATAAAAAAAATTTTATGTTCATTACGTATTTTCTGGAGAAAATTGAACCCAAGATCAAAAAGTTTGCATGGGCAGAAAAAATGGAACAGACTAAAAACTAGATATATTAAAACTAAGATAAGATATCAAATTTATTTTAAAAATTTCTTTTAAAAATAATGTCCTATACAAAGTTTCTATCGTTAGTAATAACAGTGCAATTATCGTTAACATGGGCCAAGGTACACCAAAGTAAGCCTTTTCTTATATTCTCGATAAATTATATAAAAAATTGAGAATAGAATATACCCGAGAATTATGTCCTAAAATCTTGAAAACGAATTAAGGGGCACCCTGTATAGAAGAGCAAAAGTAAGAAAAGTAGACATATAATTATCCACAAATGTGTAAAAAAAGCCCCAAACTGCTGAAATAAAAAAATGTTGCTATTGTTATTTTGCTTATAATTTTGTGTGGCCATTTTTCGTATTCATTTCGAATCTGTTTTATTTTTGGAGCTTCCTTTCACTAGCTTTCAAGCCATTTTTCAATTTAAAAAATTGGACCGTTTTTATTAGTAATTTTTCATTGGAGCCAAATTTCACGTACCCATTTAGATCATGTTATTCTTCTACGTATATGTTGTATACTACTTGTATCTGTCAAAGATCTTTGATCTAGTATACATATACATATGTAAATGTATACCTACATAATTATGTATATCGCCCATACTAAACACCAGCAAAATTATTTAATTTCCAAACTCCAAACCAAAATAATTTTTTGCATAGAAAACGAAATGAACGTAAAAAACTTCACAAAAGAAACAATTCATTTTCATCATACCTTAGTTTTTTGCTTTTTTTCCACCTTTCCTTTTTTCAAAAAAAAAAAATACAACTCCTCGCATGAGTGTGGCACCAAACGCCTTCCTTTTCTGTAAAATGGTCCATAAACCAAAAAAAAACTGTCACGCCAAAAAAACAGGCCCACAAAAAAATACTTCCCACCGCAATCGCCCTACCAATAATATGTATCCTTTCACCTATCCGTCAGTCTCAGTAGAATTGTAAATGACAAATGAGGCAACCAAAATCAGAGACTGAAAAACAAAAAAATATCAGAACCAGCCAGGGTAGAGACTAGAGAGTAAAAAGCAGAACACATGTAATAACAACAACAAAAAATAGAAGAGAACAAAGTAAAAGAGCTGAACAGCACCGAATTCTGCTGCGGAAATCGTTCGAACTACAAATTTATTTGTGTGCGTTAGCAATGAGCTTTCTATGACCATTTTTTAAAAATTAATATAAAAAACTATTATTGTAACATACATTTTCTAAGTCGATATAAAAAAGACAAAATGTTGAAAAAAAATAAAAAAAATAAAACCAAAATTATTAGAACGTTACTTTCTTTATAAAGTCAATCGATATTTGAGCTTTTTTAATCAGCGATTAGAGTGTTAAAAAATAATATTTTTTAAAAACCTATAGTTTTACTCCCAAGCTTGAAAACTCAGCTTTCATATAAAATTAAGAACAACATTGAACTTCGAAAACCATAGAAAACATTCACAAAGATTTAAAAAATAACAACAAAAATCAAACTTTTTAAGTTTTTTTTTGTTTAAAACCGAAAAAATTAAAAACATTTTTTTTATAATAATTTTTGTTGAAAATATTTGAGTTGGTCTTTCTATTTCTTTTTGTTTCGATGAATTATATTGAAAATTGAAGAAGTGAAACCTGTTCAAACACGTTAAAATCGAGAAAAATGCGTCTGATTCGATGATTTTTTTTTTCATACAAAATTAAGTTTAATTTAAAAAAAAATTGTTTTACTCCCGGTATTGACTCAATTTAATTTTAAAACAAACATAAAAAAAATAAAAAAAATCAAATTACTAAGAAAAAACCCCAAGATTTAAGATTAGAGAAAAAGAACGATACATTTATATCTTTTTATGATCTCTAAATTACAATTTTTTGTATGTTAGCTAAATATTAAAATTTATTTTTAATTTTTACCCGAAAAGTAATCCCACAAACCACTGTTAACTAGAACCGATCTCATTAAAAATTTCAAGGCGTCGTAGTTAGAGTCGTCTAACTTTGGGATTTGCCAGAGCGAGGAACTCATTTCGAATTATTTAATTTTAGTTGCGATAAAAAAAGCTTTTTTTGACGATTTCTGGCCCATAACTTTTGTTAGGATAACCCAAATAAAGAGACGAAAACGGTGCGAGATATTCGGTGCATACAGGGCAGTTTATTACAAGAGACTAAAGAAAAAAGATTACAATTTGGATTAATATTGTGTTTCGTTATTATATACGTAGTTGTAAACTTATGTATAGCGAAGTTATAAATACTAAGAAGAATAACTAATACAATCAGGTTTCTGAGTGAATCGCAGCTGTTGTTAAGATACTCGATGATATAAGAATTCAGTATAACCAACTAACGATATTGGGTTTGCTTGAATTTTCAAAGGGATTTGTTAGGGTAAATCATAACATTCTGTGTAATAAGTTGAACTTGTTTTTACAAGTATGAATGATGAATGATCTTATAACTAAAAATCTTAAAAAACTAAACATTAGTTTTATTTAAATTGAATTTTCGTTATTTTTTCTTTTAATTATTGTTACGTTCATTTAAAAAAATGTGATAAAAAAAATTTTATGTTCATTACGTATTTTCTGGAGAAAATTGAACCCAAGATCAAAAAGTTTGCATGGGCAGAAAAAATGGAACAGACTAAAAACTAGATATATTAAAACTAAGATAAGATATCAAATTTATTTTAAAAATTTCTTTTAAAAATAATGTCCTATACAAAGTTTCTATCGTTAGTAATAACAGTGCAATTATCGTTAACATGGGCCAAGGTACACCAAAGTAAGCCTTTTCTTATATTCTCGATAAATTATATAAAAAATTGAGAATAGAATATACCCGAGAATTATGTCCTAAAATCTTGAAAACGAATTAAGGGGCACCCTGTATAGAAGAGCAAAAGTAAGAAAAGTAGACATATAATTATCCACAAATGTGTAAAAAAAGCCCCAAACTGCTGAAATAAAAAAATGTTGCTATTGTTATTTTGCTTATAATTTTGTGTGGCCATTTTTCGTATTCATTTCGAATCTGTTTTATTTTTGGAGCTTCCTTTCACTAGCTTTCAAGCCATTTTTCAATTTAAAAAATTGGACCGTTTTTATTAGTAATTTTTCATTGGAGCCAAATTTCACGTACCCATTTAGATCATGTTATTCTTCTACGTATATGTTGTATACTACTTGTATCTGTCAAAGATCTTTGATCTAGTATACATATACATATGTAAATGTATACCTACATAATTATGTATATCGCTCATACTAAACACCAGCAAAATTATTTAATTTCCAAACTCCAAACCAAAATAATTTTTTGCATAGAAACGAAATGAACGTAAAAAACTTCACAAAAGAAACAATTCATTTTCATCATACCTTAGTTTTTTGCTTTTTTTCCACCTTTCCTTTTTTCAAAAAAAAAAATACAACTCCTCGCATGAGTGTGGCACCAAACGCCTTCCTTTTCTGTAAAATGGTCCATAAACCAAAAAAAAACTGTCACGCCAAAAAAACAGGCCCACAAAAAAATACTTCCCACCGCAATCGCCCTACCAATAATATGTATCCTTTCACCTATCCGTCAGTCTCAGTAGAATTGTAAATGACAAATGAGGCAACCAAAATCAGAGACTGAAAAACAAAAAAATATCAGAACCAGCCAGGGTAGAGACTAGAGAGTAAAAAGCAGAACACATGTAATAACAACAACAAAAAATAGAAGAGAACAAAGTAAAAGAGCTGAACAGCACCGAATTCTGCTGCGGAAATCGTTCGAACTACAAATTTATTTGTGTGCGTTAGCAATGAGCTTTCTATGACCATTTTTTAAAAATTAATATAAAAAACTATTATTGTAACATACATTTTCTAAGTCGATATAAAAAAGACAAAATGTTGAAAAAAAATAAAAAAAATAAAACCAAAATTATTAGAACGTTACTTTCTTTATAAAGTCAATCGATATTTTAGCTTTTTTAATCAGCGATTAGAGTGTTAAAAAATAATATTTTTTAAAAACCTATAGTTTTACTCCCAAGCTTGAAAACTCAGCTTTCATATAAAATTAAGAACAACATTGAACTTCGAAAACCATAGAAAACATTCACAAAGATTTAAAAAATAACAACAAAAATCAAACTTTTTAAGTTTTTTTTTGTTTAAAACCGAAAAAATTAAAAACATTTTTTTTATAATAATTTTTGTTGAAAATATTTGAGTTGGTCTTTTTATTTCTTTTTGTTTCGATGAATTATATTGAAAATTGAAGAAGTGAAACCTGTTCAAACACGTTAAAATCGAGAAAAATGCGTCTGATTCGATGATTTTTTTTTCATACAAAATTAAGTTTAATTTAAAAAAAAATTGTTTTACTCCCGGTATTGACTCAATTTAATTTTAAATTAAACATAAACAAAATAAAAAAAATCAAATTACTAAGAAAAAACCCCAAGATTTAAGATTAGAGAAAAAGAACGATACATTTATATCTTTTTATGATCTCTAAATTACAATTTTTTGTATGTTAGCTAAATATTAAAATTTATTTTTAATTTTTACCCGAAAAGTAATCCCACAAACCACTGTTAACTAGAACCGATCTCATTAAAAATTTCAAGGCGTCGTAGTTAGAGTCGTCTAACTTTGGGATTTGCCAGAGCGAGGAACTCATTTCGAATTATTTAATTTTAGTTGCGATAAAAAAAGCTTTTTTTGACGATTTCTGGCCCATAACTTTTGTTAGGATAACCCAAATAAAGAGACGAAAACGGTGCGAGATATTCGGTGCATACAGGGCAGTTTATTACAAGAGACTAAAGAAAAAAGATTACAATTTGGATTAATATTGTGTTTCGTTATTATATACGTAGTTGTAAACTTATGTATAGCGAAGTTATAAATACTAAGAAGAATAACTAATACAATCAGGTTTCTGAGTGAATCGCAGCTGTTGTTAAGATACTCGATGATATAAGAATTCAGTATAACCAACTAACGATATTGGGTTTGCTTGAATTTTCAAAGGGATTTGTTAGGGTAAATCATAACATTCTGTGTAATAAGTTGAACTTGTTTTTTACAAGTAGATCAGTACGTTTACTTGAAAACTACTTGCAAAAATGTACATAGTTAAAGAGTTAAAGTGGGTAATGCGTTTTTTTCATTACAAATTACTTGCAGGTGTTCCTTAGGGTTCAATTCTGGGTCGTTTTTTATTTTTCATGTTAATCAATGACCTCCCAAAGTGTGTCAAAATGTCAATATTTACTCAAAGACATTGTCTGCAGATTAAATGAAGATCTTTCGTTTATCTTTCTATTTAGAGTTAAGGCTGAACTATAATGGTTGGAATGGGGCGGACGGGCCCGTCCATAAATGAGCGAGAAGAAGTAATATAAAATAAAAGTAAAAGTAAGTATAAAATCGACCTTCTTGCTACAGATAGACCATCGTTCCCAAGAAGCGGTGCTTTTCTAGATCTACTACTGTTAGACTCAATACTGACAGTAACTGACTCTGTGGGCCAACAGACAAGAAACTGTTTACAGACGGTAGAATACGACAGTGACCACTGCGGACTTTCCGCCGTCATACAGCTACCAAATGAACTTGTGGTGTTGGATGAATTTGTGCCTGAGCGCTCTTACAATTTTAGTAAGGCACGCTGGCCACGTTTCTCCAACACCTTGACAAGAGAACTCCTCTCTAACGACATTGTGCCTCCAAACGACAGGAATCTATCGAACGTAGAGATCGATGGATACCTGCTTCAGATGGGTGGTGTCATAAAACAAACGATGGACAGAACGATCCCACGATACAAAGAACATAACGCAACTAAAATGTACAAGAACGCGACAATAGACGCACTACATAGACAAAAAAGTGGCCTCCTGACAAGATTAAAACTCTTGTACAGGCGGTTTACTGACAGAAACGATCTGGAAATTAGGACACTGAAGTCTTCAATCAAAAATGTCAACTCGCTCATCAAACAAAACTATAGATTGTCTATTAACTCTTACTGGGATAACAGAATTCGAGCCGTTAATTCTAACGACCGAAGTATGTTTCCCGAGATTAATAAAATCTTTAGAAAGAACACTCAAAATGATCTGCCGTGTCTTAAGCTCCAAAGAACGACAGACAACGAAAACATACTCCTGACCGCAGGAGTAGATCTGGGGAACGCCGTCTTGGACGACGACTTCTTTGTGATCGAAGATCCATTGGAGAAGGTTCATGCCGCGTCTAAGTTAGTATCTGCTTTCCAATGGAACAATGCTAAAAATCAATGCACGGGTGCCTGTCTGGTTGATTTGGAGAAGGCTTTTGACACCGTATGCTTAGAAGGTCTTTATCTGAAGTTTACCAGATGGGGCATAAGTAAACCACTGTTATACATGCTTTACGACATGCTTAATGGTAGAAAGTTTGTTGTCAAGAGTGGCAATGTAACATCTACCACAACGTTTGATATTAAAAACGGTCTGCAACAGGGAGCGGTGAACTCGCCGATTCTCTTTAGTATTTACACCAGCGATCTCATTGGGAGTCTACCTCATGCAATTGCGTATGCCGATGATTTAGTTGCGTACAGAACAGGTCCAAAAGTTGAAGTCATCAGAATTCTCTTGCAACGTGATTTCGATAAAATTCAACATGGACATCCACTGGCGAGTAAAAATGTAGTAAAGTACCTAGGCATCTGGTTGGATCAGTATCTATATTTCAATCGACATGTAGAGGCTGCTCTGGCCAGGGCTAGGGGAGCTTTTGCCCTGACAAGACGGTTGTTTTATAGCAGCCGCCTTGATAGCAGGGTGAAAGTGATTTGCTACATGGCCCTTATCAGGCCGATGATTGCCTACGGATGCCCTGTGTGGTTCAACGTTGCACCATCTCTAATGGAAAAGATTCGGGTGTTCGAGAGACAGTGTCTTCGCACTTGTCTCGGTCTTTATAGAACACTAGAGTCGGAGTACAAACATCATTATTCCAACGAGGTCCTATACAACGGGGCCAATACAAACAGGATAGATAACTTTTTAATTAAGCTCATTCGCGGACACATTGCAAGGGCGATGACCTCAACTAATGGACAAATCTTCGGGGCTTACTACCCCCAAGATGAATATTTTGAAAGCACACGTTCGAGTGGTTTTATCCCGCCCGAGGCTTTCCTATACCTTGATAGTCGAGGGCTGATTCAGGATAGATCGGCGATTCCGTTGATCTACCACATCGGCCGCAGAACAGTCGTTAGGCGGCTCCTCTACGACCGAGACATAGTCGCTGGGAGCGAAGCAGAGCGCCTCCGTTTCAGTAGGGCCGTGCCCGACCGGGATCGGAAGGAAGCAGTAGATCAGGTCCACCAATTTTGGTGGCTTAGCTAAAACCCGAAAGTTTTAGTCGACATAGACGAACATATCGCCTATGGCCGACTTACATATATCTTTAGTTTCTAAGTTAGGAAGGGCAGTTGCGGCGGCACCAAAAAAAAAAAAAAAAAGGCTTGCTGTGGCTGTTCTAGATTTAAGTATTTTAGGTTTATTTTAAGTTATTTTAAGTTTATTTTTAGTTTATTTTTAGTTTAGTTTTAAGTTAGTTCTTAAGTAGTTTAAGATAGATTAAGAAAGTGATAAGATATCCAGTTTTTTTCAATTTCTGGGCGATAAATAAAACCCCCTTATATATAAGATAAACTTAAGCTATTTTTAAGCCGAAAGCCAATTAAAATTAAGTTAGAGAATAATTTAGAGCGCCCGCATAGGGCCAGTAAGTTAATCAAGTTGATAGTTTTAGCTAGTTTTAAGATTTTTGTCTAGCATTTAAGTAGATATAAGTAAAATAAAAAAATAAAAATCAATTAAAAGTAAAAGTAGTAAGAAGTAATGCGTATATTATGCCCTAAAGGGCAGATTGCTACGTTTCGTCAATTTTCCATGAGTTTTGCTTACGGACAAAAACTTTACAGCTGGCTTCTAATGGTGTTTGTAATGAAAAAATGGCATTCCATCCATTATTGGTAGACGTGCTCATTTGACAAACGGATTATAATGTTTCGGTCGGTTTTGACACTAGCTTCCGCTTGCTTCCGACCAGTATAGTTAGCCCTTTAGGCCGCCTGTTTATCTATTAAGTTTTTAAATACAGTTTGTAGATGCGATTTCTAACATTGGCTTTAAAATATACCGAACACTTTTAACTAATGACCATGTCAATTTTTTTAGGTCGTATTTATGGTGGTAGCCGAAAAACTCTAAATCTTAAATATTTGTCTAGGTTACACGTGAATGAATCTATCATCTCTTATGTTTCAACGGCAAGTAATCTTAGTATGTATAATAGTAGGCTTAAAGTAGGCTTCATATGCATCTTCATCTTCATCTGCATCGACATCTGCAAAAAAGAGGACACACAATACAGAAATCATACTTGTGCGATAGAGAGCGGAAACTAAAATACAGATCATCTTCATGTATGATGATTATAGGAAGTATGAATCTGAAGATTTCCAGATTATAGTGACGATGAACATGTTTATCTTTATTATAGCTTTTCATTTGCAACATCGTTTTATTTGTTCGGGTGACTTTATCCGTTAAGTATTTTTTAATCACTGTTGAACCATCAATTTAAAAAAAAATACTTATATACATTATGTTTTTCGTCTGTTTTCTGATCCGTGCATTTTATTAATTATATGTTTTAAATTTAATTCGAAATATTTGTTGATTAGTTTGCACTTTAAAATACCTGTCATCTCAATTTTTTCCATGTGCTCTGACAATTTGTTTGAATCGTCTATACCAATTTTAACGTTTGCCAACGTGTTTTTGACGTTGAACGAAGATCTTTTGTAAATGTTCATCAAATATCTAGACAGTTGTTTGTTTTTATTTATTTGGGGCCAATTTGTATAATGAAAATGAATCTATATTCTTAGACTTACAAGAAATCAAAAAAAAAGAAGAAAAAAAAAAGAAAATAGAAATATAACCCTAAAGTAAATTGCTAAATAAGACACTACCAATACAAAAAAAAATGGGCACGACTGGGTCGCACGTACTTGCTCATATGTGCTTAACCATATTGGAAGGCAATATCTTTGATTGAAACAAGTAACATTTACGTACAAAAATAACACGTTCTAAACCTATAAATCGTGTCAAAACCACAACCCTTAACGGTTTTTAGTACATATGGAGTATGCCATCACACGTTTTGTATAATAATGAATTTATGAACAAAGTATTTCGAAAATTTTAGGACGGATTTTGATAAATTCTTGTTTTTATTTTTGGTTTTTGAACCATTTTTTTTTTTTAATTTTTGGTATGCAATTTTTTAGACTTTATTAATATACATGTGATAATAAAATTTAAAATGTTTTTTTTATTAGTTTAAAAAAAATGTTAAAAAAAAAAATAAAAAAATAAGTTTTAATTAGAAGAAAAAAGTTATTCAAAATGTTGATATGCAGAATTAATTGGGCTATCTAAATCTTCTCAAATATAAAATTTGATAGAAATCCAAAGAGCCGTTACCGAGAAAGCCAAAAATTAAAAAAACCGTTACATGATTTGTAACGTTAATAGACTTTTTCGGCAAATTTGGTTCTGATTATATAAGAGCTAATCCAACAAAAAAATCCTCAAAAATTTTCATCAAAATGGTTGGAGCCGTTTTCGAGAAAAATAAGCGGCCATATAGAAGGTACCGTGATTTTAAGGCCTAAAGATAAAATTTAAATTTACCCTCTGGCCCTCTGGGGAATGCCAAAAAATCACACACACCAAATTTGAAGATAATCGCTTAAGCCGTTTAGGTTGCAGCTCGTTATACATACTGACAGACAGAAAGAAATTGTTTGCCACTTACTTTCTTCTCTATGATCGTAATGTCATGTTTGATTGTTATCTCAATTTTTTATAATTCAACAATCCTAAACTTACTTATAGTCCCTATGATCGCAAGTAAAAATTGGAGAATTTTAGAATTTATTGGTTAATCCTACTTCAGACCCAAGACAGACCCCAGCATAGGAGGTTGTTAGGGGCAGAATATCCTTCATAAAAAACGGGACTTGTCCAGGATAAACCTAATTATACTAATTTAATGTAGGTAAGGTTGGGTTTATACCATCTAACGAAAAAATTGGTACAAGTTTTTTTTTTTATACAGGGTGTCCCTAATTCGTTTTCCGGATTTAAGGGAATGATTCTTGGATATATTCTAAGAAAAAAATTGTTCTTCAGTAAGGGCTTTTCTCCAATTTTTATATCATATATCAGGGATTTAAGAAAAGGCTTCCTTTGGTGTACCTTAACCCATGTTAATGATAATTGCCCTATTATTACTAACGATAGAAAATTTTTATAGGACATTATATAATATAATATAATATTAATAATTCTTATAATATTATTAATAAATCTTATAACTAAAAATCTTAAAAAAGTAAACATTAGTTTTATTTAAATTGAATTTTCGTTATTTTTTCTTTTAATTATTGTTACGTTCATTTAAAAAAATGTGATAAAAAAAATTTTATGTTCATTACGTATTTTCTGGAGAAAATTGAACCCAAGATCAAAAAGTTTGCATGGGCAGAAAAAATGGAACAGACTAAAAACTAGATATATTAAAACTAAGATAAAATATCAAATTTATTTTAAAAATTTCTTTTAAAAATAATGTCCTATACAAAGTTTCTATCGTTAGTAATAACAGTGCAACTATCGTTAACATGGGCCAAGGTACACCAAAGTAAGCCTTTTCTTATATTCTCGATAAATTATATAAAAAATTGAGAATAGAATATACCCGAGAATTATGTCCTAAAATCTTGAAAACGAATTAAGGGGCACCCTGTATAGAAGAGCAAAAGTAAGAAAAGTAGACATATAATTATTCACAAATATGTAAAAAAAGCCCCAAACTGCTGAAATAAAAAAAAATGTTGTTGCTATTGTTATTTTGCTTATAATTTTGTGTGGCCATTTTTCGTATTCATTTCGAATCTGTTTTATTTTTGGAGCTTCCTTTCACTAGCTTTCAAGCCATTTTTCAATTTAAAAAATTGGACCGTTTTTATTAGTAATTTTTCATTGGAGCCAAATTTCACGTACCCATTTAGATCATGTTATTCTTCTACGTATATGTTGTATACTACTTGTATCTGTCAAAGATCTTTGATCTAGTATACATATACATATGTAAATGTATACCTACATAATTATGTATATCGCTCATACTAAACACCAGCAAAATTATTTAATTTCCAAACTCCAAACCAAAATAATTTTTTGCATAGAAAACGAAATGAACGTAAAAAACTTCACAAAAGAAACAATTCATTTTCATCATACCTTAGTTTTTTGCTTTTTTTCCACCTTTCCTTTTTTCAAAAAAAAAAATACAACTCCTCGCATGAGTGTGGCACCAAACGCCTTCCTTTTCTGTAAAATGGTCCATAAACCAAAAAAAAACTGTCACGCCAAAAAAACAGGCCCACAAAAAAATACTTCCCACCGCAATCGCCCTACCAATAATATGTATCCTTTCACCTATCCGTCAGTCTCAGTAGAATTGTAAATGACAAATGAGGCAACCAAAATCAGAGACTGAAAAACAAAAAAATATCAGAACCAGCCAGGGTAGAGACTAGAGAGTAAAAAGCAGAACACATGTAATAACAACAACAAAAAATAGAAGAGAACAAAGTAAAAGAGCTGAACAGCACCGAATTCTGCTGCGGAAATCGTTCGAACTACAAATTTATTTGTGTGCGTTAGCAATGAGCTTTCTATGACCATTTTTTAAAAATTAATATAAAAAACTATTGTAACATACATTTTCTAAGTCGATATAAAAAAGACAAAATGTTGAAAAAAAATAAAAAAAATAAAACCAAAATTATTAGAACGTTACTTTCTTTATAAAGTCAATCGATATTTTAGCTTTTTTAATCAGCGATTAGAGTGTTAAAAAATAATATTTTTTAAAAACCTATAGTTTTACTCCCAAGCTTGAAAACTCAGCTTTCATATAAAATTAAGAACAACATTGAACTTCGAAAACCATAGAAAACATTCACAAAGATTTAAAAAATAACAACAAAAATCAAACTTTTTAAGTTTTTTTTTGTTTAAAACCGAAAAAATTAAAAACATTTTTTTTATAATAATTTTTGTTGAAAATATTTGAGTTGGTCTTTTTATTTCTTTTTGTTTCGATGAATTATATTGAAAATTGAAGAAGTGAAACCTGTTCAAACACGTTAAAATCGAGAAAAATGCGTCTGATTCGATGATTTTTTTTTCATACAAAATTAAGTTTAATTTAAAAAAAAATTGTTTTACTCCCGGTATTGACTCAATTTAATTTTAAATTAAACATAAACAAAATAAAAAAAATCAAATTACTAAGAAAAAACCCCAAGATTTAAGATTAGAGAAAAAGAACGATACATTTATATCTTTTTATGATCTCTAAATTACAATTTTTTGTATGTTAGCTAAATATTAAAATTTATTTTTAATTTTTACCCGAAAAGTAATCCCACAAACCACTGTTAACTAGAACCGATCTCATTAAAAATTTCAAGGCGTCGTAGTTAGAGTCGTCTAACTTTGGGATTTGCCAGAGCGAGGAACTTATTTCGAATTATTTAATTTTAGTTGCGATAAAAAAAGCTTTTTTTGACGATTTCTGGCCCATAACTTTTGTTAGGATAACCCAAATAAAGAGACGAAAACGGTGCGAGATATTCGGTGCATACAGGGCAGTTTATTACAAGAGACTAAAGAAAAAAGATTACAATTTGGATTAATATTGTGTTTCGTTATTATATACGTAGTTGTAAACTTATGTATAGCGAAGTTATAAATACTAAGAAGAATAACTAATACAATCAGGTTTCTGAGTGAATCGCAGCTGTTGTTAAGATACTCGATGATATAAGAATTCAGTATAACCAACTAACGATATTGGGTTTGCTTGAATTTTCAAAGGGATTTGTTAGGGTAAATCATAACATTCTGTGTAATAAGTTGAACTTGTTTTTTACAAGTAGATCAGTACGTTTACTTGAAAACTACTTGCAAAAATGTACATAGTTAAAGAGTTAAAGTGGGTTTTTTTCATTACAAATTACTTGCAGGTGTTCCTTAGGGTTCAATTCTGGGTCGTTTTTTATTTTTCATGTTAATCAATGACCTCCCAAAGTGTGTCAAAATGTCAATATTTACTCAAAGACATTGTCTGCAGATTAAATGAAGATCTTTCGTTTATCTTTCTATTTAGAGTTAAGGCTGAACTATAATGGTTGGAATGGGGCGGACGGGCCCGTCCATAAATGAGCGAGAAGAAGTAATATAAAATAAAAGTAAAAGTAAGTATAAAATCGACCTTCTTGCTACAGATAGACCATCGTTCCCAAGAAGCGGTGCTTTTCTAGATCTACTACTGTTAGACTCAAGACTGACAGTAACTGACTCTGTGGGCCAACAGACAAGAAACTGTTTACAGACGGTAGAATACGACAGTGACCACTGCGGACTTTCCGCCGTCATACAGCTACCAAATGAACTTGTGGTGTTGGATGAATTTGTGCCTGAGCGCTCTTACAATTTTAGTAAGGCACGCTGGCCACGTTTCTCCAACACCTTGACAAGAGAACTCCTCTCTAACGACATTGTGCCTCCAAACGACAGGAATCTATCGAACGTAGAGATCGATGGATACCTGCTTCAGATGGGTGGTGTCATAAAACAAACGATGGACAGAACGATCCCACGATACAAAGAACATAACGCAACTAAAATGTACAAGAACGCGACAATAGACGCACTACATAGACAAAAAAGTGGCCTCCTGACAAGATTAAAACTCTTGTACAGGCGGTTTACTGACAGAAACGATCTGGAAATTAGGACACTGAAGTCTTCAATCAAAAATGTCAACTCGCTCATCAAACAAAACTATAGATTGTCTATTAACTCTTACTGGGATAACAGAATTCGAGCCGTTAATTCTAACGACCGAAGTATGTTTCCCGAGATTAATAAAATCTTTAGAAAGAACACTCAAAATGATCTGCCGTGTCTTAAGCTCCAAAGAACGACAGACAACGAAAACATACTCCTGACCGCAGGAGTAGATCTGGGGAACGCCGTCTTGGACGACGACTTCTTTGTGATCGAAGATCCATTGGAGAAGGTTCATGCCGCGTCTAAGTTAGTATCTGCTTTCCAATGGAACAATGCTAAAAATCAATGCACGGGTGCCTGTCTGGTTGATTTGGAGAAGGCTTTTGACACCGTATGCTTAGAAGGTCTTTATCTGAAGTTTACCAGATGGGGCATAAGTAAACCACTGTTATACATGCTTTACGACATGCTTAATGGTAGAAAGTTTGTTGTCAAGAGTGGCAATGTAACATCTACCACAACGTTTGATATTAAAAACGGTCTGCAACAGGGAGCGGTGAACTCGCCGATTCTCTTTAGTATTTACACCAGCGATCTCATTGGGAGTCTACCTCATGCAATTGCGTATGCCGATGATTTAGTTGCGTACAGAACAGGTCCAAAAGTTGAAGTCATCAGAATTCTCTTGCAACGTGATTTCGATAAAATTCAACATGGACATCCACTGGCGAGTAAAAATGTAGTAAAGTACCTAGGCATCTGGTTGGATCAGTATCTATATTTCAATCGACATGTAGAGGCTGCTCTGGCCAGGGCTAGGGGAGCTTTTGCCCTGACAAGACGGTTGTTTTATAGCAGCCGCCTTGATAGCAGGGTGAAAGTGATTTGCTACATGGCCCTTATCAGGCCGATGATTGCCTACGGATGCCCTGTGTGGTTCAACGTTGCACCATCTCTAATGGAAAAGATTCGGGTGTTCGAGAGACAGTGTCTTCGCACTTGTCTCGGTCTTTATAGAACACCAGAGTCGGAGTACAAACATCATTATTCCAACGAGGTCCTATACAACGGGGCCAATACAAACAGGATAGATAACTTTTTAATTAAGCTCATTCGCGGACACATTGCAAGGGCGATGACCTCAACTAATGGACAAATCTTCGGGGCTTACTACCCCCAAGATGAATATTTTGAAAGCACACGTTCGAGTGGTTTTATCCCGCCCGAGGCTTTCCTATACCTTGATAGTCGAGGGCTGATTCAGGATAGATCGGCGATTCCGTTGATCTACCACGTCGGCCGCAGAACAGTCGTTAGGCGGCTCCTCTACGACCGAGACATAGTCGCTGGGAGCGAAGCAGAGCGCCTCCGTTTCAGTAGGGCCGTGCCCGACCGGGATCATGTCGATCTTAAGCTCATAGAGGCCGGACGTCAGGTCGAGGTGCGCGCAGAAATAATTACACAAAAGCCAAAAAAAAAAAATTATTATTGCGCATTGTTATCGCGAGTGATAAAAAAATAATATTACACACTCGTTTGAGAAATTGGCAAAAACCCCTCGCGTGTGCTGTAAAGAAAAAAACAATATCCACTCGTGTCGTTGGAAGACGATAAGATGCCCATTCGCGCTGTGGAAGAAAAAAAAATAATACACACTTGCATAACAAATCAAATTATCCTCCTATCTGTCCCAACCCTTTGTGCTTAGCTTAACTGCCTCTTTCTTATCTACTGTAGGCATCGTATGCTTGCGGTAAATGGATAAGGGCATCTGAGTTTGTCCTATTGTGCTGAATATTTAAATTGATTTTTTGTATGCAAGCTGTCTTATGGGCATAACACCTAAGACAGTTTGTTTATTACAGAGATTAATTTGGATTTTCACTGCATGGTTCGACTTAGTCAGAATTGTGTTTTGTGTGTAAGTATTTTGAAATGGTAAGTGATTTTTGTGTCGTGTATTCCAATGTTCGTGGTATAAGAAAGAATTTCTTTCACCTGTACGTCTACTCTGTTCAATACAGGCCAGCTGTTTTGGCATTAAGTGAAACCCAGGTTGGAGTAAATACTGATTTATCAGAGTTTGCTCTACATGGGTATAGCTTGGTGCCATTACTCTTTTCCCATCATGGTCTCGTGGTCTATGTTAGGAATGATATTGCTTGCCAGAGCCTTCCCCAATATGGGCAATGTTCCAACACGGACTTTAACTTCTTGTGGCTCAAATTCACTGTCCGCAAGCATGTCATTCATTATTGTTTTATTTACAGGAGTCCAAATCTCGACAGCAATTCCACTTGTAACGAGTTTGATGCGCTGTCTGATTCCATCTCGAAAATTGTTTCCCTTTGTCCTCGCACTGAAATCGTTATTACGGGCGATTTCAATGTACACAATTCCAATTGGCTCCGCTATTCTGGTCAGACAACACCCGAAGGAAGGTATGTCGAGCTCTTTGCCGGGTTACATCACCTTACCCAACTGATCGATGTGCCAACGCGTATACCGGATGTTGCTGGGCAAGCCGCCCATACTCTTGACTTGTTTCTTACTTCTCACCCTGATAAATATACTATTAGTGTAACTTCTCCATTTGGCACTTCAGACCATTGTGTTATTTCAGCTAATTTCTCATCCTCCACCCATCCAGTTAAAGAAAAACTTCCAACCAGGACCGTTTGGCAATACGAGAATACCAACTGGGACGGCCTGAATATTTTTTTCCGAAACTTTAACTGGTCACTATGCTTCCTCGATAGTGACATTGATGCCAGTGCTGAAATGATCACAAATGTGATTCTTCTAGGGATGCGTGCTTTTAGTCCTAACAGAGTAAAAAGCATCAAACCTAAAGAAAAGTCTTGGTTTAATTCTGAGTGTAAAGAAGCTATCAGGCTCAAAGAAGTAAGTTTCCGTTCTTACAAAGCCAACCCTACAGAGGAAAATCGGAAAAAGCACAAACAAGCAAGAAACTCATGCAACTCCGTTATTGAAAGAACCAAATTTTTGCATGACCAAAAATTACGGCAAAAAATTCTGCAGTGTCCCAAAGGCAGTAAAAATTTTTGGTCATTTGTAAAAAATATTAAAAACTCCTCAACATCTTCGGTTCCAACGCTCATCGACAGTAACAAACCAATTGTTTACTCTTCAGAGAAGGCAAACTTGCTCGCCGCCCATTTCGCTGCTAGCTCCACGCTGCCGCATAGCAACGTTGCCCCTCCTGTACTTGAGAATGTAATTTTTTCCATGGGACAGATTTTTTTCCGCACTCGTACAGTAGCAAGAGTTCTCAAAGATCTCGATATACACAAATCCGCTGGCCCGGATGGTATACCCCCGATTCTTCTGAAGAGGTGTTCTTCCACACTGGCAAAGCCACTGCGTAAGCTTTTCCATCGCTCCTACTCTTCTGGAATCTTTCCTAGAAGATGGAAAACAGCATTTGTCCAGCCTGTCCCTAAGAAAGGTGACCCATCCTCCCCCTCCTCCTACCGACCCATAGCACTGACATCCCTTCTTTCTAAGGTCATGGAAACACTGATTAACCGTCAGCTTAAGGAATATCTCGAAGATCGTAAGCTTCTCCATGACCGTCAGTATGGCTTCCGCAGCAACCGTTCCACTGGTGATCTGATGGCATATCTCACCGAACAGTGGAACAAATCTTTACATCGCTTTGGTGAAAGTAAGATTATTGCTCTTGATATCTCCAAGGCATTTGATAGAGTTTGGCATGAAGCTCTCTTATCGAAAATGCATGCTTTTGGGATCGATAATACTCTTGTTCGTTGGATTAGAAGCTATCTTCTGGACCGTTCAATACAAGTTGTATTGGACGGATTCAAGTCTGATTCCCATAAAATAAATGCTGGTGTGCCCCAGGGCTCTGTTCTATCTCCGACTCTTTTCCTCATTTTTATAAATGATCTTCTGTCTGTTACTTCTAATCCACTTTACTGTTTTGCCGACGACTCTACCCTCAGCTTTTCGTATTCGTTCGATAATTCACGTCCTTCGCCTTCGGACGTACAATTGCAACGGTGCCGTATGTCAAGCTCATTAAACTCCGATTTATACAGCATTGTCAAATGGGGTAATAGAAATCGTGTGGAGTTTAATGCTTCGAAAACTCAATGCTGTCTTCTGTCGTTAAAGCTTAACATTCCCCCAATGCCATTGTCCATGAATGGCACTTACATTGAAGAAACCGAAAAGCTCTCAGTACTCGGTATGTGTGTCAACGACGACCTCCGTTGGAACGACCATATATTTGAAATCGCTAAGAATGCTGCTAAGTGCTTAGGTTTTCTGTATCGGTGTAAGTAGTATTTTTCCCCATCTGATCTGGCTACAATTTATAAAGCGTTTATACGCCCTAAACTCGAGTATAACTCCCACCTGTGGGCAGGTGCTTCACAAACATCGCTTCACCTGCTTGATAGAATACAAAATCGAGCGTTAAGATTGATAGGAAATAGAACTGCCGCTGAAACAATTGCCCCTCTCGAACACCGACGCAATGTTTCATGTCTTTCCTTATTTTATCGTTTCTTTTATAAAAAATGTTCACTCGAAGTAGCCAGCTGCATTCCTCCCCTTAAAAGTTTTGCCCGTAATACTCATCTTGCTAGGAATGCCCATCAGTTCACCCTTGAGCCCAATTTCGGACGTACCGTGAAATATATATATTCTTTTTTTAGCCGTACAACACGACTTTGGAATGGTTTACCGGCGAGATTTTCCCTTGCCATTTCAATTTGCAAACATTCAAAACCAATGTTAATCGACACCTCCTATCTGTCCCCTCCCTATCTTCCTAATGCCCGCGCAGTGTGTTACATTAAAAGGGAAATAAATAGTCCCTTGTGCGCGCGTTAATTATAAAAAAAAAAAAAAAAAAGCAGTAGATCAGGTCCACCAATTTTGGTGGCTTAGCTAAAACCCGAAAGTTTTAGTCGACATAGACGAACATATCGCCTATGGCCGACTTACATATATCTTTAGTTTCTAAGTTAGGAAGGGCAGTTGCGGCGGCACCAAAAAAAAAAAAAAAAAAAGGCTTGCTGTGGCTGTTCTAGATTTAAGTATTTTAGGTTTATTTTAAGTTATTTTAAGTTTATTTTTAGTTTATTTTTAGTTTAGTTTTAAGTTAGTTCTTAAGTAGTTTAAGATAGATTAAGAAAGTGATAAGATATCCAGTTTTTTTCAATTTCTGGGCGAAAAATAAAACCCCCTTATATATAAGATAAACTTAAGCTATTTTTAAGCCGAAAGCCAATTAAAATTAAGTTAGAGAATAATTTAGAGCGCCCGCATAGGGCCAGTAAGTTAATCAAGTTGATAGTTTTAGCTAGTTTTAAGATTTTTGTCTAGCATTTAAGTAGATATAAGTAAAATAAAAAAATAAAAATCAATTAAAAGTAAAAGTAGTAAGAAGTAATGCGTATATTATGCCCTAAAGGGCAGATTGCTACGTTTCGTCAATTTTCCATGAGTTTTGCTTACGGACAAAAACTTTACAGCTGGCTTCTAATGGTGTTTGTAATGAAAAAATGGCATTCCATCCATTATTGGTAGACGTGCTCATTTGACAAACGGATTATAATGTTTCGGTCGGTTTTGACACTAGCTTCCGCTTGCTTCCGACCAGTATAGTTAGCCCTTTAGGCCGCCTGTTTATCTATTAAGTTTTTAAATACAGTTTGTAGATGCGATTTCTAACATTGGCTTTAAAATATACCGAACACTTTTAACTAATGACCATGTCAATTTTTTTAGGTCGTATTTATGGTGGTAGCCGAAAAACTCTAAATCTTAAATATTTGTCTAGGTTACACGTGAATGAATCTATCATCTCTTATGTTTCAACGGCAAGTAATCTTAGTATGTATAATAGTAGGCTTAAAGTAGGCTTCATATGCATCTTCATCTTCATCTGCATCGACATCTGCAAAAAAGAGGACACACAATACAGAAATCATACTTGTGCGATAGAGAGCGGAAACTAAAATACAGATCATCTTCATGTATGATGATTATAGGAAGTATGAATCTGAAGATTTCCAGATTATAGTGACGATGAACATGTTTATCTTTATTATAGCTTTTCATTTGCAACATCGTTTTATTTGTTCGGGTGACTTTATCCGTTAAGTATTTTTTAATCACTGTTGAACCATCAATTTAAAAAAAAATACTTATATACATTATGTTTTTCGTCTGTTTTCTGATCCGTGCATTTTATTAATTATATGTTTTAAATTTAATTCGAAATATTTGTTGATTAGTTTGCACTTTAAAATACCTGTCATCTCAATTTTTTCCATGTGCTCTGACAATTTGTTTGAATCGTCTATACCAATTTTAACGTTTGCCAACGTGTTTTTGACGTTGAACGAAGATCTTTTGTAAATGTTCATCAAATATCTAGACAGTTGTTTGTTTTTATTTATTTGGGGCCAATTTGTATAATGAAAATGAATCTATATTCTTAGACTTACAAGAAATCAAAAAAAAAGAAGAAAAAAAAAAGAAAATAGAAATATAACCCTAAAGTAAATTGCTAAATAAGACACTACCAATACAAAAAAAATGGGCACGACTGGGTCGCACGTACTTGCTCATATGTGCTTAACCATATTGGAAGGCAATATCTTTGATTGAAACAAGTAACATTTACGTACAAAAATAACACGTTCTAAACCTATAAATCGTGTCAAAACCACAACCCTTAACGGTTTTTAGTACATATGGAGTATGCCATCACACGTTTTGTATAATAATGAATTTATGAACAAAGTATTTCGAAAAATTTTAGGACGGATTTTGATAAATTCTTGTTTTTATTTTTGGTTTTTGAACCATTTTTTTTTTTTTAATTTTTGGTATGCAATTTTTTAGACTTTATTAATATACATGTGATAATAAAATTTAAAATGTTTTTTTTATTAGTTTAAAAAAAATGTTAAAAAAAAAAATAAAAAAATAAGTTTTAATTAGAAGAAAAAAGTTATTCAAAATGTTGATATGCAGAATTAATTGGGCTATCTAAATCTTCTCAAATATAAAATTTGATAGAAATCCAAAGAGCCGTTACCGAGAAAGCCAAAAATTAAAAAAACCGTTACATGATTTGTAACGTTAATAGACTTTTTCGGCAAATTTGGTTCTGATTATATAAGAGCTAATCCAACAAAAAAATCCTCAAAAATTTTCATCAAAATGGTTGGAGCCGTTTTCGAGAAAAATAAGCGGCCATATAGAAGGTACCGTGATTTTAAGGCCTAAAGATAAAATTTAAATTTACCCTCTGGCCCTCTGGGGAATGCCAAAAAATCACACACACCAAATTTGAAGATAATCGCTTAAGCCGTTTAGGTTGCAGCTCGTTATACATACTGACAGACAGAAAGAAATTGTTTGCCACTTACTTTCTTCTCTATGATCGTAATGTCATGTTTGATTGTTATCTCAATTTTTTATAATTCAACAATCCTAAACTTACTTATAGTCCCTATGATCGCAAGTAAAAATTGGAGAATTTTAGAATTTATTGGTTAATCCTACTTCAGACCCAAGACAGACCCCAGCATAGGAGGTTGTTAGGGGCAGAATATCCTTCATAAAAAACGGGACTTGTCCAGGATAAACCTAATTATACTAATTTAATGTAGGTAAGGTTGGGTTTATACCATCTAACGAAAAAATTGGTACAAGTTTTTTTTTTATACAGGGTGTCCCTAATTCGTTTTCCGGATTTAAGGGAATGATTCTTGGATATATTCTAAGAAAAAAATTGTTCTTCAGTAAGGGCTTTTCTCCAATTTTTATATCATATATCAGGGATTTAAGAAAAGGCTTCCTTTGGTGTACCTTAACCCATGTTAATGATAATTGCCCTATTATTACTAACGATAGAAAATTTTTATAGGACATTATATAATATAATATAATATTAATAATTCTTATAATATTATTAATAAATCTTATAACTAAAAATCTTAAAAAAGTAAACATTAGTTTTATTTAAATTGAATTTTCGTTATTTTTTCTTTTAATTATTGTTACGTTCATTTAAAAAAATGTGATAAAAAAATTTTATGTTCATTACGTATTTTCTGGAGAAAATTGAACCCAAGATCAAAAAGTTTGCATGGGCAGAAAAAATGGAACAGACTAAAAACTAGATATATTAAAACTAAGATAAAATATCAAATTTATTTTAAAAATTTCTTTTAAAAATAATGTCCTATACAAAGTTTCTATCGTTAGTAATAACAGTGCAACTATCGTTAACATGGGCCAAGGTACACCAAAGTAAGCCTTTTCTTATATTCTCGATAAATTATATAAAAAATTGAGAATAGAATATACCCGAGAATTATGTCCTAAAATCTTGAAAACGAATTAAGGGGCACCCTGTATAGAAGAGCAAAAGTAAGAAAAGTAGACATATAATCATTCACAAATATGTAAAAAAAGCCCCAAACTGCTGAAATAAAAAAAAATGTTGTTGCTATTGTTATTTTGCTTATAATTTTGTGTGGCCATTTTTCGTATTCATTTCGAATCTGTTTTATTTTTGGAGCTTCCTTTCACTAGCTTTCAAGCCATTTTTCAATTTAAAAAATTGGACCGTTTTTATTAGTAATTTTTCATTGGAGCCAAATTTCACGTACCCATTTAGATCATGTTATTCTTCTACGTATATGTTGTATACTACTTGTATCTGTCAAAGATCTTTGATCTAGTATACATATACATATGTAAATGTATACCTACATAATTATGTATATCGCTCATACTAAACACCAGAAAAATTATTTAATTTCCAAACTCCAAACCAAAATAATTTTTTGCATAGAAAACGAAATGAACGTAAAAAACTTCACAAAAGAAACAATTCATTTTCATCATACCTTAGTTTTTTGCTTTTTTTCCACCTTTCCTTTTTTCCAAAAAAAAAAATACAACTCCTCGCATGAGTGTGGCACCAAACGCCTTCCTTTTCTGTAAAATGGTCCATAAACCAAAAAAAAACTGTCACGCCAAAAAAACAGGCCCACAAAAAAATACTTCCCACCGCAATCGCCCTACCAATAATATGTATCCTTTCACCTATCCGTCAGTCTCAGTAGAATTGTAAATGACAAATGAGGCAACCAAAATCAGAGACTGAAAAACAAAAAAATATCAGAACCAGCAAGTAGAGACTAGAGAGTAAAAAGCAGAATACATGTAATAACAACAACAAAAAATAGAAGAGAACAAAGTAAAAGAGCTGAACAGCACCGAATTCTGCTGCGGAAATCGTTCGAACTACAAATTTATTTGTGTGCGTTAGCAATGAGCTTTCTATGGAAAAACCGCATATCAGACCATTTTTTAAAAATTAATATAAAAAACTATTATTGTAACATACATTTTCTAAGTCGATATAAAAAAGATAAAATGTTGAAAAAAAATAAAAAAAATAAAACCAAAATTATTAGAACGTTACTTTCTTTATAAAGTCAATCGATATTTTAGCTTTTTTAATCAGCGATTAGAGTGTTAAAAAATAATATTTTTTAAAAACCTATAGTTTTACTCCCAAGCTTGAAAACTCAGCTTTCATATAAAATTAAGAACAACATTGAACTTCGAAAACCATAGAAAACATTCACAAAGATTTAAAAAATAACAACAAAAATCAAACTTTTTAAGTTTTTTTTTGTTTAAAACCGAAAAAATTAAAAACATTTTTTTTATAATAATTTTTGTTGAAAATATTTGAGTTGGTCTTTTTATTTCTTTTTGTTTCGATGAATTATATTGAAAATTGAAGAAGTGAAACCTGTTCAAACACGTTAAAATCGAGAAAAATGCGTCTGATTCGATAATTTTTTTTTTTCATACAAAATTAAGTTTAATTTAAAAAAAAATTGTTTTACTCCCGGTATTGACTCAATTTAATTTTAAAACAAACATAAAAAAAATAAAAAAATTCAAATTACTAAGAAAAAACCCCAAGATTTAAGATTAGAGAAAAAGAACGATACATTTATATCTTTTTATGATCTCTAAATTACAATTTTTTGTATGTTAGCTAAATATTAAAATTTATTTTTAATTTTTACCCGAAAAGTAATCCCACAAACCACTGTTAACTAGAACCGATCTCATTAAAAATTTCAAGGCGTCGTAGTTAGAGTCGTCTAACTTTGGGATTTGCCAGAGCGAGGAACTCATTTCGAATTATTTAATTTTAGTTGCGATAAAAAAAGCTTTTTTTGACGATATCTGGCCCATAACTTTTGTTAGGATAACCCAAATAAAGAGACGAAAACGGTGCGAGATATTCGGTGCATACAGGGCAGTTTATTACAAGAGACTAAAGAAAAAAGATTACAATTTGGATTAATATTGTGTTTCGTTATTATATACGTAGTTGTAAACTTATGTATAGCGAAGTTATAAATACTAAGAAGAATAACTAATACAATCAGGTTTCTGAGTGAATCGCAGCTGTTGTTAAGATACTCGATGATATAAGAATTCAGTATAACCAACTAACGATATTGGGTTTGCTTGAATTTTCAAAGGGATTTGTTAGGGTTAATCATAACATTCTGTGTAATAAGTTGAACTTGTTTTTACAAGTAGATCAGTACGTTTACTTGAAAACTACTTGCAAAAATGTACATAGTTAAAGAGTTAAAGTGGGTAATGCGTTTTTTTCATTACAAATTACTTGCAGGTGTTCCTTAGGGTTCAATTCTGGGTCGTTTTTTATTTTTCATGTTAATCAATGACCTCCCAAAGTGTGTCAAAATGTCAATATTTACTCAAAGACATTGTCTGCAGATTAAATGAAGATCTTTCGTTTATCTTTCTATTTAGAGTTAAGGCTGAACTATAATGGTTGGAATGGGGCGGACGGGCCCGTCCATAAATGAGCGAGAAGAAGTAATGCGTATATTATGCCCTAAAGGGCAGATTGCTACGTTTCGTCAATTTTCCATGAGTTTTGCTTACGGACAAAAACTTTACAGCTGGCTTCTAATGGTGTTTGTAACGAAAAAATGGCATTCCATCCATTATTGGTAGACGTGCTCATTTGACAAACGGATTATAATGTTTCGGTCGGTTTTGACACTAGCTTCCGCTTGCTTCCGACCAGTATAGTTAGCCCTTTAGGCCGCCTGTTTATCTATTAAGTTTTTAAATACAGTTTGTAGATGCGATTTCTAACATTGGCTTTAAAATATACCGAACACTTTTAACTAATGACCATGTCAATTTTTTTAGGTCGTATTTATGGTGGTAGCCGAAAAACTCTAAATCTTAAATATTTGTCTAGGTTACACGTGAATGAATCTATCATCTCTTATGTTTCAACGGCAAGTAATCTTAGTATGTATAATAGTAGGCTTAAAGTAGGCTTCATATGCATCTTCATCTTCATCTGCATCGACATCTGCAAAAAAGAGGACACACAATACAGAAATCATACTTGTGCGATAGAGAGCGGAAACTAAAATACAGATCATCTTCATGTATGATGATTATAGGAAGTATGAATCTGAAGATTTCCAGATTATAGTGACGATGAACATGTTTATCTTTATTATAGCTTTTCATTTGCAACATCGTTTTATTTGTTCGGGTGACTTTATCCGTTAAGTATTTTTTAATCACTGTTGAACCATCAATTTAAAAAAAAATACTTATATACATTATGTTTTTCGTCTGTTTTCTGATCCGTGCATTTTATTAATTATATGTTTTAAATTTAATTCGAAATATTTGTTGATTAGTTTGCACTTTAAAATACCTGTCATCTCAATTTTTTCCATGTGCTCTGACAATTTGTTTGAATCGTCTATACCAATTTTAACGTTTGCCAACGTGTTTTTGACGTTGAACGAAGATCTTTTGTAAATGTTCATCAAATATCTAGACAGTTGTTTGTTTTTATTTATTTGGGGCCAATTTGTATAATGAAAATGAATCTATATTCTTAGACTTACAAGAAATCAAAAAAAAAGAAGAAAAAAAAAAGAAAATAGAAATATAACCCTAAAGTAAATTGCTAAATAAGACACTACCAATACAAAAAAAATGGGCACGACTGGGTCGCACGTACTTGCTCATATGTGCTTAACCATATTGGAAGGCAATATCTTTGATTGAAACAAGTAACATTTACGTACAAAAATAACACGTTCTAAACCTATAAATCGTGTCAAAACCACAACCCTTAACGGTTTTTAGTACATATGGAGTATGCCATCACACGTTTTGTATAATAATGAATTTATGAACAAAGTATTTCGAAAAATTTTAGGACGGATTTTGATAAATTCTTGTTTTTATTTTTGGTTTTTGAACCATTTTTTTTTTTTAATTTTTGGTATGCAATTTTTTAGACTTTATTAATATACATGTGATAATAAAATTTAAAATGTTTTTTTTATTAGTTTAAAAAAAATGTTAAAAAAAAAAAATAAAAAAATAAGTTTTAATTAGAAGAAAAAAGTTATTCAAAATGTTGATATGCAGAATTAATTGGGCTATCTAAATCTTCTCAAATATAAAATTTGATAGAAATCCAAAGAGCCGTTACCGAGAAAGCCAAAAATTAAAAAAACCGTTACATGATTTGTAACGTTAATAGACTTTTTCGGCAAATTTGGTTCTGATTATATAAGAGCTAATCCAACAAAAAAATCCTCAAAAATTTTCATCAAAATGGTTGGAGCCGTTTTCGAGAAAAATAAGCGGCCATATAGAAGGTACCGTGATTTTAAGGCCTAAAGATAAAATTTAAATTTACCCTCTGGCCCTCTGGGGAATGCCAAAAAATCACACACACCAAATTTGAAGATAATCGCTTAAGCCGTTTAGGTTGCAGCTCGTTATACATACTGACAGACAGAAAGAAATTGTTTGCCACTTACTTTCTTCTCTATGATCGTAATGTCATGTTTGATTGTTATCTCAATTTTTTATAATTCAACAATCCTAAACTTACTTATAGTCCCTATGATCGCAAGTAAAAATTGGAGAATTTTAGAATTTATTGGTTAATCCTACTTCAGACCCAAGACAGACCCCAGCATAGGAGGTTGTTAGGGGCAGAATATCCTTCATAAAAAACGGGACTTGTCCAGGATAAACCTAATTATACTAATTTAATGTAGGTAAGGTTGGGTTTATACCATCTAACGAAAAAATTGGTACAAGTTTTTTTTTTATACAGGGTGTCCCTAATTCGTTTTCCGGATTTAAGGGAATGATTCTTGGATATATTCTAAGAAAAAAATTGTTCTTCAGTAAGGGCTTTTCTCCAATTTTTATATCATATATCAGGGATTTAAGAAAAGGCTTCCTTTGGTGTACCTTAACCCATGTTAATGATAATTGCCCTATTATTACTAACGATAGAAAATTTTTATAGGACATTATATAATATAATATAATATTAATAATTCTTATAATATTATTAATAAATCTTATAACTAAAAATCTTAAAAAAGTAAACATTAGTTTTATTTAAATTGAATTTTCGTTATTTTTTCTTTTAATTATTGTTACGTTCATTTAAAAAAATGTGATAAAAAAAATTTTATGTTCATTACGTATTTTCTGGAGAAAATTGAACCCAAGATCAAAAAGTTTGCATGGGCAGAAAAAATGGAACAGACTAAAAACTAGATATATTAAAACTAAGATAAAATATCAAATTTATTTTAAAAATTTCTTTTAAAAATAATGTCCTATACAAAGTTTCTATCGTTAGTAATAACAGTGCAACTATCGTTAACATGGGCCAAGGTACACCAAAGTAAGCCTTTTCTTATATTCTCGATAAATTATATAAAAAATTGAGAATAGAATATACCCGAGAATTATGTCCTAAAATCTTGAAAACGAATTAAGGGGCACCCTGTATAGAAGAGCAAAAGTAAGAAAAGTAGACATATAATTATTCACAAATATGTAAAAAAAGCCCCAAACTGCTGAAATAAAAAAAAATGTTGTTGCTATTGTTATTTTGCTTATAATTTTGTGTGGCCATTTTTCGTATTCATTTCGAATCTGTTTTATTTTTGGAGCTTCCTTTCACTAGCTTTCAAGCCATTTTTCAATTTAAAAAATTGGACCGTTTTTATTAGTAATTTTTCATTGGAGCCAAATTTCACGTACCCATTTAGATCATGTTATTCTTCTACGTATATGTTGTATACTACTTGTATCTGTCAAAGATCTTTGATCTAGTATACATATACATATGTAAATGTATACCTACATAATTATGTATATCGCTCATACTAAACACCAGAAAAATTATTTAATTTCCAAACTCCAAACCAAAATAATTTTTTGCATAGAAAACGAAATGAACGTAAAAAACTTCACAAAAGAAACAATTCATTTTCATCATACCTTAGTTTTTTGCTTTTTTTCCACCTTTCCTTTTTTCCAAAAAAAAAAATACAACTCCTCGCATGAGTGTGGCACCAAACGCCTTCCTTTTCTGTAAAATGGTCCATAAACCAAAAAAAAACTGTCACGCCAAAAAAACAGGCCCACAAAAAAATACTTCCCACCGCAATCGCCCTACCAATAATATGTATCCTTTCACCTATCCGTCAGTCTCAGTAGAATTGTAAATGACAAATGAGGCAACCAAAATCAGAGACTGAAAAACAAAAAAATATCAGAACCAGCAAGTAGAGACTAGAGAGTAAAAAGCAGAATACATGTAATAACAACAACAAAAAATAGAAGAGAACAAAGTAAAAGAGCTGAACAGCACCGAATTCTGCTGCGGAAATCGTTCGAACTACAAATTTATTTGTGTGCGTTAGCAATGAGCTTTCTATGGAAAAACCGCATATCAGACCATTTTTTAAAAATTAATATAAAAAACTATTATTGTAACATACATTTTCTAAGTCGATATAAAAAAGATAAAATGTTGAAAAAAAATAAAAAAAATAAAACCAAAATTATTAGAACGTTACTTTCTTTATAAAGTCAATCGATATTTTAGCTTTTTTAATCAGCGATTAGAGTGTTAAAAAATAATATTTTTTAAAAACCTATAATTTTACTCCCAAGCTTGAAAACTCAGCTTTCATATAAAATTAAGAACAACATTGAACTTCGAAAACCATAGAAAACATTCACAAAGATTTAAAAAATAACAACAAAAATCAAACTTTTTAAGTTTTTTTTTGTTTAAAACCGAAAAAATTAAAAACATTTTTTTTATAATAATTTTTGTTGAAAATATTTGAGTTGGTCTTTTTATTTCTTTTTGTTTCGATGAATTATATTGAAAATTGAAGAAGTGAAACCTGTTCAAACACGTTAAAATCGAGAAAAATGCGTCTGATTCGATAATTTTTTTTTTTCATACAAAATTAAGTTTAATTTAAAAAAAAATTGTTTTACTCCCGGTATTGACTCAATTTAATTTTAAAACAAACATAAAAAAAATAAAAAAATTCAAATTACTAAGAAAAAACCCCAAGATTTAAGATTAGAGAAAAAGAACGATACATTTATATCTTTTTATGATCTCTAAATTACAATTTTTTGTATGTTAGCTAAATATTAAAATTTATTTTTAATTTTTACCCGAAAAGTAATCCCACAAACCACTGTTAACTAGAACCGATCTCATTAAAAATTTCAAGGCGTCGTAGTTAGAGTCGTCTAACTTTGGGATTTGCCAGAGCGAGGAACTCATTTCGAATTATTTAATTTTAGTTGCGATAAAAAAAGCTTTTTTTGACGATATCTGGCCCATAACTTTTGTTAGGATAACCCAAATAAAGAGACGAAAACGGTGCGAGATATTCGGTGCATACAGGGCAGTTTATTACAAGAGACTAAAGAAAAAAGATTACAATTTGGATTAATATTGTGTTTCGTTATTATATACGTAGTTGTAAACTTATGTATAGCGAAGTTATAAATACTAAGAAGAATAACTAATACAATCAGGTTTCTGAGTGAATCGCAGCTGTTGTTAAGATACTCGATGATATAAGAATTCAGTATAACCAACTAACGATATTGGGTTTGCTTGAATTTTCAAAGGGATTTGTTAGGGTTAATCATAACATTCTGTGTAATAAGTTGAACTTGTTTTTACAAGTAGACCAGTACGTTTACTTGAAAACTACTTGCAAAAATGTACATAGTTAAAGAGTTAAAGTGGGTAATGCGTTTTTTTCATTACAAATTACTTGCAGGTGTTCCTTAGGGTTCAATTCTGGGTCGTTTTTTATTTTTCATGTTAATCAATGACCTCCCAAAGTGTGTCAAAATGTCAATATTTACTCAAAGACATTGTCTGCAGATTAAATGAAGATCTTTCGTTTATCTTTCTATTTAGAGTTAAGGCTGAACTATAATGGTTGGAATGGGGCGGACGGGCCCGTCCATAAATGAGCGAGAAGAAGTAATGCGTATATTATGCCCTAAAGGGCAGATTGCTACGTTTCGTCAATTTTCCATGAGTTTTGCTTACGGACAAAAACTTTACAGCTGGCTTCTAATGGTGTTTGTAACGAAAAAATGGCATTCCATCCATTATGGGTAGACGTGCTCATTTGACAAACGGATTATAATGTTTCGGTCGGTTTTGACACTAGCTTCCGCTTGCTTCCGACCAGTATAGTTAGCCCTTTAGGCCGCCTGTTTATCTATTAAGTTTTTAAATACAGTTTGTAGATGCGATCTCTAACATTGGCTTTAAAATAAACCGAACACTTTTAACTAATGACCATGTAAATTTTTTTAGGTCGTATTTATGGTGGTAGCCGAAAAACTCTAAATCTTAAATATTTGTCCACGTTACACATGAATGAATCTATCATCTCTTATGTTTCAACGGCAAGTAATCTTAGTATGTATAATAGTAGGCTTAAAGTAGGCTTCATATGCATCGACATCTGCAAAAAAGAAGACACACAATACACAAATCATACTTGTGCGATAGAGAGCGGAAACTAAAATACAGATCATCTTCATGTATGATGATTATAGGAAGTATGAATCTGAAGATTTCCAGATTATAGTGACGATGAACATGTTTATCTTTATTATAGCTTTTCATTTGCAACATCGTTTTATTTGTTCGGGTGACTTTATCCGTTAAGTATTTTTTAATCACTGTTGAACCATCAATTTAAAAAAAATACTTAAATAACACACATTATCTCTTTCGTCTGTTTTCTGATCCGTGCATTTTATTAATTATATGTTTTAAATTTAATTCGAAATATTTGTTGATTAGTTTGCACTTTAAAATACCTGTCATCTCAATTTTTTTCCATGTATTTTTGCGGCCGTCACATATATTTTTTTGAGTAAACATAATTATATGCGCGAAAAAGGGACAGCGCAAATTTATTTTATTGTATGTCTTCATTTTCTAGCTGGAGCACTCGAATGTGCCCAATAACAAATCAAATCAATTCTGCATACGAAAAATTATTTTTTCTATTTTAGAAATTAAATAAATTCAAAATTAATAAATTCTAAAAAATTGCATACCAAAATTTCACAAATTTTTTTTACTCAAGAAACTAAAAATAAAAAACAGGATTTTATCTTAATTTCTTTGTTATTTAAAATGTGTAATGGCATAATTTTTTTTAACTAAAAACCGTTAATTATTGTGGTTTTGATACTTTTTATAAGTTTAAACTGTGTTGTTTTCATCGTAAATGTTACTTGTTTCTGTCAAAGATCTTGCTTTCCAATGTAATTAAGCAAATAAGAGCAAGTACGTGTCACCCATTCTCGACAATTTTTTTTAAATAGAGACGTCAATCCATTCCACGCTGACTCAAACCATTGCTGGAGTGGTATTTTTAAAGTAAATAAATAAGTAATTAATCTTAATTAAAAAAGTGAGGAAACAATCAAGGGTTAACTGTGTTTATGTTAAATAAGCGGAGGCTTGTTTTAATGTTTTAATAAACAGATACAAAAAGCACGATTTTGGCACCAACTGGTCTTCCAGTGGCAGATCGAAGGGGGGTCGCAATGCAATCGAAGGTCGAGTACCAAGAAATAAGACCGAAAGACAGGGAAAATACACATATCCGAGAATCCGAGATGTTAATTGTTTGCGTACGCGTATCATAGAGTAGAGCAATAAAATAAGAGTGTTATTTATAGGAGATCCATCGATATACGATCGCTTATGAAAGTAAATTACACGACTGAATCGCACGTACTTGCTGCTTGGTCACATCGTCGAATAAAATTTGAAATTATTAGGGGTATTTTTAAGTTTTAACTCTATTTTGGGAGGGTTGGTTGTTGGAAAAAACTACGTTAAATAGTTGTCAGCAAAAAAAATAAAATTCCAGTTTATTTCTTTAAAAAATTAGGAATTTTTTTTTGAAAATTGAAACAAAAAAAACCTTTTTTCAAAAATTAAAGAAAAAATCGAGGATGTAAGCTCAAGCGCATAAAAAACGAAAAGAAAGTAAAAAAATTGTACCCATTTTCAAAATATTGACTAAAAAAAATTAATATTCTTAAAAAATATATAAAAACCGTTCATCGGAAATAATTCAATGCGAAATTAGTTTGGGTAACTACATCTTCCTGATTATCAATTTTCATTGTTATCGGTCAACCAGTTTTCAAGAAAGTCGAAAAAACGTTCGTATGGGAGGTACCGCATTTAGCACACAATCTTTGGATGTTTACTTCCGATTACAGGTGCTATCATATAATGCAAGTTATGCATACGTGTGGATTTTTTTTTTTACGGCAAAAGATGAAAAAATCTTCATAGACACCATAGGGCCGTAACTAGAGTCGTGTGAGATTCTTACTCACTAAAAACACACCTTCATTTGTTCATTCGACTACAACAAAGTTGCCTTATCAAGTAGTTTAATCTTCATTTTTATTAATCATGTTTTGCAGGGAGCTCTTCATCGAAGGGACCTGTAATACCGCATAATCACATGGTTATATGTCTTTGCTACGCTAGGTCGAACGGTCGCGTTCTCCGAAGTCGGCGTACAGGATTTGTCACTTCAAAGGCCCGCTGTATGCTTTTATTACAATGGCCTTGTAAACGTGTTTTAAACTTGGTGGCAGATTTTTAAATTTCGTCATTGACAGTTTCAAAACACAGGTCTCTGTGTAAATCGCTGTTTCGTATGTACCATGGAGCACCAACAATTGCTCTCAGGACTTTGTTTTGAAATGTTTCCAGTGTTTGTATATGGCTTGGTTTGGCACAAACCCCAAAGTTGTATTTCGGGAAACATCAAGAAACGCGCTTGAACATACCTTTCTCCCCTCTAGGGGTTTTCCAAACTCATTTGTTATTCTGTATACTTGATCAATTGTTGAGTGGTTATTTCTAAAACCGAATTTGAGTTCGGGAATAATCCGTTTCTCTTCTTCAATTGGAATTAGGCGCTTAAGTAATAATTTCAGGAATAACTTAGAGATTATTGGTAATAACGATATTGGTCTATAAGATTTCTTTTCATTTTGCCTGGTTTTGGGACCATACTGACTTCGGCCACTTTCCATTGACGTGGAACGTATGCAGGCCTAAACGTGTCATCAGATGTTGGATTTTAGTGATTGCTTTTCTCGGTAATTCTTTAAGAATAGGTGCATTTATCAAGTCATATCGGGGAGTTTTGTTGTTTTTTTGCTTTCTTATAGCGTCGAAAAGTTCTGAAAATGTGACATCTCGAATTCGGAAGTTTTCAAAGAACCAGTGAGTATCATAGGGTTCATTCAACAACTTCTCACCATCAAAGGGTTTGAAAGTTTCCTTGAGGTTATCGGCAAATAGATCTGCCGTTTCTATGTCTGTTTTAGCCCAATCTCCATTGTTTGTTCGAATTGGTGCAGATTGTAACTTAGGTTTTTTAACACCTATAATAGCCTTCCACAGAGAGTAATAGGAGTGATAAGTGGAAATCTAACGGTTTTTTGAATTTCTGATTGCAATTTTCAGTTTACTAGCGAAGTGATTCAAAATAGCTTTGTGTTGAGGAGCGCGGGATTGCTGCCTTTTCTTACGTGCTTTTCTTTTTTCGAGTATAAGTTCTTTAATTTCAATTGAAACATTGTGCTTGTTAGGAACTGAATTTCTCCTATTTTGTGGAGTGTTTTTCCAGGCAGCGTCTTGGACGACTTTAATAAATCTGTCGATTCCTTCTTCTTATTCCAACGGAGGTTGCAATGATACTACAAGTGCCATAGCCTCTTCGCAATCTGCACGAAACCGTTCCCAATTCGTTTTGTTGTTTGTTTGAAATGACACACTTTCCTTTATTATTAGACTTCCGCTTACTGTGAACATGACTTGTGAGTGATCAGTAGGAAGATAATAGCTATCCTCGATCTTAGTATAGTTTTTATTTAAACCCTTTGCGATAAAAAAGTCAAGTAGATCTGGAGTTTTTGCTACGTCTGTAGGCCAGGAAGTTGGTTTTTGGGGTCAATAAAAAGTCAGTACTAGTTTCCATGCAAGCTTTAAAAAGTTGTCAATATATTGATGCAATGCTATATGTCGAACGTCTGTATTTTATATTGACTCCACAAACTTGTTTCTCAAGTTCGATTGTTGATTTTAAGGAATGGTCAATGTTTTCTCTTATAAATAGAGGGGATCCACCTCTTACTCTATTAGATGGGTGATACGCATGATAGGCAGAATAACCTTTTATATTGATTACGGTTTCCTTTTTTAAGTGTGTTTCAGAAATCAATCATGTGTCAATTTTTTCGTTTGACAAATGTAATTCTAATTCGTCCACTTTAGCAGATACGCCATTGGCATTCCATGTAAAAATTTAAAACAACTGGTACATTTTCATAAATAATTACGTATAGTTTTCGCTCTAGGTTGAAGCATGTTCAATTTTTTTTTTATTCATCCTATTCTGCTCTTCAAATCTTTGAAGAATCAAAGAAAATACTACTTCGTCTCCTTCGCTTTAAACTTTTGGTTTAAAGCTTTGTGTACAACCTCAATAAAAAAAATTGCGATAACAATCAAGCATATTACCAACATACAGTTATTTTGACATTCTACAGATGATTTTTTCAGTTTTTTTAAGCGCAACTTTTAACGGTTTATCAAGAATTTAATTTTTTCGCGGAAAGGGCTCCAAGAATATTTATGAAAAAAATCAGTGTTCTATTGAAGCTATAGATTATGTCTTAGTGAACAAAAAATTATTAAAAAATTACCATAAGACCATTTTACATTACATTACATATTTATGTACTCTATAGATTTTTTTTGTATTTTTGATAATTAAATAATAAAATTTTTCGAAAAATAAATATTTTGAAAACGGGTAATTTATTTTTTTTTATTATTTTTCAAATGTAGATCACTTATGTTCATATTTTTGCATTCTTAGATTCTTTTTTTTAGTTTTGAAAGTTGTTAAAAAAGTTTTTTAACCGTTCCTGCAATTTTGAAAGAAATATCAATGTTCTTTTCATTTTCGTAGAGAAATTTAATGGCGTTTAAATTTTCCAACTGAAAATTTTTTACGTGTTTTTTTTTTGAACAATTACACAATTTACAAAATCGAAAAAAAAAACTATGAAATTCCCTTATATATTTAAAATTTTAATCAACGATGTGATCGAGCATAAGAGCAAGTACGTGCGCATAGTCGTGCAATTCATTTCTGAGTGCGTACGAGAACAAAAAAAAATACTGAACGTATGAAAATCGGCTGAACTTTTGAATCGTTTATGACGTTATTTCGTTCAAAAGAGATAGTTTTTAGGGATTGCTTAGTAACTGTGCTTCACTCGGTTGGTATGCTCGGCATCACCACTTCTTCCTCAACTTCCATATCTTCTTCAAAAGACGATTCCAAGTTTTCGAGGGAATCCGGAATCGCTGGAATTTCCATCTGATGGTAAGTATTCATCTGAATCCGAAGCCACAAAATCCAACTCATCATTATCAAAATCCTCAACTCGGTTGCTATTTCCATAAAACCTGCTTGGATTCATTGCGAAATTGTTATTTTCAAAATAACTGTTACACTGTAATCAAAATCAGTGAATGATAAAAACAACTTGTTTACCAAAAGCCTCACAGAATAAAAATTATACACGAAAATAACTGTGACTGCCGGCGGAACATGTGGCACCCGATGCATTTTCGTTTCTTCAGGTGCCGTGTGACCCGCCGGTAGTCACACCCATAAAACACACAAAAAATGACAAAACAGAAAATAAAAAACACAGAACTATTTATAAACACTGAACACACTTTTATTCAATAAAACACTATTTTCACCCGGGTGAAAAAACAAAAGTTATATGGGCGGCAGCGAACGTGTTAAAAATACTAACTTAATAATTTAAATTTGGAGTCATTTGCTCTCAATTTGACAAACACTAGGTAGGCCAATGTATATATCACGAGAGATGTGACTAAAAACTAGAACGAATAGACTGGGTCGAGATAAGAAAAAATCATATGGGAAGAGGGAAACATCTGTACTTAACAGTACGTTCGAAATTGTGCTCAATGATAAACTAAACTGATGGGCATTCCAAGCAGAGCGAATATGACGGTTTTACTAAGTAAGGGGAATAGTGCAACTGGCTATTTAACTAGAGCACTGTTTGTAAAAATAGCCATAGAATTGATATTTATTTATATTTATATTTATTCTTGAATTGCTCATATACAATAAGACATATTGTCTTTTAAAATAGATACAAGCTTTATTTTAGGTGTTACAAAAAATAGTGTGAAAGCTAAAATTTTTACATTTTTAATATGAAATTCATGGAAAAAATTCAATTAAGTAATTTGACCAATTAACAGAAGGACATTTATAGTAAAAAATAAAAAAAAACATAATGCGTAAAAGAAGAACAATATATTATATAAAATAAATAAATATAGAAATGAAAATGATAGACACGTTAAATTACGGCGGTGCTCGGAAGGTGTAATTGAATCCGTAATTTTCCTATTATCTATTAATTTAAAGCTCTTTTTTAGATGCGATCTAGAAAACTCAAGTGCGTTATAGGAGCACCTTCACAAATGTGGGAATTATATATATATGCTTTATATATTGTAGCCAGATCAGACGGGGTGAAGAACTCCTTGCATCTTCGAAGGAAAGCCTAAACACTTTTTTGTGACGTCTAATATGTGGGCATTCCATAGAAGGTGGTCACATACCGAGAACTGAGAGGTTTTCGGTTTCTTCAATGCAAGTGACACTCATGGATAGTAGCGTTGGGGGTATATTTCGCTTTAACGCTTTATTTAAGATTAACAATGCTGTCAAATGCACGCATTTTCGATAAAAAGGCATACTGCTTAGTAAAACACACAAGTTCTATATTTTAGTTCAGTACCAGGTCTGATGGTCTAGCGAGATCGTATTGGCATCCTTAAGCTCATTTAAAATGTCTGCTTTAAGTAACGCAATAACTGGGTCGGTTGGAAGTCATTTATGTATCGCAAGTCGGTGGCGGTTATCTGCTTTTGTTTTATCGTTATTAGTTGTTATTTTTACGACATCTTCCATTGGAGAAACCAACTTTGTTATGATTGGAATGACAGAGTCATTACACAACAAATTTACTTCATTTTCTTTTGATCTGAATTTAACTGTTATGAGATGAATTATATTGTATTCGGTGTTGACCTTAGTGATCTTACAGGTTGTCAAAAGTGAATTACGAGTGGGAATTTTGAGGACTTCCTCCCATTCATCTTATTGCTTCTCCTTAACGTCTTCGTCAATTCCGTTGCCCAGATCCATGGCTTGAGATGTCTCAAAGAATTTTCCGTTGTCTTAACTGATCATAATTAGCTGTGCAAGATTTTCATTGCCTAGAAGAATAGCTTGGGAGTCATTGGTTGGTACATTAATAAAAATAAACTCGAAAAAGATTTTAGGTTTTATTATAGGTATAGTGAATGTTACAATTACCATGTCTTTCATTGTTGAATCGCTGACTTGTTTGTATGCACCAAGCTTTCTATTGTTGTCAAGTTTATTTAGAACTTTTGGTTTTGCGATGTTGATTTAGTTAGATATAGTTTTTTGGTTTCCAAGGTATTGGTAATCTTAGCGATTTGCTCTTGGCATTTGGTGATGCTCTCCGCTCCGTGAGTGTAATATAAATTATCTTCTTCATCAATGCAGGCTGGCATATCCCAGAAATCTATTAAGTTTGTCTCGTACTCCGAGAGGGTGATAAGGAGAGGTATTTTGAAGCAAGAGCCAATTTTTTTGACTGCTCCGATTTAGTAAGCAACACATAGGGACATTTTGGTTATTAATTAAAAGTTTTGCAATAGCTGTAGGAAGGAGAACATTGGAGAATGTTTCAAATTCATTTTGGCATAGGTAAGTGGTGCTTGTTACTGGAATTTTAGTCTGGATTGAAACTGGCTGTGGATGCATTGCCATAATATGAGAGCCTTGGCATATTTCACATTTTAGAAAATGTTTTGACCTGCACGGATAGCGATAGTCAAAACGATGCATAGCGCATTATATGCAGATTTTGTAGTGCTGGTATACTCTAAATATGAAATCTTCAATTAGCTCCAAGGTGGCAAATGTGTTTTTAGAATTGATAACATCTTCTAGCCTTCCATGTGTGATGAGATCTAAGCCTCAAAGGACAAGAAATGCTAATAGCTGTTCTAAATTCACCTCGTTTTTTTCGATTTTATATCCTCCCTTAAGTGTAGTGAATGATGATGGAGTCCGCATTGCCCGGTATAGTTGGTCATTGGGGAAACCCAATAAAGCTTCCAATTCCACTTTAGTTAAGTTCATTAGATTATCAAATGTTCGGTCTAAAAGATTCCAGGCTACGGAATAGTTGTATCCAGTCCAATCCAGACCGCTTTTTGCTTCCAGTGCTTTGCCACTTAGCTTGGATTTCAGCAACGCAAAATGATCGATGCTCGATGGCTTCTACGCACTAGGGATTCGAACTGTTTTTAAAATCCCTATACTTAGTGATGCTTCCACTAATATCGTTGATGTGAATATCCGGGATTTTGACACCAACATGTTCGGTACGAGAAGTTATAGCTTGTAAATCGATGTGTCGAACTACAGAGTAGACGTGTTTTTTTCTGGCTGGCAAATTTATCAAATTAACCGACTCAATTTTATTGGATTCATCCCCTTTTTTCTTAATGAGTATAATTATAACAATTAAGTCATTGCAAAAATGTTTCTGTGATAGTGTCGATCCTAAAAGTTGTTTAAATCCCTCTAAATAAATTTTGTTCTCGAATTACATATAGTTTTCTCGTGATTTTTATTACTGTTTATTTGATCACACATACCTTAACAACATGTCGAAGTCGCAGTCTAAACGTTGCAGATCAAACTCCCATTCCAACATCAAATCACACCCCACATCGCCGGTTGTCGTGCAACCAAACCTAAAAAAAATCGCTTTAGACGAATCTTTATTGTGGAATAAAATGGACGAAAAACTTGACACACAAACCGAAAAGTTAATTCAATTTTTTACAACTAAAATAAATGAAAACAATGAATTATTAACTTTAAAAATAGAAAAACAATTCGGCGAATTAAAACACGCAATTACTGACATAAGTGCCAGAGTAACGCAGCTTGAAAATAATGAATCTGTTTTAAATAATCGTCTCAAGTGTGTAAAATCGGAAATTGCACTTATAAACACTTCACTTTCTAGTGTAAACAATAGTCTATCTGATACGCAACTACAACTATCCGAATTAAGTAATCAAATGTTTGTTTTAAAAACAAGACATGAAGAAATAGAAAATAAAAGTGTTTCGCGAGATACCATAATATTCGGAATTCCAAACAGCGACAATACGAATGAAAATATTAAAATGTATTTCGATCAGATATGTCAAAAAATTAATATAACACCACCAATTATACAAGATATTTTCTGATCACACCACCAAAACAACACAGCTTCTATAATAATAAAGTTTCGATCCGCATACGATAGAAACTTTGTACTTTATACGATAGCAAAATTTTGCACATTAAAAAATAGACAATTAAAATTAGTCGATGCTGGAGTACAATCAAATTCATCAATTTTTATACGCGAGTGCTTAACAAAACATAACAACAACATCTTGCACAATGCACTTCAATTAAAAAAACAAAACGCTCTCTCCACTGTTTTTACTATGCGTGGGAATGTATTTGTGGAACGTCACCAAAGCGAAGAAGAACATAGAATCCATAATGTTACACAACTGAACGTCATTGCTAGACCTGACCTATGATTGCATTACAACACCAGTATTCCTCAAACTTTTTTCTTTGAATTAATTTATTTTTTTTTCAACTTGTTTTAAATATATATTTTTTTTTCTTCTTTCTCTTTACAAAATCGATTGATGACTACTAAGTTTATATTAATTAAAATTTAATTTAATTTATAATTTCATTCATGTTTGTTTTTTAATTTACATGTTTTTTATTTTCATACATCCTTGTGTTAGGTGTTTCATGTATTGGTCGCCGTTGTATTTAAATGATTTGTTGATTGAGAGTTTTGTTTGTATGTTCCAATGGCTGCGTGAACCCCCTGTTATGTCTTTACCTATCTTTTTATTAATTTATAACAACTGTGATGTCAGTTCTTGACATGAGAAATTCCAGGAGTGGAGTTGGTAACGAAGTGTTGGGCTCGATGTTGAATATTTTTAGCAAGCAAAGAGAAGGACTTAGAATATGCCATTTAAATGCTCAAAGCCTAGCTCCCAAACTGGATGAGTTCAGAGATCTATTTGAAAGCTCCAAAGTACATATTATCTGTGTTTCGAAAACATTGTTTTCAAATCAAATTGATGATTGTTTTTGATTGTGTGTGATTGTGAGTTTTTCTATGGCGTGCAAGAGTGATTCAGTTGTTTATTCATTCGAATTTATTACCATTGGTGTTTCGGGTGGTGTCGCTATTTTCGCATTAAAATCAATGTACAATGGTGCTGGTGTTTCGGGTGGAGTCGCTGTCTTCGCATTAACATCAATGTTCAACTATGCCTCGGGTGCCTGTTATTTCCAGATGGATTGTCTCCTTGGTAGTTCCTCTAATCCTTTTGTCCTCCCTTAAAAGTTCAGGGTGATGTTTTATGACAAATTCTTTAATTAGTAAGAATATTTTTTTTGGTGTTTGGTATTTAGGCAAAAATTCATCAGCGACGTTTTGATTTAGATCTAGCAAAATTTCGTCATTTTCTCAATGGAATCCCGAAGGTTCTTTGCCTTGTTGACCTGCCTTGAGAGCGTTTTCGGGGTTCGCCTCTCTAATCCTAGCTTTAACTAGTTAACTCTTACCTCCTCCAGCTGGACGATGACATCTTTTATAACTTTATAACTTTGCATTGTATGAAATGGCTCGAAAAAACTTTTGGTCCTTTATGTCTTAAAGGATAACCATACCCCTTTGAATTTAAAAATGACTCGAAGGACCAATATCTTTATTTTAGTTCAAATAACCACCTTGCCTTAGGTAGGGGGATAGTTATTATTTTATGTTTTTTGTTGAAGATTTCGCAGTTTAAGTGAACGTGTAGCAATGGTAACTTTGGACGATCCATGCATTGTTTGCTTCCGGTGGAATAATCTCGTCCCACTCAATACATTTCTGCCATGTCAGCTGCAACAACAGCTTTGCCATTACTATATACTAATAAAGTATATGGCGACTATCCCGAATGGGTCAAAGTTTTCTATCTCCTCTCAGCAACGCATGGTCAACTCTTCCAAAGGCTAGTACGAACTTTAGCCGGTCAGAAGCAGCCGTCGACGTATTTTTACTATTGCAGCCACGGCTTCTGGGAACTTCTCTTGAAAATGGCAGCGTTTCTATTTTTAACGAATTGTGCTGAAGAGGGTGAGCACTTGCCTCCAAACGTCATCACTTTCAGTACATATTCTTGAATTGGTTCGCGGAAGTCTTCTATCCACAAGAATCATTGTGAGGCCTCGTCTTCCTTGCGGATTCGCACTTGATGGAATATCTGAACTATATCTGCGCAGGCAGCCATCGGTTGTTGCCTAAACTTCATTAATACTGTGGCTAAAGGTTCACATATATCTGGTCCAGTGAGTAGTAACGATTTGGATTACAAACTCCAAAATGTGCTATGTACCAGGTTCTGTCGCAAACAATTCCACTGGTAAGATCTTGAAGAGTAAGTCCGTTGACTGAGGATAGTCAACTTTATTTACTTCCCATCAGTAGGTGTGTATCCTTCAACCTGATGTAGGAGACCATAGAGTTTCAATGTACAATTCCTTTCATTGCACTTATGAAGCTGATCACAGCTGCTACTCCGATGTCTTCTTTTCAAACAGTTGTAACACAATCGCTTTCTCAGCACAAAACCCCACCGTAGTTTTTGTTCCATTCCAATAAATCGTTCACATTCCAATAATCCATGTTTCTCAGAACACAAAAAGCGTCGCTGAAATTGTTGACTACCATCAGCTACATCCCCATAGAAGAACCTTCTTGGCCGACTTCCATTTCTGGAATCTGAATACTTTGACTGTTGATCGTAGTTGATACATATGGTGTTCACCACACCAGCAAGTTATTGTTACCACTCACTAAAGTGCTTAACACTTGGTACCTCGATGGTCCTCGCATGCCGCACCCATGCTGGCACATTTGCACTATTTGTCATACAATATGTGTAGAAACCTTTGATCTACCTATTCAGATTATAGGCACAGTTTTCCATCCACACGATCCCTCGATGACTTCGAATTTTAGTTACGCTTTCCGCTTTCCTTTTTTCCACGAGTAACAAATACTGACATAAAAATTTGTTGGGACTTTTTAAAGTACTTAGACGACGCTTGGATTGTGGCAAGAGAAACGAAATAAGAAAAATTCTTCTTTTTATATAAAGGAGTTTTATTTCCTAAAGAAATATGTAAGTTAAAATTAATGTTCTTAAAATATATTTGCAATTGGTGGTTGGGTGCTGTATGAATTAGGTAGGCACTAAAAGACATCAAACTGGTGATGCACAGTCGCTGCAACTATATCGTACACATCAATTGTGCTTATTTTACCTCCCCGCGGTAACCACCGGGTACTGGTCTGTCCATCCGGACATTCCTGCTAAACTTATAAGCGCGAGTGTTGAACACATAAAAAATAGCAACACTATAATGCTCTGCTTTAATGACTTTTCTGATCGATTCGCAGAAGTCTTGCACGAGCCCCTCAGAAAGAGGACGTACGGCGGATGAGCCCAACCAATTGGACCAACGGTGGCGTCAACAGTCAACGAAGCAGACGCCCTAATGAGCTACTTCGACGTATTTGGAGATAAGGTCATTAGGACAATTCAATGCAAGTCAGGGCATTGAAATAGAGATGGTGGCGGATGAACCCTTAATGGCCCAACGGCAGCGCTCATATCCCCGAAGTGGGTTACTGACTCCAGATTCTCCGGTTCCTTTTGTCCAAGGAATCCAACAAAGGACCTGGCCCTCCAGGTTGGGGGTTGTGCGTGGGGTTAACAACCCTGCCACGGAAAAAAAGAAAAAGTTGCGAAGCGACCAATAGCCTCGGAAAAGGACGGATTTACTGTTGAGGACCCGGAAAAACGAATCAAGGACAACGACCTTCGGATCTGCACGTGGAATGTTAGAACTCTTAACAGACCATGTGCATCCAAACAACTAGCGGAGGCCCTAGACTGCTACAGAGCAGGAATTACTGCCATCCAGGAAGTGCGATGGAATGGGCCGGGCAAAAGGAGGATGAAAAACTGTGACGTGTACTACGGTGATAGCGGAAGAAGACCACAGCGTTTATTTGGGTGCGGAATCGTCATAAGTGGTAGACTTAGGCAAGAAATCTTGGGCTTTCGACACGTAAGTGAGCGACTTGTGACAATCCGTATCAAGGCTAAATTCGCCAACATTAGCCTAATATGCGCTCATGCCCCCACAGAGGACAAAGATGACGTCACCAAGGATGACTTCTATGAGCTCCTCGACAAAACCTATGAGCAATGCCCTAAATAAGACGTTAAGATCGTACTAGGCGATTTTAATGCCAAAATAGGTAAAGAGGAAATCTTTTGTACGACTGTCGGAAAACATAGCCTACAACACACAATGTCTGAAAACGGACTTAGGCTAATTGACTACGCAGCGGCACATAACGTCACCATTGCAAGCACACGGTTTCCTCATCTCGATATATACAAAGGGACTTGGCGACACCCAGATCAAAGAACCGTCAATCAGATTGATCACGTTGCGATCGCCTCCAGTATCTTGGATGTACGCACTTTCCGAGCAGCTAACATCGACTCGGATCACTACCTTGTTGCAGCAAAGGTAAGAATGCGAATAACCCGAACTCCACAACAACGGAGTAATACTGTGAGGAAGTATGACGTCGAAAAGCTGCAATCGCAAGAAACCGCCAGAACCTATGCCAATCTTATATCCCGTAACCTCTCAAAAAACCAGTAACGCCAGCATCAAGTGCCGAAGACCAGTGGCAACACTGCCAACAAGCCATCAGAGATGCCGCAACTGATGTGCTAGGTTTCACCAGACCAACACCACGAAACCTTTGGTTCGATGACGAATGCAGGCAGGCCCATGCAGCCAAACAAGAGGCATATATAGCGGCGCTGCAAAGAAAGACGAGAGCTGCTCGCGAGCTCCACGAGCAGAAAAGACGGGAAGAACACCGGCTTCTCCAAAAGAAAAAGAAAGAACATGAGAAGCGCGCGAGCGAAGATAGTGAGAGATGCTACTCCAGGAACAACGTGCGGAAGTTTTACCAACAGGTAAAAAGAACGTGCCAAGGAAACCCGCACAGAAGCCTGTAGAAGATGGAAGGACCATTTCTGCAATTTGTTAAACGGCGATGAAGGCCAAAATCCCGCTGTCAGGCAGAATGAACCATTCAACATGGATGATGACAGACAAAACTTCCGTCCACCTGACCAAAATGAAGTAAGGATTGCAATATCTAAACTCAAAAACAACAAAGCTGCTGGACCCGACGGGCTACCTGCCGAACTTTTTAAAGCGGCCGGAGATGACCTGGTGGAGTGCATACACCCACTCATCTCTAAAGTTTGGTCAGAAGAAAGTATGCCTGATGAATGGAACCTCAGCATCGTTTGCCCGATCCACAAGAAAGGAGACCCTCTAAACTGCGCCAACTATAGAGGAATAAGTCTCCTGAATATCGCCTACAAGATCCTCTCTGCCGTACTATGTGAACGCCTGAAACCTTTCGTCATCAACCTTATTGGCCCATATCAGTGTGGTTTCAGGCCAGGAAAGTCCACAATCGATCAAATGTTCACTCTACGGCAGATCCTGGAAACCACCCAAGAATTCCAAATCGATACCCACCACCTCTTTATCGATTTTAAGGCCGCGTACGATAGATTTATAGAGACGAGCTATACAGAGCCATGTCAGGTTTTGGCATTCCCACAAAACTTGTCCGACTGTGCAGGATGACGATGGAGAACTCTCGCTGCTCCGTCAAGGTTGGTTCTGACCTCACAGAAGCTTTTGACGTCAAAAAACAATTCCGACAAGGTGATGCGCTATCGTGCGATTTCTTCAACTTAATACTTGAAAAAATTATAAGAAACTCGCAAGTCAATTGTAGTGGGACAATTTTTTTCAAGTCTGTGCAATTGCTAGCATACGCTGACGACATAGACATCATTGGCAGAACTCGTCGAGCTGTCAGTGGAACGTTTGCTAGCATTGAAGCTGAAGCGACTAAGATGGGACTAGCAGTCAATGAGGCCAAAACGAAGTACCTGCAGTCCACAAAAAGGGACACACAACAGCGGCGGATTGGACAAAACATCACAATGGACAGGTTCAACTTTGAGGTAGTTAGGGACTTTGTGTACCTCGGATCCGCTATAACATCTGACAACAACATCTCGTCAGAAATAAAGCCAAGAATTACTCTTGCCAATCGCTATTTCTATGGGCTAGGAAGGCAATTGAGTAGCAAAGCCCTCTCTCGAAAGACAAAGGAGACTCTGTATAAGACCCTAATCATCCCAGTCCTGCTCTATGGCGCCGAGGCATGGACTCTATCTAAAGCGGATGAAGATATCCTTAGTCGTTTCGAGCGTAAGATTCTTCGGAAGATTTTTGGCCCTATCTGCGTTAACGGGCTTTGGAGGAGAAGATTCAACCAAGAACTATACGAGCTGTACAGCGACATTGACCTGGTCAAAAAAATACGCATATCACGTTTAAGATGGCTAGGTCATGTAGAGCGAATGGACAACAATGCTCCGGCTCGCAGGATCTTCGATTCCATCCCAGAGGGTAGACGCAGTCAAGGAAGACCTCGCCTTAGGTGGCGCGCTCAAGTGGAGGACCGCCAAAGACCGAGTTGGCTGGAGAGGTATGTTGGTTGAGGCCCAGGTTCGTCCCGAACTGTAGCGCCACCTAAGTAAGTAAGTAAAATATATTTGTTCATACTTTCACTATTGTCTGTTGCTCCTTCCAAGTGTCGATTCTTTCTGACAAAAACAAAATGGGGCTGAATTCTTCTCCTTTAATTTGAGTTTAGAGATGAACTTCAACCGAACTGGCGCTGAATCGACACTTGAAAGGAACAAATCAGTGTTTACACTAAGTTTCTTAGGTTGACGTTATACTAGGCTCATTGCTTTAAATCGACGTAACAGTCCTGAAAAAGTTATATAGACCGTCCCAGTTGGCTTTCTCGTTTTGCCAGAAGTTTCACCAGTGGAACAATTGCTAAGAAAGGCGTACTGTCGGTCATGAAGAAGTTCTTCGAGATATTCCTTTCACTGACGGTTATTCAGCGTTACCATGACCTTTGAAAGAAGGATCGTAAGTGTTAAGGGTCAATAGGACTAGGGGAAGAGGGGTCAAGTTTCTTCGTCATAGCCTGGACAAATACTGTTTTTCAATCTTCTAGGAAAGAAGGAGCGAAGGAAAAGCTTACGTAGTGGTTTTGCCAATGTGGAAGAACACCTCTTCATAAGAATGGAGGGTATACCATATGGGCCAGGGGATTTGTGCATGTCAAGATCTTTGAAAACTCTTGCTGTTGTACGAGTGCGGAAAATAATTTGTCGCATAAAAAAAATTACATTCTCAAGTACAGGAGGGGCAACGTTGCTATGTGTGTAGAGCTAGGTGCTAAATAGGCTTCGAACCAATTTGCCTTCTCTGAAGAGTAGATAATTTGTTTGTCATTCGCGATAAGCGTTGGAACTGAACTGTTCCTTTACTATTTTTTCTTTAAATAGCATGGGTATTATAAGCATTTATTTTTTTGTTCAATTCATTTCATTTATTTACTTCAAATCTTTTACATTAGATAGATAGATATATATATATAGAAATTTATTTAACAATGAATTTAAGAAATAAAGAATTCCACACTCTGATGGTGTCCACGAAAAACTGTCGTTGTGAGGATAAAAAATTAAAAGTAGGCTGTAAAAGAACTAATGAACGCGAAGATTCGGGAAAACTAATTTGTTCGTACTTCAAACAATAAAATTTAATAAATGTTTCTATGTTACAACAAAGAATGTTTTGTGAATAAAGTGAGAAATGATCGTAACGCTTAAGATCATAAACATACCGAATAATGTTATTAAGCCACATTAAGCTTTCTTCTGGTATCAGAACAATAAAAAAAGGTAAGTTGACATCCATATGTGATTATGGGAATTAGCATACAATAAATCGAAAAAGTACTAGATTAAACCTATTCTTTCCTCTTTTTTCGTTATAAACACATGTTTCCTGTTGAGTGGATTAGTGCTACTCCATTGATGGAAATTTGTGGAAGTTCATTACTTTATATTTGGTAAACCTTCCTTCATCTAACCAGAACATCCTAGCAAAATAGTTTCGTTCAGTTTCATCTATAAGCAGTATTGATCTACAAAATTCAACTCTCAATACCATATCATTTGAGGTTAGATCCTGGCTTGACGTAAAGTGGTACATTTGTAAATTCTCGGTATAAGGTACTATTCATAATCTACTTTAGGGTACTTGAAACATTGTAGACAGTCAGAAGAGATAAAATAGTTCATTCTGGGCAATGTGATGAAGCAAGATCTTAGCGTGCGATATTGAACGAAAACTCCGACAAGAACAAATTCTTCTGGTGAACATTGAAATTGCAGAATTTGGCCTCTCGATATGAGCCAATCATTCAATACAATGCACACGCAATCAGTTCAATTCAATCAGATGTCTCTTGTTTGTCAGAGTTGCATTGCAGTAAAATTTGAAAAGAAATGCCTGAATTTTGTTGCTCGAGCGGCAAGGTGCCAGAGTTGCTACGAAATTTGCATGCTCCGAAACTGTGTTATGGCACTCGACTGATTATGACGAAGCTTATGAATAATGGAATAGTGGCTTTTGTGGATTTTGAAAGGGCGGATTAAGGGAGGAGAATGACTTCAAACTAGTTGCCGTTCCAGTTCAAACGTATTCAGTCCCCAGTGAAACTTGCATTTGCGATGACCATAAACAATTCACAAGGACAGTAGCTGGAAGTGTCCGGAGGAAATATGGAAATGTCATGCTTTTCGCACGGCTAGCTATATGTAGTGTATTTCCTAGTTGGAAACACTCTTCATTTTCAATTCGGAAAAGAACACACATTTTTTGAGTTGACGTAGCCTTAAATAAAATAAAATCATAGTTCTAGCCTTTTTCATCAGCTTTCAAAAAAAAATAATAGACTTCAGTGAAGTTAATACATAACTGATTTTATTCTATTTTCGCCAAATATAGCACGGAACGGAGTAACTACCTTAGGTCACCTGATAGATATATACTATGTAATTGTGATAAATAAAATAAATACAAAAAGTATTTCTTGATAAATATGAGGGTTATAGACATAGTGCAATAAACTATAAACTAAGGGCAGTATGTCCTACCAGCAAATGTGTTGGAAAGACCATTTAGATGTGAGAAGAATAAATCCGATATAATCAAACAGAGCGGCAGCAAAGCGCCGGGTATCAGCTTGTTACATATAAATACCCTTTCAAAAATAATAAAACTGAAAATTATGATGCCTGAAAAAACAACATTTTTCAGTTACTGTTGGAATTTCCAATTAATCGTGCAAAATGTGTACTATTTTTGACAGGGTATTTATATGTTAAGGTACTTTTTTATCTTAAAGTAAAATTTAAGACGAACAAAATGAGATGTTAAAAAGTTTAAAAATTGGAAAATTTTCGTGAAGGTTATTTATTTAATAAAACACGACTATTTTAGAAAACCGTTAATATCTCAGGTTACAAATTTCCGATAAATCAATGCTCAAAAGTTTAAGGTCTTGAAGGATCTACCTTACACTGCTTCTTGCTGTTCATCATTCAAAGGGAGGGTGTATGACATAAGTTCTTTTCGAATCGTGTGTTCTACCAAGTATTAGAGTCTTACCAGTCAGTTCCAGAAGCTCTAATTAAATTAAAGGTAGGGCCCCGTGGCTTACTGGTTTGTGTATCGGGCTACTAAGGGAATGAGCCTGGGTTCGAGTCCCGCTCATAGCCATCTTCTTTTACTGCCTCTTGCCAGGAACTGACAAAATCTCCAAGAGTACAAATTTGTCTCGAAAAAGTGCATCTCGTGTAGCCGTTCTGACTCGGCGGTAAATTGTAGGTCCCTTACATTCTTGCAGATTAACAACACATAAACACGAATTGTTGAGAGATAACTCACTAGGCCTTGGCTCCTCAAGGAGCTGTCACGTCTATAAATTTATTTAATATAATTAAATTAAAGATCAGCTACATTTTCAAACATTTTGTAAGCTTTCGCACAACTCAATGTGGCTTCCTGATAAATTATTTTTTGTAAACACCTCTATCTCATTATATACAGAGTCGATGAATTCATTTGAAATGGTTCTTTTTTGGAAAGCAATATACGCATACTATTTGCGAAAGGTTTAACACATTGCTCGTTGGATAGGAAGGCCCTTCTCTATTGCCTATTCCCAGTCATTACCTACCTATCTATCTTCCAACTCCTACCTACTTCTCCTACAGAGTCTCCTCTGCCAATTCCTATCCTGCTTTTCTCTTCCATATTCGCTCCACTCCTACTTCCTAACCTATCCTATCCTAATCCGATCTCTTATGTTATATATCCTATCCTATTCCCTTTCAAGCCTTAATTTCCCAAACCCACTATCCATTTCCACCACCTAATGCCTCATTTCAAATGGCAAAATTAGGTAAAAAAAATATAAGAACCACTGAAACTTTGATGATTCAAACAAAAGCACATATCTGAGTATAATAAAAGAAAACTTTTCGATAAATATAGGCACAAGAACAAAAATTTAAATATTTTAAAGCACAAACGAGGAATAAAATCAAAACACACAAAGTGGCACAAGTTACTGCCTACGCCTACTATGCATTAGGCAGAACGCAAGAGTATAAAACCAAGCCACGCAATTCTATGCTTTGTTTTTTCTTTACTCTGTTTTCTGTTTTGTTTGCATTGTATTTCTTTTTTCATATCATTTTCATCGCCTCTAACGAGCGTTGCCGAAGTGGCACGACTCATCACTTATCTTTTATCTACTTATCGGTTGAGCGATATTCTGATAATTGTAAGTGATTAGCGTTGCATGAATGCATTTGTAAACTCACTCACTTTTCATCTACAAACTTTTCGTATTTAAGCTTATTAAGCTTATTAAAAACTCAAAGTGTTCCTTTAGCAAAAAGCGTGACATATCAAAATCGAAAGCAACTAAAAGAATTTTATCTTTTTAAGGGAACGATAGAGTATATTGATTTAAATGTTTGTAAAAAAATTGAACATGTTCAAGCTACTTTGAGAGCTTGAACATGCATTTCAGCAACACCGAGCTTTAATCATATCATCATACAAACAATTATATCAACCTCGTATGGAAAAGCTCTTCTAAACATACATGTGTTTTCGATATTTTTATTTTGTGTGCTTTGTGTACTACGTGCACTTTGTGTTTGAATGTTGTTCAGCCTTTACTGTGATGTAGGTTTGAATAAATTGTTTGTATGTATATTGTCTTGGGGGCTTAACACCTAGGAGAATTTGTGCATTGGAAGAAGTAATTTCTGCTTTTTTACTCCTAAGAGAATGAAAAGTATTAAATCCAAAGATACTCCGAGTGTTAAGAAGCCATTAGGCAAAAGATGTAAGTTTCCGATCCTATATACAAAGCCAACCCTACAGAGAAAAATCGGAAAAAGCACAAACAAGTAAGGAAGTCATTGAACCAAAGTTGCAGAACCAAATTTTTGCAAGAACAAAAATTGCGCCAAAAAATTCTGCATTGTCCCAAAGGCAGCAACCATTTTTAGTCATTTGTAAAAAAATACTTAAAACTCTTAGAAATCTTTGGTTCCAAAGCTCATCGTCAATGACAAACTACTACTACTCTTCAGAGAAAGCAAACTTGCTGAAAGCCCATTTCGCTGCACTCCTGCACTTGCGAATGTAGATTGTAGATTGTAGAAATCCAATGAATCAAATGGTTTATTCTTTTAAAGAGGTGTTGTTCTACACTGACACTGAAACTAAAAATAATGATAAGCAAAATGACAATCTTTGTAATCCGCCTTCCAATTCTTCGCTACGATTACATTGATTAAATACGTATTACTGGGCGATTTGATTTTATTATGGGTTGGCTTTTATAATCATTAATTTTTAAGAATCCTCCTGACATCTATCATTTATTTGATTTACATTATATGCTTTACTATAAATCTTATAATAAAAGTATGTAAGAGCTAATGTTATACAAATAACCTAATGATCATGCTTACTTTTATTAAATATTTATATGGAATTTCAATTCTTATATTTCTTTAATATTTTTCAAAGTTTATAACAAAAATTTATTACAATAATTTTCTTGATAAAAATATTTTTTTTGAAGAATTTTTTGATTATTATAAAAAATATCGTTTAACAATTGTATTAGACAATAAATTAAGAAAATTAATAAAATTTGTATTGTATTGTATTTAGTTCGTTTTAATTTTTTAACAAGGTCCACCACCGCACATTTTAAATTTAGAGATTTGAAATATATTTTCTTGCTACTGGAACATTATTCATTAAGAAATATACTAAAAATTAAAATTGAGAAAAACATCTAATTGAAGGAAAACAACGAAAGAAAACCCTTCTTGTAAAAAAAAAATGTTGATAAAAGGAATATGTACGTACATATGTGTAAACATGCATTAAATACTTGTATACTAAGTGTACATTAGTAAATGAATAACCTTAGGGTAACAAAGAATGCGTATTCACGGAAATCATAAATACTTAACATACAGCAACTTTAACAATGGGATATGAAAATTGTATATATACAAATTCAACAAAAAATTAAGAAATAAAAAAAAAATGTAATTGCACAATTAAATAAAGAAACAGTTAAATATAAATAAACAAATAAATTAACAATTTTATAAATATATATATAAGTAACTTAATAAATAAATAACATAAATAAAGAAATACATATATATAAAAAATAAATAAATACAAAAATAAAGAGAAATAATAAATATTACTATACAAACAGTTATTGTTCAGTCTCCATGTTGTGTATATGTAAAATTTATTTGATTAAGAAAAATGTATCAATATTGACAAAATATATCATCAATTATTTATTTCAATTAAGTAGTTTTTCAAATTATTTTCACAAGATTAAAGAAAACCATTTTTTATTTCTATATGAAAAAAACACAATTTAATATAAAGCAATGGTTGGTTACAACGCTGAAATAATAGAAAAAATAATTAACAAAAGGAATATAAAAATTAAAAAACAAAAACATAAGTATTGAAATTAACACTAACGAAAAATTAATTCAAGAAAATTTCAATTAACATGTCATTCCAAACAAATAATAACATAACATGCAAATATACTTAAACAAAGAACAACAAAAATAACCAAAACATGCCCTGGAGTTTATAAAATATCATGAAACGAATGTTACAAATACTATATAAGACAGACAGGCAGAACATTTCACGAAAGATTTCTAGAACACAAAGCGAAACCAAACACCAAATGAACATTTGCACAACATCTAATTGATAACAACCACAATTACACGGACTTCAAAACTAATTTATCACCATTCCACATTTGCAATAAAGGGAGAAAACTTGACGCACTCGAGGAATTCGAGATTCACAACGCAAATAAGAAGGAACAGCAAAGGTTATTAAACGACAAACTAACTAACCATACAAAATAACGTATTATATGACACTGCAATTCAATACCATAGTCACCAGTCACACAAGATTAAAAAGAGACCAACATATATAAAACATTTAAACAACAAAATAAAGAAAAAGACACTAACACCAGATTTAAAAAAAAAACTTTAGTCTAAGAACTCAAGCAATTGATACTTTTTTCCGAAAAAGTTTTTTTATTTAATTAATGTTGCGGCGAAAATAATTAAAAAAAATTTTCTTAATCAAATCAATAAACAAATAAAAAATTGCGTTACTAGAAGAGCATGCATGAAATAGTACTATAATAAATCTAGTTACAAATAATGATTAAATAAAAACATAAGATGGGAAACATAAATAAATATATAGATAAATAAATAAAGAAAAGGCAAACGAAATAATTTTAATTGTTTGTTATCACAGTTATTATTGAAATTAAACGAAAGCTTATGAATCCTATCGGAAATCGTTTCATCATGCTCTTTGGTGCAAATCAAGAGTGGAAAATGCCGCGGAAGATAAAGCATAATTTTTAAAACTTTATTTTGCGAAATTTGCAACTTTTTTATGTAATATTTCGCAATATTCACCTAAATAGGTTTATATATTAAAAACAATTTCGCTAGTTAGGGGTGATTTTTAGTTTATATACGGATGCATTTTAATTGCAACACTCATTTTATTTAATGTGTTATGTATATGCTCCCTAAAAGTCTGTTTGGTATCGAGATGAACTCCTTATATTTAACACTTTGATTCCATTCTACATTGCTTTAAATGACTTGGTGTTGATTGCTGGAAAGGTAGCAAGCTTTGCTTCTTAAGAAGAAGTTGGCTTGTACTTTATCAACATCAAGTTTAATTTTTTATTTAGTATAGTATTTCTCTAGAATTTCAATAGCATCAATATTGAGAGCAAACTCATGCGATGAAAAAACAGCAAGATGGAACCACTGAAAAATCAGATGTATAAACATTGTATAAGAGAGGTCCGAGGACAGATCCTTGTGGAACTCCAAAAAAAAAAAATTTAAACGACAAACACCACAGTCTACATGAACCTGAAAACAAACAAACTTTTCACTATCTTACACAAGTAAACTGGAAATTTAAGTTTTATCGTTTTGTATTCCAGTCCTTCGTGCCAATGAAATCGATGGCCTTTTCTCCTTCTAACAATACCATTCCTGTAGATAGTCCGTCTCTGCACACGATTTTGTTCACACAATTACAAATTCAAATTGGGTGAGAAGTGTTGTACAAACTTTTCAAACTTTTCATATATCTTACTTATGCAATGCTACTAAGCAAGCTAGAAGATATTTCCAGGGCCTTACCAGCTTTCAATATAGGCACAACTTTTGCTTTTGTCCAAACACAAGGAAAATATTGGACCTTATTTCATGCATTTGTTATAATTTTTTCGAGCCTTATTCCGTTTCCCGGAAATTTTTTTTAAATAAACATTTTTAATTTGATCGAATCCCCCATTTTTCGTTTTCTTCTTCAAAAAATGCATTCAAGGCGGTAATATCAGCTGATGCGTTAATATTTTGAATCGCTTCCTCAATAACATTATTTGTTTCCCTCTCACCAAAACCGTGAGAAACTCAATGATTATTTGAAAAGTTTCTGGCTTCTTCAGCTTTTTCAGCGTCAGTAAAACAAATTGATGATGAATACTTCAAAGTACTTTTGATCATCTTAAATATATTCCAAAAGGGTTTCCCATTTTTATCGAGCACAATAAGTTTCTTATTCATTCATCATTGATGTTTCTTCGAAAACACGTCAAATTTGCATTTTTTCAAATCTTGAAAATATTGCACATTTTTTTCACACGACCATAAAAACCTCCAAACATTGGATTATAATCAGAGCTGACCGCATGAAACGATGTTGGTAGTGTTATTAAACTAGTTACATTAGACATAAACAGATCGAAGACGGAAAAACTACCACGGGAATTTATAGCAAAATACGAAGGACAAGGATGGTACAAAATATTTATTGGCATTGACAATGAAAGATTAGCCAAAATATTACCTCATGCCTCCAATCCTTATGGCGACAGTTAAGGTCACAACCCCCCAAAAAATCACCAATAACTGTAAAAAAATGTAAACCATTTTCTAATAATATCAGAAGAAGAACCACCTGGGAAAGTATACATAAAACATTTTAACCTTCTTTTGGTTTCTTAACATAATTTGAACCCCTACGTCTTCAACCATTCTTGTTAAAACTATAGGTAAGAGCGAATGCGGAATTGATTTGCTTATTAAAACCGCAACACCGCCTCCCATTTAATCAATATTCAATTCTATTCCGTAAACAAAGCAGCTTTGCTATTCAAAAAATTCAAGAAATTTATTTCAAACGCCCCTTACATTCAAAAGTACTATGTTTATATGTTTGTTTGCCATTTTACTTAACATTATTATTTGAGTACAAAAACTTTGTTGCTAAACGTGCGATCTCATTAAATTGATCTAATTTTAATTTACAATGAGATAAACTTGTAATCATCTCCATGCAGAGAGAGTTTAGTTCCTCCGTCGAAAATAGTGAAGAGTTGTTGTTGCTAACCATACTGCTGGTGGTGACCGTGGCGTATTATTGTTGTTGCTAGAAGTAGGATGAGAGATATCCCATACAGAATTATTTGCAAACGAGTTTGACATATGCAAGCTAGGATTCTTAAAACTTTTATTCGATTTACTGGCCATGACCATGGCCATGCTTGTGTGGCGTTGGGAGCGAAGGAAAATCAGACTTTGAAGCAAAGGAAACCTGTTTTTGCATAGAATTAAAAGAATTAAGCTGTACCTACTTCTCATGATGAATTCGGGTTCGTTCTTCTTCCAGATGATTTTTTCTTTTATTTGTAGGCATCTAGGTCTACGGATGCAAGACATATCAGTAGACTTGTTATTCCCATTCCTATTGTCGCAGTCAGAAGTACCTATTGTGATGGCCAGCGCAGTTGGCACAAAAAGTTTTTATGTGACAGTTTATTTGCCCATGTCCAAACATTTGGCAATTGTGGCATTGAGTGAGCTTACCTTTTTGTTTTCTTTGAAAGTTCCATTTTACTTGGGTGTGCAAAATAGATCGAAAGTTTTTTATTAGATCGTTCAAAAACGTATCAATGTATTTCTCGTACTTTTTTTTAAGTTCAATGCACTGTAGGCCAAGTGAAGTGAGTTCGGTCTTAAGAAAATTTTCCTCTTTGAGTTTATTAAGGAGGCAGGAGAGTAACACATTATTTTTATCCTCAAATTACAACTATTTGCTAGAACACAATGTTTACTTAATTTTAATTATTGCAATTAAAATTTCAAGAATGTTTTCAGAGGAAGAAAAATTCGACATTTTTAAGGATTTGAATTTTTTTAAGCCAATATTCACCAAATGGATGTTGTTCGGACTTCAAAATAAACGCTGTTGTTCCGAAATAAAAAAAAAATATTTTAGGTAACTTCAGAAAACCTCTTTTATTCAAACAATTATAATTATAAGTTACAGATTTTATTAACACACGTTTAGTTGTGTTGACTTTCTTCACTTTCTTTCCACCATATCCCTCACTTTTTCAACACCAGCTTATGGTTTTGCAGCAGACTTCGATAGAACTTGCGTTTGTTTATTAAGTTTTAGACGCACAAAGTTTAAACGAACTATAGCAGCTAAATTGTCCTTGATTTGCGCTAATTATCACTCTCTACGGCACCTTTCAAACATTTCTTCATGAATTGATCGAATTTTTACATCATTTGAAGGTAGCAGCAATGTACTTCTGGCGACATTCACACCATTTGCTAGGTAGAAATATAATTTAAATTTAATTTCGGCTTCCTTGAGCAAATCACAGCAGCCGTTTAAGGTTTATTTTCTGCAAAAATTACAAAAGATGCAGCAACAGATTCTAATTTTTTAAATTATTTCTTATTACGTTAAATAATTCTCTTCTTGATCTTTTTGGTTCTTAAGACATTGTTTGAGAGGAGGCAAACCTTTTTGTTCCTCTGTTTAATACGAGATGATATCAAGATACGATCTTGGATTTAATTGTGTTGTAATGCCGGATTAATTTTATAAGACACGGTCCTTACTAAACGACAATTTTATTTAGAGTGATCTTACATGTGGACAATTGACAACCGGAAGGGTTGTTTCTTACTTTTGAAGGTTTGACATTTCATTCTACATGACTTTATAAATAATCAAAAAACATAGATTTAATACAGGGTGCTTCAATTTAATAGTAAACAAAAATTATTTGACCCGTTAGAAAGGTTGTTTTGAAATAAGTGTATTTAAAACTTAACATTCTCCCTCCCTTGAAGGGACTTAGAGTCTTCAATAAAAAGTCGTCCAATTTTTGTAACAGCTCTTTGAACTTCTCCCGTGGATGTTTTGAGTGTCACTACTCTATTGTCCTTCCCGGGATGTACTTGGATGACTGTACCTAATCTCCTTTTAAGAGGTGGAAGGTTTTCATCTTCTATAGTGACTAAATCATTGATTGCAATTTGGTAGCCAGATTTAGCCCATTTATATCGTACTTGCAGGCCTTGTAAATATTCTCGTGACCATCTTGACCAAAACTGCTGCTCGACCGCTGCATTAAGTGGTGTCCCAATCAGGAAGTGGCCTGAAGTAAGCGCTTCCAAATCGTAAGGATTGTCAAATAAGGGTGTAATTGGCCTGGAATTAAGAACAGATTCAATTTGTATAAAAATAGTATTTAGTTCGGGATAAGTTAAAGAGGAACTTTGCAAAATACGCTTCATGTGAAATTTGCAGCTTTTAACGGCCGCCTCCCATAAACCTCCAAAATGAGGAGATCTAGGAGGAATAGTTTTCCATTCTATCCCGTCTGCTGTACATGCTTTTATTATCTCTTCCCTATTCTCACTCTTCATAAACATCGTATAAAGGTCATACAAATGGTTTCGCGTTCCGATGAAATTTGTAGCATTGTCACTATTTATTACTGAGCACAATCCGCGTCGGCCAATGAAGCGTTTTAAAGCCGCCAAAAAACTATGGGCAGTTAGATCTTCAACCAGCTCGAGATGAACTCCTCTGGTGACGAAATAAAAAAACAAAGACTGCAACATATGCTTTAATGGGAGATGTACCTCGACGACGAAAGTGAATACTGAAAGGGCCACAAAAATCAACTCCAACAATATTAAAAGGCCTCGACTGCTGTACTTGTCGATAAGGCAAGTCACCCATAATTTGAAAACTACGGAATGGCCTTACTCGAATGCAGTGAACACATTGGTGGACAACCCTGCAAGTAACTATCTTACCATGAATGGGCCAAAATTTATCGCGGACAAAGCTGAGAAGTGCTCGTGGACCAGCATGCAAATTCTTCTCATACAGATGTCGCACTAAGATTGTAGTAAATATATGATTCTTTGGCTGTAATAAAGGATACTTTGCATTGAACTTTAGAGTTGAGTTGGATATTCTACCTCCCACATGTAGAATTCCTTCAGAGTCCAAGAATGGTGAAAGAGTGTTGATGTGAGATCTTGAAGACAGTTGATTACCACTGGATAAAGTTGCTATCTCTCCTGGAAAGCTTGAACATTGAACGTATTTTACCAATCCTTTCAGTGCTTCAAGTTCCTCGGCGGTAAGCGTTCCATATGATTTTTTATTTTTCTTGATGCCATTATTTCTGTATCTGAAGATGAACGAAATTACTCTGAGCAAAGAATCATAATCGTTGTGATATTTAATGCTTTCGATAAGATCAGGTTGAAGTTGTGTACATATGCTCAAAAAAATTTTGCTTCTTTTTCGCTCAAGCTGAGAGTTTTCAGAATTCAAAAACGCACTTAAAGGTGTCCAAGTTCTTTCGTCCAGCTTCAGGAAGGAGGGTCCAATGAACCATAGGTCATTTCGGATTAATGCTGACGGATATGATCCTCTTGATATAACGTGTGCAGGATTCAGTTCCAAGGAAATATGTCGCCGTTGAGCGGTAGAAGAATTTTAATGAACAATTGCAACACGATTGGCAACAAAAGTCTGCCAGTTGCACGATTCCTCAGTAATCCAATTGATTACAATTGACGAGTCCATCCAAAAAGTTATGTTATGATCCAGGATTGAAACAAAAATCCTGTTTAGACGATGAATAAGCTGAACCATCATCACTGCGGCACACAATTCTAGACAGTGGCAGTGTAACTTTGCTAACAGTTGCCACTTTAGATTTAGCACAAAGGAGGTTAGTTCTCACCGTACCGTTTTCATCCACAGAACGTATGTAAACACATGTACCAAAGGATCTTCTGAGCTGTCTTAAAAGGCATAAAGTTAATAAATGTCAGGATGACCAAAAAATACGCGTCGACTAATGTGTATGTTGTTGAGATCATGTAGATTATTTCTGAACTTCAACCATGATTGGTGCATTTATTGAGGCATTGCTTCATTCCATGAAAATATCAAACGCCACAGCTGCTGCGTAAAAATGTTTGCAAGTACGATCACAGGATTAATCAATCCTAACGGATCAAAGAGACGGGCTATGTCTGAAAGAACGCTTCTTTTTGTTACGCAAACTGAAACCTGAGGACTTATCTCATAGTGAAACTTATTTTCGACTGGGTTTCAAAACGTGCCTAATGTTTTGACTAACTGCAAAGCCTTTAATTCATTGAGAGACTAACAACCAGTGATTAAATCATCAACATAAAAGTCAGAGCTTATAGCTCTAGCCGCTGCAGGAAATTCCTCTCTTACGTCAATAGACAATTGCTTTAGTGCACGCGTTGCCAAAAATGAGGCACAGGCAGTGCCAAAAGTGACCGTACACAAACGATAAATGGCAATTTCATTCTCAGTGTTTCTGCATAATATGTAAAGAAAACATCTATCAGCCTCATTCAATCTCACTTGATGATCCATTTTTGTAATATCTGAAGTCATCACAAATTTGTGCTTCCGAAATCTCAAGGCGATGAGAACAAATCGGGCTGAATGATGGGACCTACCATGAGAATATCATTAAGTGATTTTCCAGAACTGGTTTTGGCTGCAGCATCGCACACTACACGCAACTTTGTTGATGAGCTTGAAGGCTTCAAGACACAGTGGTGGGGAAGGAAATAATGAGGAGAGGTGAAGTCTACATCATGTACCAATTCCATATGGGAATTCAGAAGCATCTCGCTCATAAATGCTGAGTACTGTTCAAATAAATGTGGGTTTTTACGAAATCTTCGCTCAAGCGAATTTCTTAATAAGCTTGGGCTTAGTTTGAAGGGAAGTCTTACACTAAAACGACCACGATCTTAAGCGCAAATAGTTTCTCACAAAATGATCTTCACATTCCTTTTCTTCTGTTGACATGATATCTGATTGGCATTCGAAACTCTCAATTTCCCAAAATGTCTTTAAAGTGTTGTTTAATATTTCATCGGACACAGACAGATGCTGAGTATCTGTAATAGCAAAACTGCTGTGGCTGGAAATGCGCGAGTTATTCAATTTCGGAAGTTGACCTGCTATAATCCACCCAAATATAGTATTGTGTAAGGTAAGTTTGACCCTAATTTAATTTTTCCTACGCTTAATATGGTGTAAAATAAGTCCACTCCAAGAAGCAGGTCTATTCGCTGAGGAATATTGGAATGTGGATCTGATAAACAAATATTATTTGGAATATCCCAATCATTTATATCGATTTTCCTTTCAGGAAGCAGTCCAGTTATTTGTGGAATGACAATTGCCTCTATTGTAGCTGTAAATCCATTGATGCGAACACCGATATTGAGAAGAGCTTTATGTTTTGCCATTGTAACCACGTTGTTGGCACACGTTAAAGATGTATAAGATGGAACTCTTGTACCCCTAGGCACTGCATACGCCTTTCGGAGATTAAATGCGTTTGGGACCATGAGTCCAAAAGAACACGACATGGTATAAGCTGTTGTAATTTGTTACTTATATTTATGACCGCTGTTCCTAAAATACTATTTTCAGTGCAGCAAGAGTACATTGAATGAAAAGTCTTAGCAGGTAATTTATTAGAAGCTGCGTTGGGTGACTATTGAACTAAGTGGGTTTGTGGTGAAAACCTCGGAGCATTTTCTACGAGATGCAAGAGTGTATGGTGTTTCTTTCCACAACTACGACAACCAGTAGATGGGCAATTAGCACTAGTGTGATCTGTAGATTTCAAGCAGTTGTAACATAAGTTGAGATTTTTCATTTTGACTATACGTTCGGGAATAGAAAGGTTATGAAATTTGTGACATCGACAAATAAAATAACCTGGAGCTGAGCAATAAAAGCAAGTGTTTTTTGTAACAACAAAAGTTTTTATACTGTTTTTTGGGTGAGATTTCTGTCTTTTCTGATTATCACACTTTGTTGTAGAATCAAGAGTAAATAATTGATTGGTTACATTACCTTCAAGATGATGTGCTCTCCTTTTAAGAAAATCCGTTATTTCCTTAAGACTTGGCAGCCGATCGGTTGGTGCGTCTTCGTTCCACTTACTCAGAGTTGCAGGATCTAACTTGGAAGTTATTATAAACACAACGACATCGTCCCAATGTTCCACAGGTCTTTTCAGATTGCTCAAACCAGTTAAGTGATTGCTGATCTTGTCAACTAGGTTCCTTAAGTCCACTGCGGAACTGCATCTTTGGATGATTAAAAATCCGTTGAGATGATCTTGCGCAACTATCTTCTTGTTTTCAAAACGTTCCTTTAATCTTGCTAATGTCACATCGTAGTTGTCGCTTTCTATCTATATAACTGCGGACTCGCTAAGTTTCGACAGAAGGTAATGAAACTTAGCTTGCTTAGAAAGCTTGGGGTTGTTATGCACCAGTGACACAAAGCGATTGTACCAAACCGTCCACTTAGTAACATCACCTGAAAATTAAGGAAGTTCTATTACTGGCAATTGGATTGAATCATGTTTATTAAAGGTCGATTGGGATACATCCATTGTCTGATCATTGCCCACGTGTTTTGTATTCAAAAGAACCTTAAGTGTAGCGATGGTGGAATAATAGATTTCTTCGTTGTGAGAGCGCTCAGGTTTAGAGATTTCATCATAATCTGTTTCTTCAATCTTCGACTGCACCACCTTAAAAGTGCTAAAAGCAGACCCTAGAGCTTCGATACGAACTTGCGAATCAGGCACAGATGCAGGATTTTCCTTAGCTTGCGCAGAAAGTAACCTCACTCTTTCAATCTGGTCCATGGCCATAAAACGTCGTGCTTTAAGTGCGTCTAAAGTCTTGAGTTTCTTCTGTTGGGTCTTTAAAGCTGATGAATCAATAGGTTCAATTGTTGAACCCTTTTCCGAATTGCCGGCCTTTGATGCAGAATCGTCTTCAGGGATGGTATTAATTGACGTTGTTATCAAATGTGATGAAATCACGTCGGGGTCACCAAATGTTTGAGAGGAGGCAAGCTCTTTTGTTCCTCTTTTTAATACGAGATGATATCAAGATACGATCTTGGATTTAATTGTGTTGTAATGCCGGATTAATTTTATAAGACACGGTCCTTACTAAACGACAATTTTATTTAGAGTGATTTTACATGTGGACAATTGACAACCGGAAGGGTTTTTTCTTACTTTTGAAGGTTTGACATTTCATTCTACTGGACTTTATAAATAATCAAAAAACATAGATTTAATACAGGGTGCTTCAATTTAATAGTAAAATAGAAAAATTATTTGACCTGTTAGAAAGGTGGTATTGAAATAAGTGTATTTAAAACTCAACAGACATAATCGACTTAATTTTTGCTACTAGTTTTTCTATTTTTTAGTAATCATGTCTTTGCTTTTAAAGTTGAAATGTTTTATATTAGTTTTTAATGGGTCTTCCAATAGGGATTTTCGAACTTTGACAGTTGATAGCGGCCATCTTATTGAAGCTACATCTATCAAACAGGCTGTCATGTATTCAGTTTGTTTTGCTATATCACCGTTCAAAAACTAGTGCAAATGCTAAAATTGATTTATCAAAATGGGTTTTCTGTTCCGGTAATATTCCGCGCACTTTTCATCGAAAAATCATCTTCAGTGATGAGGCCCAATCCACATGAGAACCAAGAGCGTCCAAAGCATCCCGATAAAGCCACTGTTTGGTGTGGATCTTGGGCTGCCGGCGTCATCGGTCCATATTACTTTGAGAACGATGTTGGCCAGGCCATCACCGTCAACGACGACAGCTAGAATAAAAAAAATCGATGATATCTCACACAAACTAATGTCTAACATTACTATAATTCTTTATTGGTCCTATAGGTCAGTTTTCTATGGCATCTTTTTGTTTATTATTATTTAGTTGATTTATTTTCTTTAATTACGTTTCTACAGTCGTCTTGTAATGATGATTATTTCTTTAGATATCAAGGTCTCTTTTTTCAATTCCTGTTATTTTTTCTAAAAAAAAAGCTGTTGTAAATTTTGTGAGCTTATCAAATATGGTAACAAATGCTTTTTTTCCTCAATATAGGATTTATCTGAATTGATGATTTCATTTTCGTGTTCAGGGGTTTTAGTTAAACGATGCTGTGGTGGCTTTCCTATCATATTTTATTTCTTGACACTTTTTTTCAGTTTTTAATTATTAATTTAATATGTTCTTGAAGTTTAGGGAAAAAATTATTTTTTGAAAGTATAATATTTTTTAATATGGTAAAGAGAAATCCGGTTATGGACTTCCTCCTCGGTTTTGATTTCGACTGCCCAATTGGTGCATTTTTTTAATTTAACGTTATTGGAATATATTTACAGTATAACTCGTTGAAGCTTATTATAGTCATGATCTTCTACCTCAGAATAAATACCTGTTGTTCCTTTTTACTTGCGATTATAGGGACTATAAGGCAAGTTTAGGATTCGTGAATATAATAAAAATTGAGATAACAATGAAACATGATATTACGATCATAGAGAATTTAAAAAAAAAGTGATCGAGAAAATATGACTGTCTGTCAGTCTGTCAGTATGTATAACGAACTGCAGCCTAAACGGCTTAAGCGATTATCTTCAAACTTGGTGTGTTTGATTATTTTGGCATTCTTCCCAGAGGGGAAATTAAAATTTTATTTTTAGGCCTTAAGATAACGGTACCTGCCATATGACCGTTAGGAAAAGCTTATTGGCTATCATTTGATTAGAACCAAATTTACGGGAAAAGTCTATTAATGGTACCTTTCATATAACGGTTTTTTTAATTTTGGGCTTTATCGGTAACGGCTTTTTGGGTTTTATCAAATTTTATATTTCACAAGATCTAAGTAGCTTCATTAATGTTGCATATCAATATTCTTAATAACTTTTTTTTCTAATTAAAATTAATTAATTTTTTTTTTTTTTGAAAAAATCAATATTTTTAAAACTAACCAAAAAAAATATTTTAAATTTTATAATCACAAGTATTTTAATGAACTCCAAAAAATTGTTTACCAACATTTAAAAATTTTTTTTTTCAAAAAACTAAAAATAAAAAAACAATTTTCGAAATACATTTTTCATAAATTCTTTGTTATTTAACACGTGTGATGGCGTACTTTATTTGTACTAAAAACCGTTAAGTATTGTGGTTTTGATACTTTTTATAATTTCAAACTGTGTTATTTTCAAAGTAAATGTTACTTGCTTCTGTCAAAGATCTTGCTTCCCAATGTAATTAGGCACATAAGAGCAAGTACGTGCGACCCAGTCGTGCCCATTTTATTATAAACGTAATTAAAAATCTTAAATGTTGTCTGTGTGATCAAGGGGATTGAGATATATTATTTTACGTCCATTGACTATTTCTATCTCGTTTGTTATTATACTATAGGTCAACATTAATTGGGTTTTATATTTGTTCACAACTTCTTCTTTTATACCTATGTATATGATCAAGATATTGCTCCTCAACTGAGTGCATTGTTTCTATTAATTCTATATAATATTCTGAGTTATTAGGGGTATTCATGAAGTCGCGTAAAATCCTCATTAACCGTAAAAACTCGTGAATTTATATTCTTGTAAATGGACTGTCAACATTTTAATGGAAATTTATTTATGCGAACTTTACAAATTTGTCTCATGATTTTGCCGTGTAAAGTGAAAAAAATGAACCTCGTAAAACTGAGGAATGTTTTTTTTTATCTTTGTGTTTTGTGACAGCTGAGGTGATGAATATACACTTGTTAACAAAAGTCTACTTACATCATTCTTGTATACGTATACTTCTGTAATTATTTTGTATTGCATCTTTAGATGCTGACTTGTGTTTTTTCAGCTATAATAAAGCGAAAAATTATTGTTTTCTTCGAATATTGTATTCTTTTAATAATAACCAATAACTAAATAATAAGATCTACTAGTGTAGTACGTTCACTTCTGTTAGTAAGTGTAGTTCAGTCTTAACTCTGAACGTTTCCACATTTACGCAATTTGTTTCTAAGGGGCAAATGCTTGTGGAAGGATAAGATTTTCTACGGTGTTTGAATTTATCTCGCTGCAGGAATACCCCTATTGTCTTTTTGTTATATATATCTTTGTAGCTGAATTGTAGCTGAATTCATATAATATATTTTTCTTGCTAGATTGCACAGAGATATGGTATTTTCTACCTTACTACTGAAAAACTCATAAAATTTATACAATAATATTATTACAGTTTCGAATTGTTCTAAGAAGGAAAAGATACATGAAAAACTTTCATTTAATTAAAAAAAAAGGATTTTCTGCCGAGAGAGAAGTGGGTCCGCGTGGTCACAAATTAAGATATTGTTTACATTATGTTTTAATAAAATTTTGAGGCAAATAGATGAATAAACAAATAGATAAATAAATAAATTAAAAATAAATTAACAATTACTGAATTGATAAACAAACATTGGAAAAATATCACAGTAATGTGTATAAGTTAAAAGTAAAAAAATATAAGTAAATAGAGTAATTTATAATATTTAAATAAATAAATAATTAGCCAGACAAATAAATATATATACAATAACTAAATTAAGAAATAAAGAAATAAATAAGTTTTTTATTTTATTTTTTTTTTAACACCTTTAGATGTTAAATTTCAAATTTAGTTATTATCAGAGCAACTACACAAATTTTTGTATTGATCATATAATTTTGAGATGCGAACTTCAACCTTTTCAATTTTGGCCTCTTCATTGAGATCCTCCGTGGAATAGTGCCACGGAAGATCAAGCATAGTTTTTAAGATTTTATTTTGCATTTTGCGGCATTGATGCAGTAGATAAAGATGTTTGCTTCTAACCCGGAGGTCGTCAGTTCGATACTCAGATTGAGAAGAAATTTTTCTAACTCCTAGTGCAAGCTAGAACGGCGCCGAAAAAAATTCTTTCCTATCTTTCTAATTCTTCTGGCTAATGTCGTGCAAATCATGTTGCATTCTAAAAGCCAATGTGCCTTACAAGCCGACTCCACACGATATAATTTCTCTCATAATCTTCAACATGAGATGAAATATCCAATGGAGTCGCGTTGTTTCGGAGTCTGTTGGGATGTTAGACAACTCTCTCCGCGGTTCTATCTTGACATCGATGTCTTGATAACAATTTGACGTTTGTGTTTTTTCTTTCTTTTTTTAGGGTTCATCTCATTATTTTTTGTCTCTCATGCGGGTAGTTGCTCTTTTTGTGCGCTTTACAAATTTAGTTTGCAGTAAAAAAGCCTGAATACAATATTTTTATTAGTTTATGTGTATTAACAAGAGTAAATGAGACAACATCTATATTTTTTTAATGGAATAAATGTTTTAAAATGATAAAATTAACAAATATAAGAAGAAGAATTTCTATCTTTTGACTTTTGTCAGAGAAACAAACACATTAGCCTCTCTTGCTTTACTGAAATATCAAGACATGAACTGCCCAGCGAAGAAAAAAGAAAATGGTTTGATATTTATGTCAGAGATCTGGTTAGCAATACAGATATCGTGTGGAGTCGGCCTGTTACGGACACAATGTAAAAATGTAGCACAATCTGCAGCCTGCGAAAACAGGAGAACCATATAGCATTGTGCTTTGGAATATAACTTTAAATAGTAAAAATTCGTTTTCAAAACTAAATTTGGACCTACGATTTGTAAATGGATATAAGATTTGTATTGCCATATTAACTTTATTAAGAGTTTCTTGAATATGTAAACTAAAAAAAGTTTTATCCAAGTGTAACCAAAGATACTTGCCACTGGATTTCCATTCTCTTTGAACCCCATTTAATTGCAGCCTATAGCGAGAAACAGATTGAACCAGCAACAGCACCAGCATCGTCAACAGCGAACAGCGCACTGATCAGCAAAAAAATTCAAACACATTGCCACCAGCACCAGCATCATCTTCTTAGAACAATCAGTCAGTTTTTTTTGCAGTAAGATTCCCCTGAATATCACTTGTGTAAAGTTGGTAGCAACGGAACAGCAACAGCAAATTTAGGACTTTTGTCTAACAACGCAATTGGCGTTGCTGTTGCTGAGCCATTCTAGGTATAGCAATTAAAACACATAGGCTCTAAAATAAAGGCGGGCCCTGTTGCTGGTTCAAAATTTTTCGTGCAAATGGCTTAGGAGGTAACCAATTATTCTCTTTCTAGTGAAATAGAGAGCATAAGTTTTGGAAACATTCAATTTTATTTTCCAGTCGTCGAAATTTCATTGAACTAAGTTCAAAGCAGGTTGCAGATTGGTTTCAATTAAGGAACCAATTGAATCTGCTGAGTAAATGCAGATATCATCCGCTAAAATTGCAGTTTACCAGTTATGGGGTTTCGGATAATCATGTGTTGTGTATATTATATACTATAATGGTCCAAAAACTGATACTTGGTGTACACCTGCAACAATTTCAAAAACATCGGAATTACAATTGTTAACAGAAACTTTGAAAATGCGTTTTGTAAGAAAGGACGAAATAAATTTTACAACGTAAAGTGGAAAATTTAAAACACGGAGTTTGTGTCCTTCGTGCCACACAGTGTCAAACGCTTTTTCAACGTCAAAAAGACCATATTTTCATGTTGACATGTTGTAACAGTTTGTTTTTAATAATTTTTTCTAAGCATTTACTTAAACACTTATGAAAATTGTGTTATATATATGCACATACACCTTAAACAGAAAATTCCTGTTGGCTCTTTGTTGCTGCTGTGATTGTTTTTCGTTCACTGCTGTTTATGGCCGTTATGGTTCTTGTTGCTGCTGTTTATTTATACATAGTTCCTGCTGCTTCTGTTTATAGTGGTTGTTAGGCTAGGTTGCTAGAGTTACAGCTTGGTCTATTCACTGCTCGAATGTCGGTCAAATACCTACGCTCTAAAGCTGGCAAAGACTTTCGCTTTTAGCGTATATCTTAGGGAAACAACGACATAAATGCACTTTGCGTCGTTGTTGCAAAATTTTTTTGTTTTTTTTGCGTGTACAAAAAAGTCTTGCGTCATTTTTGAATAAATCTATTATATAAAAATGTTGTAAAAATTTTATAGTTATTCAGTTGAGAATTGGGCCGATTTGGATCAATATTTTTTCATTTGTTCGTAATTGCCAGGAGAAGGTTTTTACGAAAGAAAATTAAAAAAAAACATTCGGAAAAATCACGAAAATGGAAAAATTGAAAATTAATTTTTTTTGTGGAATTTTATGTACATATTTTCATATAACCAACATTAAATTTGGGTACTAACACATTTTCACGGTCACCTGGTTTTCAGGCTGAACGAAATTCAAAATTGGACCGATTTTCGTGATTTTTTTAATGTTCGTAACGGCGGATTTTCCATAAAAAATGTGTAAATAATCCCCATGTCAGATTTCAGAGTTTTTAGCTTTGAATGCTGAATAAAAATCAATTTGTATGGACAATCCTTCATAACATTTGTTTAACCTTATCCAATTGAACTCACAATTTGTTTATCCAAATCTACACAAAAAAAAACGAACAGATAAGCAGAAAATACAAGCCAAAAAAACATTTCAGTATTTCCAGCATAAAACCAAATACATATTATTGAATTTTTTGCTTATTAACTTTGCATATTTTTTTAATAAATCCGCTGTCAAAGTGAATTTTTTTTTAAATTATGAAAACGATCCAGTTTTGATTTTTTTACAGCAAAAAAACCACGTGACTGCGAAAATGTATAACTACCCAAATTTGAAAGGCTTGACCGATTTTCCAAACATTTTGTAACCACGGTTAAGTTTGTGGTTTTCAGCTATAATTGGCCCGCAATTCAGAAAATTCTGGGGTAAGCCCGTAAGTCATCATCCAAGGCTCTTCTTACCAGCTTCGCCACATCCAAAAGTGCAGTAGTACTGCTATGTTGAGACCGAAATCCACACTGTTTGGGTGATATGAGATCATTTGATTTGAAGAAACGATTAATTTGCTTAAGTATTAATCTCTCAGCCACTTTCGATAAGAACGGTAGAATAGATATGGAACGATATTCTGTTCCACATCGATTTTTGGCTACGGGTATAATTTTAGAAAATTTTCATTGAGAAAGAAAAGTGCTTTTTATGAAAATTGAATTTATGGCATAAGTTAAAAATGGTAAAATGATTGGCCTAACTGCTTTGATGAATGTGGGATGAAGTAGATCGAACCCAATAGAATTTGTTTTGATCGAAATTAAACTTTCAACAACGTCCTCAGAAAAAGCAGTTTCAAAGTTGAAGTAAGATGAAGCATTGGGGGATGACAATTCGAATTGTGAAAGTGGTAGGTTCAGAGATGTGGGTTGAGGGACTGACGATATAAATAGCTTGTTCAACTCATTACAATCAACCTCCAAGTCCAATGATTTCAGTTTGCCAATTCCAACTTCACGGAGGTTCTTCCAGAGCTTCCGGCCATTTTGTGAAAGATTCAGATGATTTGAGTACCACCTGAATTTATGAGGCCTTCACATCTATTTCGCAGCTGCCAGTATTTCTGTCGATCCTCGGCTATCCTGAAACGTTTCCATTTTTCATAAACGATTTCTTTGGGTTATACAGTTATGTATTTCAGCAATAAACAAGGGATTATCAGTTAGTCTAACGGTCATTTGTTCTCGGAGGAACGTGGGCGTCAAATCCGCTGGCCCGGATGGTATACCCCCGATTTTTCTGAAGAGGTGTTCTTCCACACTGACAAAGCCACTGCGTAAGCTTTTCCATCGCTCCTACTCTTCTGGAATCTTTCCTAAAAGATGGAAAACAGCATTTGTCTAGCCTGTCCCTAAGAAAGGTGACCTATCCTCCCCCTCCTCCTACTGACCCATAGCACTGACATCCCTTCTTTCTAAGGTCATGGAAACACTGATTAACCGTCAGCTTAAGGAATATCTCGAAGATCGTAAGCTTCTCCATGACCGTCATTATGGCTTCCGCAGCAACCGTTCCACTGGTGATCTGATGGCATATCACACCGAACAGTGGAACAAATCTTTACATCGCTTTGGTGAAAGTAAGATTATTGCTCTTGATATCTCCAAGGCATTTGATAGAGTTTGGCATGAAGCTCTCTTATCGAAAATGCGTGCTTTTGGGATCCATAATACTCTTGTTCGTTGGATTAGAAGCTATCTTCTGGACCGTTCAATACAAGTTGTATTGGACGGATTCAAGTCTGATTCCCATAAAATAAATGCTGGTGTGCCCCAGGGCTCTGTTCTATCTCCGACTCTTTTCCTCATTTTTATATATGATCTACTGTCTGTTACTTCTAATCCATTTAACTGTTTTGCTGAGGACTCTACCCCCAGCTTTTCATATTCGTTCGATAATTCACGTCCTTCGCCTTCGGACGTACAATTGCAACGGTGCCGTATGTCAAGCTCATTAAACTTCGATTTATACAGCATTGACAAATGGGGTAATAGGAATCGTGTGGAGTTTAATGCTTCGAAAACTCAATGCTGTCTTCTGTCGTTAAGGCTTAACATGCCCCTAACGCCATTGTCCATGAATGGCACTTACATCGAAGAAACCGAAAAGCTCTCAGTACTCGGTATGTGTGTCAACGACAACCTCCGTTGGAACGACCATATATTTAAAATTGCTAAGAATGCTGCTAAGTGCTTAGGTTTTCTGTATCGGTGTAAGAAGTATTTTTCCCCATCTGATCTGGCTACAATTTATAAAGCGTTTATACGCCCTAAATTCGAGTATAACTCCCACCTGTGGGCAGGTGCTTCACAAACATCGCTTCACCTGCTTGATAGAATACAAAATCGAGCGTTAAGATTGATAGGAAATAGAACTGCCGCTGAAACAATTGCCCCTCTCAAACACCGACGCAATGTTTCATGTCTTTCCTTATTTTATCGTTTCTTTTATAAAAAATGTTCACTCGAGGTAGCCAGCTGCATTCCTCCCCTTAAAAGTTTCGCCCGTAATACTCGTCTTGCTAGGAATGCCCATCAGTTCACCCTTGAGCCCAATTTCGGACGTACCGTAAAATATAGGGATTCTTTTTTTAGCCGTACAACACGACTTTGGAATGGTTTACCCGGCGAGATTTTCCCTTGCCATTTCAATTTGCAAACATTCAAAACCAATGTTAATCGACACCTCCTATCTCTCCCCTCCCTATCTTCCTAATGCCCGCGCAGTGTGTTACATTAAAAGGGAAACAAATAGTCCCTTGTGCGCGCGTTAATTATAAAAAAAAAAAAAAAATAATCGAACTGGGTTACTTTCAATAAACTCAATTTGATGAGATGGAGGAACCATATAATAAACGCTGTGCCAACAAATTGCTCTGGTGTCAGATTCGAGAGCAGTCAAGTTCATATTCCTGGAGTAACGGTACTGAAACTTTTTTGCGGGTCTAGAAGGTGCAAAATCAAATGAGAGATGAATGAGGTCGTGACGTGAAAAAGTAGGTGCTGATAACTGATCATACATAATCACCTTATTGACGTCGGTAACAAAGAAAATATCGAGAAGAGTTCTTGTGTCACGCGAAAAATGGGCTGATTTACGAACATTAACGGGGTAGGGATTGAATGTTCTCAAATTGTCGGTCAGACTCTTATCAACTAAGATGTTGCTCTTGAAATCACCACAAAGAATGATATTTGGGAAAAAATACAATTATCTTCTAGAAATAAATTGAATGGAGATAAATCAATATGTAGATAAGGCCTATACACGACTCCCAGTAAAAGTTTTTCATTGTTGCACCAAATTTAGATACACAAACATTGAAAAGCATATCCGGCTTGAGAAGTAAACTTAACCCTGCTCTTTAAATTCACCCTAACAAACAGAGCTACACCGCCACCAATACGATCAATTCTATCGGCTCTTTATTTGTTATATCCTCTCATAGCATACATTTTATCACAAATGGCAAACTTTAAAACCATGAATTTAAAACCTTAAGCACTAACTTTCTTACATTAATATTGCGCTCGCTGTTGGAATATGTAACGTTAAGATTCGGTTCACCCACCATCAAAATAAAAAAAAAACTGCGCGAGGACCAAGAACATGAAATTCGTAAATAATAATACGGGACTCTTTTCCTATAAGTTCGGCGTGGTTTGTAATTTGTTTGCATAATTTCTAAAATTGCTAACAACATTAAATGAAAATAAGGAAAGAAGAAGAATCAGAAAATAAGAAGAGAGATACTGAAATATCAGAAAAATTATAAAATATCAAAAAAATACAAACAAAACATTAAAACTAATTTTTTTTTTATTGAATTAAAAAAATAATTTAAAAATGAAAAAGATTATTTAAAAACACAACAAGGCATTGATAAAAGTTCTTACAATTTTTTAAATACGCTTCAACTACGTTATCGGCATTACTGCATTATCGGCATATTTTTGACACTACTGGCAACACTGTTGATTTCCTTCATGACATCTTTAAATCCTTCTGTTAATAATTCAATGTTGTTTATGATCACTGCATGTTCATGTATTTGACGTTTAATGTGTTTAATGACGCCACGTAATGTGAAAACTGAAGATATTAATTTTTGTTTTTTTAAGATTGAGTGCGGCGTGAAGAATTTGCTGGTTTTTCTTAGTTAGACACTCGCGCATATAAATAGGATATTCGGATTCTATTCCCACGTCAATTAGTATGAGTTGTCGCTTATGTGTTCTGCCGTATTCGAAGACAAGCAAAAGGTTTCTTTCGTATGAAGAAAAAAATTTAATAATAATCGGTGAAGCGTTTAATTTTGCATTGTGTCGTGTACGAAAAATGGACTTAAGCGTCGGCGGCATGATATGCAATGAAAGGTATAGGTGGTTGAAAATAATAACCAGATTCGGTTGGCCGGCAGGTATATTATAAAGAATAGCATCCGTTGAACTGTTGTTATTTTCTAAGGTTTCTAATGCTTCCTTTATAAATGCCACCTCTAAGGTTGGATTATTAATTGTGGATATTGGAATTTCAATAGGTGTACCTATTGGACTTTAGAATGCCAACATCAGAGATGATATTAGTGATGTTTTAATTGAGGGTTTCAATTTCATTTTGCATTTTGTTGTTTTGTTCTATCAAAATTATGTGTTCATCTTCGATTTTATTTAACCGGAAAGCGATTTTTTTTAGTTTGAATATGTCAAAAAGTCAAAAAGGACTTTGATGTTTTCTAGGGAGAATTATTTGCTTGACTAATACCTCCTATTAGATCGCTGCGTTAATATCGATTCATTGTCTGCAGTATGCCATCAGTGCATTAAAGTTTCAATTGGAAACCCCCGACTAGCTGGTGTCAAGGTGAAGTTGCTTATTTAAATCTATCCGCCAGAGCTATCGTATTCGTTTCTCTATGGAAATACAATAAAATCAAAACATTTCCTGGAAATTACACAACAATAAAACTGATGCTTTCAAATGATGTCATTTGGAGCCGAAGTTGTTGATCAACCCTTCTTCTCATTTTTTTTGAAATGCGACCAAATATTCAGATTGAAGAGCAAAATCACTATCGAGCGACTAAACGTGAAATGATCGAATAATTCCAAAATCTTATCCATGAACATAATGAATTGGTCAGATTGTTCAAAACCGCATTGGATTCAATGCATTCTGAACATCACAAAATCATTTTTAGGATAAGAAAAGAACCACTGGAGGCCATGCAAGACAATTAATGCTCCCACTATCAAAAAAGTGGTGATTGTTGGGGAGAATGTGCAATCACGCTAGATTTTTCTCAAGCGTCGGGTCGGGATAGTTAACATTTTGCAGCGCGTGTGCGAGACTCATCGGTCATATGATGCATTTCAATACCCGTTGATGTTTTGTCATAGAGAGGATGGCTATCATTTCAATATAAAGATGGCCAATACAACGACAGATTTGTTAACAAGTCATCGACTCTTTTTCATTCTACCACGAAGTTAAACTTCATATTTTAGGAGTTAAAACGACTAAGAAGATCAGCTCAATGAATTTTTATGCGTATCGATTGATGATTCGACAAGATGTTTACAATCATCTGTTGAGATATCGACTTTTGTTTCAACATTACTGCGTCGGCATAGAACGTGAAGGCATAAACAAAATATATCAATTTCATTCGTTTTAATCAATCGAAATTACGATTAGACGTCAGTTGCGTGACGCAATCTCTACTGAAGCAGACGCGGCCAAGATCGGTTGTTTGACCATGAGTACGTTCAAGTTGCGGTGACGTACGTGTGGAATTACGGTCGCCCTGATTTATTCATCACGTGTACTTGCCATCGTCGTTCTCCAGATGACAACGGCAGATCAATTGTGATGAAAGGGAACAATTTCGTCGTCCAAAACCGCTGGACCGTTTCATATTGTCCGCTTTTGTCAAAAACGTTCTCCATTCCATTAAATCCATCAAATACGTTTGCCAATATGTAAACAAAGGGAGTGATATGGCGGTGTTTGGCATTGCCGATCCGAATGCAAACGACGAGATGACGAGATTTAAAATTGGACGTTACGCTGCATTGAAGAAGTTTCAAAGCCGGAAGAAGGGGTATGCTGTTGCTGGATTCGGTGATGTCTATTCGACTGATGCCTCTGGACGAACATACACAGTTCATCCACGGCAAAACGAATGCTTCTATCTTCGCTTGCTTTTGGTGACATTGGGAATGCCACCACCAAATCGCCACAGGAGAAAGACTATGATCGAAATCAGCCTGTTGAAAGAGTCCGAACAAATGTGCCGTTCTTACATGCCGATCAAAAGAACGTGTACGATTGCTGATGAAGGTTGTTGACGATGGAACGGAAGGCATTTAATTTCTCGATGCTCTCTGTAGGACAGGCAAGACATTCGTCATTTCGTTGATTGTGGAAACAATTCGTTCAAATTGCGTTGGCTCGAGCGTCCACTGGCATTGCTGCCACATTGTTGGAAGGCGGTCGAACTGCACATTTCGCTTTGAACCTGGCGATGAATCTTCTGACGGTTGATAAACCAACGTGCACAATGACCTAACATAATATATCAACGAACTTTGGTGGCAGTTAACCGAACGATGAAGGATTTACGAGGTGATTCGAGAAGATTTGGAGCAGCTATGATATTGTTCTCAGGAGATTTTCTTCAAATACTTCCCGTCATACGGAAATCTACTGCTACGGATGAACTTTATGCATTGCTGAAATTGTCGTTTTTATGGCGGCAAGTAAGAAGTTTAAATTTACGACGAACATGAGAGTCTCATTGCATAACGACCCATCGGCTGCTGAATTCAATTGCCAAATTCCCGTTGATGTTTCGATTGGATTGATATCGTTCCCGGCAAATTTTTGCCAATTCACATCGTCGAATGAGGAACTCATAACCAAAGTGTTCCCCGGCATCGCACAGAATTATAAAAATCTTGAGGACGTCGATAGTTTGAATTTCATTATTCAAAGTCATCACTGGAGAACTGCATTCGTACAAATCTGTTGACAGCGTAACAGGCGAGGATCAAGCAACCAACTATACGACGGAATTTTTGAACTCGCTTGATGTGCCAGGAACGCCACCGCATAATTTACAGCTGAAAGTGGAATCGATCATAATTATGTTGCAGAATCTGAATCACCCGAAATCGTGCAACGATACGCGATTGGCTGTCAAGATAATGATGAATACTCTGATTCAAGCGACGAGCATTAAGGGCAAATTCGAAGAAGAGGAAGTCCTTACCCCACGAATTCCGTTATTCCAACTGATCTTCCATTCCAATTCAAGCGGATTCAGTTCCCAGTTCGATTGGCTTTTGCGATGACAATCAATAAATCACAAGGCCAATCGTTGGAAGTCTGTGGTATTAATCTCGAATTTTCCTGTTTTTTGCACGGTCAGCTTTACGTTGCCTGTTGGCGTGTTGGCAAACTGTTTTCGTTGGTTTTATGCCGGAAAACAAATCGAAAAACATTGTCTATTATATTGCTATCTACTGGTTTCAATTCCGTTCAAATAATTTTTTTTTATAATCACGGCGCGCATTTCCCTTTAATGTAGAGCATACTGCGTGGGCATTAAGAAGATAGGGAGGGAAAAGATAGGAGGTGTCGATTAACATTGGTTTTCAATGCTTGCAGATCAAAATGGCAAGGGAAAATCTCACCGGGTAAACTTTTTTAAATTCGTGTTGTTCGGCTAAAAACAGAATCTCTATATTTCACGGAACGTCCGAAATTGGGCTCAAGGGTGAACATTCGTTGCGAGCCGAGTATATGGGAGAAACTTTTTAGAGGAGGAAAGCAACTGGCTACTTTGAATAAACATGTTTTATAAAAGAGACGATAAAATAAGGAAAGGCATGAAACATTGCGTCGGTTTTCGAGAGGGGCAATTGTTTCAGCGGCAGTTCTATTTCCTATCCATCTTAACACTCGATTTGTATTCTCTCAAGCAGGTGAAGCGCTGTTTGCGAAGCATCTGCCCAGAGGTGGAAGTTAAACTTGAGTTTAGGGAGTATAAATGCTTTATAAATTGTAGCCAGATCAGAACGGTAAAAATACTTCTTACACCGATACAGTAAACCTAAGCACTTAGCAGCATTTTTAGCAATCTCAAATATATGGTTCTTCCAACGGAGGTTATCGTTGACACACGTACTGAGTACTGAGAGCTTTTCGGTTTCTTCGATGTAAGTGCCATTCACTGTAATGTCAAAGACATATAATTCAGTCACTTTTTTATCGATAACTGATGCGGTAATTCGGCCCCAGGACTTTTCTTATGCTTGATGCTTTTTACTCTGTTAGAAATAAAAGCACGCATCCCTAGAATAATCACATTTGTGATCATTTCAGCACTGGCATCAATGTCACAATCGAGGAAGCATAATGACCAGTTAAAATTTCGGAAAAAAAAATATTCAAGTCGTCCCAGTTGGCTTTCTCGTATTGCCACAAACGGTCCTGGTGGGGAGTTTTACTTTAACTGGATGGGTGGAGGACGAGAAATTAGATGAAATGATACAATGGTCCGAAGTGCCAAATGGAGAAGATACACTAATGGTATATTTATCAGGGTGATTGGTAAGAAACAAGTCAAGAGTTATGGGCGGCTTACCCAGCAAAATCCGGTATACGCGTTGGCACATCGACCAGTTGGGTAAGGTGATGTAACCCGGCAAAGAGTGTTACATACCTTCCTTTGGCTGTTGTCTGACCAGAAAAGCGGAGCCAATTGGAATTATGTACATTGAAATCGCCCGCAATGACGATTTCAGTGCGAGGACAAAGGGAAACAATTTTCGAGATGGAATCGAACTACTGTCGAGATTTGGACTCCTGTAAATAAAACAATAATGAATATGCTTGCGGACAGTGAATTTGAGTAACAATAAGTTAAAGTCCATGTTGGAATATTGCCCATATTGAGGAAGGCCCTGGCTAGCAATATCATTCCTAACGAAAAGTGTCAGCAGCAAAAAACTAACGAACATTGTATTAAATCTAACTCACAGAATAGTAAACAATTCTTAGGACTCTCGAAGTTAGTTCCGCAAACCTATTTTAAGGCAAAATTATATTTTAAATAAAGAAGAAAACCTTAATACTACGTTATCATTAGGCCAAATGAGCTAATTTCGTTTCAGATTTCCAAATTTGATTCCAAATCATCTAATTTCCCAAAAAATATCACATTTCGAAATTATCTCATTTCCACCTAATTTCGACGAAATTAGGTTGCAATTTATGAAATATGAAGTCGAACATACATTATTTGAAAACAATTGAATCACAATTGAAAAATATTCTATAACAAATGTCAAAGTTGACATTATAAAAAGTCAAAGAAGAAAATAAAAAGGTAAGAGGGCATGACTGGGTCGCACGTATTTGCTTTACAAGCCTAATAACAGTGGAAGACTAGTTATTTGAAAGAAAACATTTAACATTTGCGAAGAAATAATAGACTGGCATACAGACAATTCTTGTCTCCAATTTTCTTGGGCTTCTCTATGATCTTTAATTCATGTTTGATTTTTTATCTCAATTTTTCGTTTACAAGAATCCTAAACTTGCCTTAAGGTACCAAGTAAAAACATGTCAAACGAAATTAGCAAACTTAGATGAAAATTTCGAAATGAGGTAATTTCGACTCTAATGAAAACGAAGTATAAACCTAATTTCTCAACATTTTGGAAAGTAGAACTTACGTCGATATTGCACCGGAGGTGCGATACATTAAAAAAAATACCGGATTTTGAAACTTCAGCTCCAACTTGCTCTACCTAAAAAACAAGTGGCGAAAATCCTGCTCTAAGTTGCTTTAGAAAGATTCAATGAAAAGCAAATCCGAAAAACTGAGATCAGCTTGGAGTGGAAAATTTCTCAATGAACAGCAAAATCTTGCTTTTTTCTACCTCGAACAGTTTAGCCGTTTAGCACAGTTAGAGCAGTCTCATTGAACAGACAGATGCCATTGTATAAAACCGTTTGCTTCTCTTTCTGAGCCGGTTTTTTGTGTTTTCGAATCTGTGGTCCTTGATAATCTTTTCGATGATTGAGGGCAGGAAAAAATTTGAGTATTGGCTTTAGCGTGTTCCGAATAATATTTTTTTTTGTTGATGAAAGGAAATATTGACTCATTGCGAGAACACGATTAACGAAATTCTGAGCAGTATAGATGACAATAGCAGTGGTTTTTTGATAAAGCTTTCCGCAGTGCAGTGTTATTTCTCAAGGGAAGGTACTGACATTTATTTTGGGACAAGTTAAACAAAAAATTTACAAGCTGAATTGAACTTCTGCCTTTATCGGAAGTGGGATGTTGTATATATACTACTTATCTAATCTACTAATCTGTGTTGGTTGTTTCGAATGAATATTGAACAGTCGGTTCGAAGCACTGGGTTTTTGATACCAATCGAATATCAATTTAATATTGTTATTTCTCATAAGCTTGACATCCGAGTATTGAAGTACACCATCTTTTTCAACGTCAACCCTAAATTTAATCTAGTAATTGAAACTGTTCAACTTTTCAAGTGTTTTATTATGTTCGCTTGATTTCAACACGAAATAAAGATCATTAACGTATTAAGTTGTAGTTTCAGCTTTGTTGGCGAGCTTAGCAAGAATATCATTAAGTATGTAGTTCCTATTAAACTATTAAAAGGTCCACAAGGATTGGGGCTGCTGGGCTCATCATAGAAACCCCTTGCTTAAATAATTTACTTATTTACTTACTTAGGGGGCGCTACAGTTCTGGACGAACCTGGGTCTCAACCAACATGCCTCTCCAGCCAGCTCGGTCTTTGGCTAGCTGCCTCCAGTTTCGTTGGTTAGTCGTCCTCTACTTGAGCGCGCCACTTAAGGCGAGGCCTTCCTTGACTGCGTCTACCCTCTCGGATAGAATCGAAGATCCTGCGAGCCGGAGCATTGTTGTCTATTCGCTCTACATCACCTAGCCATCTTAAACGTGATATGCGTATTTTTTTCACCAAGTCAATGTCGCTGTACAACTCGTATAGTTCTTGGTTGAACCTTCTCCTCCAAAGTCTTCGGCACTTGATGCTGGCGTTACTGGATTTCTTGAGAGGTTACGGGATATAAGATTGGCATAGGTTCTGGCGGTTTCTTGCGATTGCAGCTTTTCGACGTCATACTTCCTCACAGTATTACTCCGTTGTTGTGGAGTTCGGGTTATTCGCATTCTTACCTTTGCTGCAACAAGGTAGTGATCCGAGTCGATGTTAGCTGCTCGGAAAGTGCGTACATCCAAGATACTGGAGGCGATCGCAACGTGATCAATCTGATCGACGGTTCTTTGATCTGGGTGTCGCCAAGTCCCTTTGTGTATATCGAGATGAGGAAACCGTGTGCTTGCAATGGTGACGTTATGTGCCGCTGCGTAGTCAATTAGCCTAAGTCCGTTTTCAGACGTTGTGTCGTGTAGGCTATGTTTTCCGACAGTCCTACCAAAGGTTTCCTCTTTACCTATTTTGGCATTAAAATCGCCTAGTACGATCTTAACGTCGCATTTAGGGCATTGCTCATAGGTTTTGTCGAGGAGCTCATAGAAGTCATCCTTGGTGGCGTCATCTTTGTCCTCTGTGGGGGCATGAGTGCATATTAAGCTAATGTTGGTGAATTTAGCCTTGATACGGATTGTCACAAGTCGCTCACTTACGTGTCGAAAGCCCAAGACTTCTTGCCTAAGTCTACCGCTTATGACGAATCCGCACCCAAATAAACGCTGTGGTCTTCTTGCACAATCACCGTAGTACACGTCACAGTTTTTCATCCTCCTTTTGCCCGGCCCATTCCATCGCACTTCCTGGATGGCCGTAATTCCTGCTCTGTAGCTGTCTAGGGCCTCCGCTAGTTGTTTGGCTGCACGTGATCTGTTAAGAGTCCTAACATTCCACGTGCAGATCCGAAGGTCGTTGTCCATAATTCGTTTTTCCGCAACTTTTTCTATTTTTCCGTGGTAGGGTTGTTAACCCCACGCACAACCCCCAACCTGGAGGACCAGGTCCTTTGTTGGATTCCTTGGACAAAAGGAACCGGATAATCCGGACTTAGTAACCCACTTCGGGGATATGAGCGCTGCCGTTTAAGGGTTCATCCGCCACCATCTCTATTTCAATGCCCTGACTTGCATTGAATTGTCCCAATGACCTTATCTCCAAATACGTCGAAGTAGCTCATTAGGGCATCTGCTTCGTTGACTGTTGACGCCACCGTTGGTCCAATTGGTTGGGCTCATCCGCCGTACGTCCTCTTTCTGAGGGGTTCGTGCAAGACTTCTGCGAATCGATCAGAACAGTCATTAAAGCAGAACATTATAGTGTTGCTATTTTTCTGTGTTCAACACTCGCGCTTATAAGTTTAGCAGGAATGTCCAGATGGACAGACCAGTACCCGGTGGTTACCGCGGGGAGGTCAAATAAGCACGAGATAGTTGCAGCAACTGTGCATCACCAGTTTGATGCCTTTCATACAGCACCCAATACAATATACAATATTTCGTTCCGCAGCAGTCAATTAGCCTGAATAAGTTGTTGGTGGTGGTAACGTGTAAGCTGTGTTTTCCGATTGTACCACCAAAGACAACTGCTCTCTTAAGCTTGGCGTAAAGTCGCCTAGGACAATATTTTAATGTCATAGCTAGGGCTATGTTTGGTCCAGGAGCTCAAAAAACATTTCTTTGGTGTCACCATCTTGTTCCTTCTTTTTATGTTGCCGTTGCCAAACTAAAATGAGAGCCACAATTAAAATACAGAGTTTTCTTTAGCAAACTACTTTAATATATATTTTTACGAATATATGAAACTATATACGAACTAGGATGTTTAAATAAATTAGGCTTTAAAATTGATCTCTTTTTCGGTCCTTCTTTGGTGGCGTTGGCAACGGCAATGAGCTGTGTCGCCATCTTCCTTTTACCCTCCATTTTCTGGCGTCTATTTTGTGTGTGGAGGTTGGCTGCATTATTGGGAATGATTCCATCGGTGTAGAGAGGCACGTACGTAAGCGGACGAGAGTTCACAATTGCTTCCGCTTCCAATAGTGCACTATGCATCTCCTCCTCGGTTGGCGTTTTCGATTTTAGAACCTCGGAAAGGACAGTCTTCACGGAGCGGACGAGACGCTCCCAGCATCCGCCCATATAAGGTGATGATGGAGGAATAAACTTCCATTGGGTTGAAGCGTCCACGAAATGTTTTGAGATTTCATCGTGTTTTTTCATTCGGTAGGCCTCCCTCAATTCTCTGCTGGCTCCTCGGAAGTTGGTCCCGTTCTCGCTGTGTATCTCTAGAGGAGTTCCCCTACGGGCGATAAATCTTCATAGACTAAGAATGCACGAATTTGTTGGCAATGACGCTGCGAGTTCCAAATGAACTGCCCTGGTAGTCAGGCAGGTTACCAAGACACCTCAACGTTTCTCAACGCGCCTTCCAATCTTGATCATCATTGGACCGAAGTAGTCAATCCCAACGTAGGAGAAGGGACGTGTGTATGAAGCCAGTCGTGAAAGCGGTAGTGGTGACATCTCAGGTGGTCTCGGAACAGTGTTGTAGTTTTTGCAATACTGGCAGGTTTTCTTTTCCATCTTAACTGTGGTCCTTAACTTAGGGATATAAAACCGTTGGTGTATTTCGTTGACAACCGTTTCTTGATTCTGATGACAGGAGTTTTGTGATGCTGTTACCAAACGGAAGAATTATGGGCCTCTTTACATCTTGATCGACTGAACTTAACATATCTAACCGCCCTCGGATACGAAGTACTTGATTGTTGTAGAGGTATGGTCGTATGGACTAAGACGATATAGTGAACTTTGAGAGTTTAATGGCTGGTTTCGTTTGAGAAGCGCGATCTCGTTTCCATATGATTCACTTTGTGCCCGCCCATATAACAGGTGTTCTGATTTGGTAAATTCTTCAGATGTTAATTTTCCTTTCAACACTGGGAGCTCCTTAGCTCGGTTATAAAGATAAGTAGCGCATCGAAAAATGAAGGCACAGCTTTTTACCATCTTCCTCCAGTCAGAAAATCTCTCGGCCTGAATAAGTTTGGTGTCCGAGGCTTTGTAAATGTGCAAAACGTTGGATTTTAACTCCTCGCTTGTTTCAAATTCCAGTGAATGATAAGGCCAGTCTTCTTTGGAGAGACACAAGAACTCGGGTCCCGTATACCAGCAACTATTGGAGTTCAGTTCAGGAGGTGGTTTTTTGTGTTTTCGAATCTGTGGTCCTTGATAATCTTTTCGATGATTGAGGGCAGGAAAAAATTTGAGTATTGGCTTTAGCGTGTTCCGAATAATATTTTTTTTTTGTTGATGAAAGGAAATATTGACTCATTGCGAGAACACGATTAACGAAATTCTGAGCAGTATAGATGACAATAGCAGTGGTTTTTTGATAAAGCTTTCCGCAGTGCAGTGTTATTTCTCAAGGGAAGGTACTGACATTTATTTTGGGACAAGTTAAACAAAAAATTTACAAGCTGAATTGAACTTCTGCCTTTATCGGAAGTGGGATGTTGTATATATACTACTTATCTAATCTACTAATCTGTGTTGGTTGTTTCGAATGAATATTGAACAGTCGGGTCGAAGCACTGGGTTTTTGATACCAATCGAATATCAATTTAATATTGTTATTTCTCATAAGCTTGACATCCAAGTATTGAAGTACACCATCTTTTTCAACGTCAACCCTAAATTTAATCTAGTAATTGAAACTGTTCAACTTTTCAAGTGTTTTATTATGTTCGCTTGATTTCAACACGAAATAAAGATCATTAACGTATTAAGTTGTAGTTTCAGCTTTGTTGGCGAGCTTAGCAAGAATATCATTAAGTATGTAGTTCCTATTAAACTATTAAAAGGTCCACAAGGATTGGGGCTGCTGGGCTCATCATAGAAACCCCTTGCTTAAATAATTTACTTACTTACTTACTTAGGGGGCGCTACAGTTCTGGACGAACCTGGGTCTCAACCAACTTGCCTCTCCAGCCAGCTCGGTCTTTGGCTAGCTGCCTCCAGTTTCGTTGGTTAGTCATCCTCTACTTGAGCGCGCCACTTAAGGCGAGGCCTTCCTTGACTGCGTCTACCCTCTCGGATAGAATCGAAGATCCTGCGAGCCGGAGCATTGTTGTCTATTCGCTCTACATCACCTAGCCATCTTAAACGTGATATGCGTATTTTTTTCACCAAGTCAATGTCGCTGTACAACTCGTATAGTTCTTGGTTGAACCTTCTCCTCCAAAGCCCGTTAACGCAGATAGGGCCAAAAATCCTCCGAAGAATCTTACGCTCGAAACGACTAAGGATATCTTCATCCGCTTTAGATAGAGTTCATGCCTCGGCGCCATAGAGCAGGACTGGGATGATTAGGGTCTTATACAGAGTCTCCTTTGTCTTTCGAGAGATGGCTTTGCTACTCAATTGCCTTCCTAGCCCATAGAAACAGCGATTGGCAAGAGTAATTTTTCGCTTTATTTCTGACGAGATGTTGTTGTCAGATGTAATAGCGGATCCGAGGTACACAAAGTCCCTAACTACCTCAAAGTTGTACCTGTCTATTGTGATGTTTTGTCCAATCCGCCGCTGTTGTGTGTCCCTTTTTGTTGACAGCAGGTACTTCGTTTTGACCTCATTGACTGCTAGTCCCATCTTAGCCGCTTCAACTTCAATGCTGACAAACGCAGCAGTGACAGCTCGCCGAGTTCTGCCAATGATGCCTATGTCGACAGCGTATGCTAACAATTGCACAGACTTGAAAAAATTGTCCCACTACAATTGACTTGCGAGTTTCTTATAATTTGTTTGATAGCGCATCACCTTGTCGGAATCCTTTTTTGACGTCAAAAGCTTCTGTGAGGTCAGTACTAACTCTGAAGGAGTTCTCCATCGTCATCCTGCACAGTCGGACGAGTTTTGTGGGGATGCCAAAACCTGACATGGCTCTGTATAGCTCGTCTCTATAAATGCTATCGTACGCGGCCTTAAAATCAATAAAGAGGTGGTGGGTATCGATTTGAAATTCTTGGGTAGTTTCCAGGATCTGCCGTAGCGTGAACATTTGATCGATTGCGGACTTTCCTGGTCTGAAACCACACTGATATGGGCCAATCAGGTTGCTGACGAAAGGTTTCAGGCGTTCACATAGTACGGCAGAGAGGATCTTGTAGGCGATATTCAGGAGACTAATTCCTCTATAGTTGGCGCAGTTTAGAAGGTCTCCTTTCTTGTGGATCAGGCAAACGATGCTGAGGTTCCATTCATCAGGCATACTTTCTTCTGACCAAACTTTAGTTATGAGTTGGTGTATGCACTCCATCAGGTCATCTCCGTCCGCTTTAAAAAGTTCGGCGGGTAGTCCGTCGGGTCCAGCAACTTTGTTGATTTTTAGTTAAGATATTGCTATCCTTACTTCATTTTGGTCAGGTGGACGGAAGTTTTGTCTGTCACCATCCATGTTGAATGGTTCATTCTGCCTGACAGCGGGATTTTGGTCTTCATCGCCGTTTAACAGTCTGCAGAAATGGTCCTTCCATGTACTCAGCACCGACTGTGACTCTACTACTAGGTTTCCATTCCTATCTCTACAGGCTTCTGTGCGGGTTTCCTTGGCACGTTCTTTTTACCTGTTGGTAAAACTTCCGCACGTTGTTCCTGGAGTAGCATCTCTCACTATCTTCGCTCGCGCGCTTCTCATGTTCTTTCTTTTTCTTTTGGAGAAGCCGGTGTTCTTCCCGTCTTTTCTGCTCGTAGAGCTCGCGAGCAGCTCTCGTCTTTCTTTGCAGCGCCGCTATATATGCCTCTTGTTTGGCTGCATGGGCCTGCCTGCATTCGTCATCGAACCAGAGGTTTTGTGGTGTTGGTCTGGTGAAACCTAGCACATCAGTTGCGGCATCTCTGATGGCTTGTTGACAGTGTTGCCACTGGTCTTCGGCACTTGATGCTGGCGTTACTGGATTTCTTGAGAGGTTACGGGATATAAGATTGGCATAGGTTCTGGCGGTTTCTTGCGATTGCAGCTTTTCGACGTCATACTTCCTCACAGTATTACTCCGTTGTTGTGGAGTTCGGGTTATTCGCATTCTTACCCTTGCTGCAACAAAGTAGTGATCCGAGTCGATGTTAGCTGCTCGGAAAGTGCGAACATCCAAGATACTGGAGGTGATCGCAACGTGATCAATCTGATCGACGGTTCTTTGATCTGGGTGTCGCCAAGTCCCTTTGTGTATATCGAGATGAGGAAACCGTGTGCTTGCAATGGTGACGTTATGTGCCGCTGCGAAGTCAATTAGCCTAAGTCCGTTTTCAGACGTTGTGTCGTGTAGGCTATGTTTTCCGACAGTCCTACCAAAGGTTTCCTCTTTACCTATTTTGGCATTAAAATCGCCTAGTACGATCTTAACGTCGCATTTAGGGCATTGCTCATAGGTTTTGTCGAGGAGCTCATAGAAGTCATCCTTGGTGGCGTCATCTTTGTCCTCTGTGGGGGCATGAGCGCATATTAAGCTAATGTTGGTGAATTTAGCCTTGATACGGATTGTCACAAGTCGCTCACTTACGTGTCGAAAGCCCAAGACTTCTTGCCTAAGTCTACCGCTTATGACGAATCCGCACCCAAATAAACGCTGTGGTCTTCTTGCACAATCACCGTAGTACACGTCACAGTTTTTCATCCTCCTTTTGCCCGGCCCATTCCATCGCACTTCCTGGATGGCCGTAATTCCTGCTCTGTAGCTGTCTAGGGCCTCCGCTAGTTGTTTGGCTGCACGTGATCTGTTAAGAGTCCTAACATTCCACGTGCAGATCCGAAGGTCGTTGTCCATAATTCGTTTTTCCGCAACTTTTTATTTTTTCCGTGGTAGGGTTGTTAACCCCACGCACAACCCCCAACCTGGAGGACCAGGTCCTTTGTTGGATTCCTTGGACAAAAGGAACCGGATAATCCGGACTTAGTAACCCACTTCGGGGATATGAGCGCTGCCGTTTAAGGGTTCATCCGCCACCATCTCTATTTCAATGCCTTGACTTGCATTGAATTGTCCCAATGACCTTATCTCCAAATACGTCGAAGTAGCTCATTAGGGCATCTGCTTCGTTGACTGTTGACGCCACCGTTGGTCCAATTGGTTGGGCTCATCCGCCGTACGTCCTCTTTCTGAGGGGTTCGTGCAAGACTTCTGCGAATCGATCAGAACAGTCATTAAAGCAGAGCATTATAGTGTTGCTATTTTTCTGTGTTCAACACTCGCGCTTATAAGTTTAGCAGGAATGTCCGGATGGACAGACCAGTACCCGGTGGTTACCGCGGGGAGGTCAAATAAGCACAATTGATGTGTACGAGATAGTTGCAGCAACTGTGCATCACCAGTTTGATGCCTTTCATACAGCACCCAATACAATATACAATATTTCGTTCCGCAGCAGTCAATTAGCCTGAATAAGTTGTTGGTGGTGGTAACGTGTAAGCTGTGTTTTCCGATTGTACCACCAAAGACAACTGCTCTCTTAAGCTTGGCGTAAAGTCGCCTAGGACAATATTTTAATGTCATAGCTAGGGCTATGTTTGGTCCAGGAGCTCAAAAAACATTTCTTTGGTGTCACCATCTTGTTCCTTCTTTTTATGTTGCCGTTGCCAAACTAAAATGAGAGCCACAATTAAAATACAGAGTTTTCTTTAGCAAACTACTTTAATATTTATTTTTACGAATATATGAAACTATATACGAACTAGGATGTTTAAATAAATTAGGCTTTAAAATTGATCTCTTTTTCGGTCCTTCTTTGGTGGCGTTGGCAACGGAGATTTCATCGTGTTTTTTCATTCGGTAGGCCTCCCTCAATTCTCTGCTGGCTCCTCGGAAGTTGGTCCCGTTCCCGCTGTGTATCTCTAGAGGAGTTCCCCTACGGGCGATAAATCTTCATAGACTAAGAATGCACGAATTTGTTGGCAATGACGCTGCGAGTTCCAAATGAACTGCCCTGGTAGTCAGGCAGGTTACCAAGACACCTCAACGTTTCTCAACGCGCCTTCCAATCTTGATCATCATTGGACCGAAGTAGTCAATCCCAACGTAGGAGAAGGGACGTGTGTATGAAGCCAGTCGTGAAAGCGGTAGTGGTGACATCTCAGGTGGTCTCGGAACAGTGTTGTAGTTTTTGCAATACTGGCAGGTTTTCTTTTCCATCTTAACTGTGGTCCTTAACTTAGGGATATAAAACCGTTGGTGTATTTCGTTGACAACCGTTTCTTGATTCTGATGACAGGAGTTTCGTGATGCTGTTACCAAACGGAAGAATTATGGGCCTCTTTACATCTTGATCGACTGAACTTAACATATCTAACCGCCCTCGGATACGAAGTACTTGATTGTTGTAGAGGTATGGTCGTATGGACTAAGACGATATAGTGAACTTTGAGAGTTTAATGGCTGGTTTCGTTTGAGAAGCGCGATCTCGTTTCCATATGATTCACTTTGTGCCCGCCCATATAACAGGTGTTCTGATTTGGTAAATTCTTCAGATGTTAAATTTTCTTTCAACACTGGGAGCTCCTTAGCTCGGTTATAAAGATAAGTAGCGCATCGAAAAATGAAGGCACAGCTTTTTACCATCTTCCTCCAGTCAGAAAATCTCTCGGCCTGAATAAGTTTGGTGTCCGAAGCTTTGTAAATGTGCAAAACGTTGGATTTTAACTCCTCGCTTGTTTCAAATTCCAGTGAATGATAAGGCCAGTCTTCTTTGGAGAGACACAAGAACTCGGGTCCCGTATACCAGCAACTATTGGAGTTCAGTTCAGGAGGTGGCTTTCATTTCGTTGCGACATCCGCTGCATTGAGTTTCAAAGGTAGCCACTGCCATTCTAAAATATCTGAGCTTTCCTAGATTTCCCCAACACGAAAGGCAACGTACTGACGATACTTCCGTTGATCTGACTGTACCCAAGCCATTACTACCTTTGATTCTGTCCAGAAGTCTTGAAGATATTTAAAGTATTACCAAATTTTGAATGGCAGTGGTAGTAGATAAGGATATGTGCGAGTAGACCGAGAGGGTCGTAAATGGACATCAATACTCGTAGAACCTCTCGTTTGGTAGGTGTCTTCTGACCAGTTAAAACTTCGTTATTTTTTCCGTTGAATGCAATGGTGAAAGTAAAGGTGTCAGATTTCTTAGACCACCACATGCCCAACACTTTCTCTGGTCCTTGTTCGGAGACAATGCTCAAATCTTTCTTGTGGTTTCCTGGATCAGTGAATTTGTTCATAAAGATCATTGAATTAGAGAGCCAGTTGTGTATTTCAAATCCTCCTTGTCTGTGGTACAGCGCACTTCCTGAGCAAGTTGAATTGCTTCTGCATCTGTATCCACACTGTCGAGGAGATCATCAACGTAATGGTTGTTGACAACCGCTTCTGTGGCTCTGGGAAATCTATCCTTAAAGTTCATCGCATTTAGATTCTTCATGTACTGAGCACTGCTGGGAGAACATGAACGTCATTACCCGCATAATATATGTATCTGGCTCCGCATAGAAAGCGTTGTGAGTGATGGTCTTCTTCTCTAATGATCACCTGGTGGAACATCTCATGGACACCGGGAAGATAGGAAGATACCATTTTCGAGGGTGTGTACTGCTCAGTTCCTTGTCGTTCAATCTTCTAATGTATCACTTGTCAATATGATCTGTAATGCGTTGCTGTATAACTTTTCTTAGGTCTGGACCTATGGATAGCCTTTTCTCTAAGCAAAGTAGTCTTCTTTTGACCATTTCGAGGCTGTTAGGAAGATTGATTGATGCGTGCTTCCATAGGAGACCGGTTTCATATCGACATACGCGGCGTCGTGTTGTTGATCGGAGGATTTCCAATGCTTGGTGGACATCTTTGGAAACGTTGTTTACCTCTGGCTTGTAAATTCCCAAGTTTTCAATCGAAAAGTAGGTCTTGAATAATTGGTGTAGGCTATTGTCATTTTGTTGTTCACATTCACATAAGTGAAGATAATATAGCCTTGACAATTCCGAATTCAAATCTTCCTTGCAGGGTCCATAGATCATCCAACCCAGGCTTGCTTTCGAAGCTATCGGTTCGTCTCTGCGTCCTTCTCTCGATGTTAGTGGTAAGGCTACCCACCAGTTGTTTAACCCTATAAGGATTCTCGGTTGCGCTTTGTTGTAGGAGCTTACTGAAATACCTCTCAGATGAGGGCACTTCCTGTCTATGTTTGTGGCGTCGATGCTCTGAACAGGTATATTTAGATCACGTACCGTACGAACATTTGAGATGGTATAGTGTGAACTCTGTTCCTCGTTTCCAGATAACTTTACTGCCACCTTTCTAGAAGCTCTCTCTAGTCGGTTGATATCCCCAGTCTACTTCAGACAAATAGTTTGTTGAATTCTAGTAAGATGCAGATGTTCGGCAATACTCTCATCCATCAATGTCAAAGAAGAACCTTCATCGAGAAATGCAAAGGTTCGAATTTTCACATTTCCGTTTTGCAGTACAACTGGAATTATTCGAAAGAGAACATGGGACTCATCATCTTGTTTTGAATGTTGATTCACTATGGAAGCTCTTGATAGTTCTTAGGAGACGCTGTTTGCGTTATGTAGCAGAGGATGATGTTTTCGATTGCAGTTGTTGACACCACAGGGCTTGGAAGAAATACATTTATTAACGTAGTGGCAGCGCAGATACATACGACACAAGTTGTTTTTCTTCACCTCTGTCCATCTTTGTGGGCGGCGTAGTTGTTTGAACTTGTCACAGTATCTTACCTCGGTGCATTCTTTGTTGCAAATTTAACATCCGTCTCTGCTTTGTTGGTTGGCTCCCCCCGAGTGGCTGCTTTCGTCTTCAGCGTGTATGTTGACAAAGTTCCGATTTCTTGAAGTAATTTTTATGTCTACAGGTGGTGGAGTTACTTCGCTGGCATCTCTTCCTATCTGTGATGGTACACAATTTGTATACCTAACCCACTCGAGCTTCATATGTGCCGGAAGTTTTGCGACAAATTCTTTCAACAGGAGAAGGAAAAGTGCTTTTTATGACAATTGAATTTATGGCATAAGTTAAAAATGGTAAAATGATTGGCCTAACTGCTTTGATGAATGTGGGATGAAGTAGATCGAACCCAATAGAATTTGTTTTGATCCAAATTAAACTTTCAACAACTTCCTCAGAAAAAGCAGTTTCAAAGTTGAAGTAAGATGAAGCATTGGGGGATGACAATTCGAATTGTGAAAATGGTAGGTACAGAGATGTGGGTTGAGGGACTGACGATATAAATAGCTTGTTCAACTCATTACAATCAACCTCCAAGTCCAATGATTTCAGTTTGCCAATTCCAACTTCACGGAGGTTCTTCCAGAGCTTCCGGCCATTTTGTGAAAGATTCAGATGATTTGAGTACCACCTGAATTTATGAGGCCTTCACATCTATTTCGCAGCTGCCAGTATTTCTTTCGATCCTCGGCTATCCTGAAACGTTTCCATTTTTCATAAACGATTTCTTTGGGTTATACAGTTATGTATTTCAGCATTAAACAAGGGATTATCAGTAAGTCTAACGGTCATTTGTTCTCGGAGGAACGTGGGCGTCAAATCCGCTGGCCCGGATGGTATACCCCCGATTCTTCTGAAGAGGTGTTCTTCCACACTGACAAAGCCACTGCGTAAGCTTTTCCATTGTTTTGCTGACGACTCTACCCTCAGCTTTTCATATTCGTTCGATAATTCACGTCCTTCGCCTTCGGACGTACAATTGCAACGGTGCCGTATGTCACGCTCATTAAACTCCATCGCTCCTACTCTTCTGGAATCTTTCCTAGAAGATGGAAAACAGCATTTGTCTAGCCTGTCCCTAAGAAAGGTGACCCATCCTCCCCCTCCTCCTACCGACCCATAGCACTGACATCCCTTCTTTCTAAGGTCATGGAAACACTGATTAACCGTCAGCTTAAGGAATATCTCGAAGATCGTAAGCTTCTCCATGACCGTCAGTATGGCTTCCGCAGCAACCGTTCCACTGGTGATCTGATGGCATACCACACCGAACAGTGGAACAAATCTTTACATCGCTTTGGTGAAAGTAAGATTATTGCTCTTGATATCTCCAAGGCATTTGATAGAGTTTGGCATGAAGCTCTCTTATCGAAAATGCGTGCTTTTGGGATCCATAATACTCTTGTTCGTTGGATTAGAAGCTATCTTCTGGACCGTTCAATACAAGTTGTATTGGACGGATTCAAGTCTGATTCCCATAAAATAAATGCTGGTGTGCCCCAGGGCTCTGTTCTATCTCCGACTCTTTTCCTCATTTTTATAAATGATCTACTGTCTGTTACTTCTAATCCACTTAACTGTTTTGCTGAGGACTCTACCCCCAGCTTTTCATATTCGTTCGATAATTCACGTCCTTCGCCTTCGGACGTACAATTGCAACGGTGCCGTATGTCAAGCTCATTAAACTCCGATTTATACAGCATTGACAAATGGGGTAATAGGAATCGTGTGGAGTTTAATGCTTCGAAAACTCAATGCTGTCTTCTGTCGTTAAGGCCTAACGCCATTGTCCATGAATGGCACTTACATCGAAGAAACCGAAAAGCTCTCAGTACTCGGTATGTGTGTCAACGACAACCTCCGTTGGAACGACCATATATTTAAAATTGCTAAGAATGCTGCTAAGTGCTTAGGTTTTCTGTATCGGTGTAAGAAGTATTTTTCCCCCATCTGATCTGGCTACAATTTATAAAGCGTTTATACGCCCTAAATTCGAGTATAACTCCCACCTGTGGGCAGGTGCTTCACAAACATCGCTTCACCTGCTTGATAGAATACAAAATCGAGCGTTAAGATTGATAGGAAATAGAACTGCCGCTGAAACAATTGCCCCTCTCAAACACCGACGCAATGTTTCATGTCTTTCCTTATTTTATCGTTTCTTTTATAAAAAATGTTCACTCGAGGTAGCCAGCTGCATTCCTCCCCTTAAAAGTTTCGCCCGTAATACTCGTCTTGCTAGGAATGCCCAGTTCACCCTTGAGCCCAATTTCGGACGTACCGTGAAATATAGGGATTCTTTTTTTAGCCGTACAACACGACTTTGGAATGGTTTACCCGTCGAGATTTTCCCTTGCCATTTCAATTTGCAAACATTCAAAACCAATGTTAATCGATACCTCCTATCTCTCCCCTCCCTATCTTCCTAATGCCCGCGCAGTGTGTTACATTAAAAGGGAAACAAATAGTCCCTTGTGCGCGCGTTAATTATAAAAAAAAAAAAAAATAATCGAACTGGGTTACTTTCAATAAACTCAATTTGATGAGATGGAGGAACCATATAATAAACGCTGTGCCAACAAATTGCTCTGGTGTCAGATTCGAGAGCAGTCAAGTTCATATTCCTGGAGTAACGGTACTGAAACTTTTTTGCGGGTCTAGAAGGTGAAAAATCAAATGAGAGATGAATGAGATCGTGACGTGAAAAAGTAGGTGCTGATAACTGATCACACATAATCACCATATTGACGTCGGTAACAAAAAAAATATCGAGAAGAGTTCTTGTATCACGCGAAAAATGGGTTGATTTACGAACATTAACGGGGTAAGGATTGAATGTTCTCAAATTGTCGGTCAGACTCTTATCAACTAAGATGTTGCTCTTAAAATCACCACAAAGAATGATATTTGGAAAAAAATACAATTATCTTCTAGAAATAAATTGAATGGAGATAAATAAAGAAAAGAGGATAAGAAAAGAACCACTGGAGGCCATGCAAGACAATTAATGCTCCCACTATCAAAAAAGTGGTGATTGTTGGGGAGAATGTGCAATCACGCTAGATTTTTCTCAAGCGTCGGGTCGGGATAGTTAACATTTTGCAGCGCGTGTGCGAGACTCATCGTTCATATGATGCATTTCAATACCCGTTGATGTTTTGTCATAGAGAGGATGGCTATCATTTCAATATAAAGATGGCCAATACAACGACAGATTTGTTTACAAGTCATCGACTCTTTTTCATTCTACCACGAAGTTAAACTTCATATTTTAGGAGTTAGAACGAATAAAAAGATCAGCTCAATGAATTTTTATGCGTATCGATTGATGATTCGACAAGATGTTTACAATCATCTGTTGAGATATGGACTTTTGTTTCAACATTACTGCGTCAGCATAGAACGTGAAGGCATAAACGAAATATATCAATTTCATTCGTTTTAATCAACCGAAATTACGATTAGACGTCAGTTGCGTGACGCAATCTCTACTGAAGCAGACGCGTGTCAGATTTCTTAGACCACCACATGCCCAACACTTTCTCTGGTCCTTGTTCGGAGACAATGCTCAAATCTTTCTTGTGGGTCCCTGGATCAGTGAATTTGTTCATAAACATCATTGAATTAGAGAGCCAGTTGTGTATTTCAAATCCTCCTTGTCTGTGGTATAGCGCACTTCCTGAGCAAGTTGAATTGCTTCTGCATCTGTATCCACACTGTCGAGGAGATCATCAACGTAATGGTTGTTGACAACCGCTTCTGTGGCTCTGGGAAATCTATCCTTAAAGTTCATCGCATTTAGATTCTTCATGTACTGAGCACTGCTGGGAGAACATGAACGTCATTACCCGCATAATATATGTATCTGGCTCCGCATAGAAAGCGTTGTGAGTGATGGTCTTCTTCTCTAATGATCACCTGGTGGAACATCTCATGGACACCGGGAAGATAGGAAGATACCATTTTCGAGGGTGTGTACTGCTCAGTTCCTTGTCGTTCAGTCTTCTAATGTATCCCTTATCAATATGATCTGTAATGCGTTGCTGTATAACTTTTCTTAGGTCTGGACCTATGGATAGCCTTTTCTCTAAGCAAAGTAGTCTTCTTTTGACCATTTCGAGGCTGTTAGGAAGATTGATTGATGCATGCTTCCATAGGAGACCGGTTTCATATCGACATACGCGGCGTCGTGTTGTTGATCGGAGGATTTCCAATGCTTGGTGGTCATCTTTGGAAACGTTGTTTACCTCTGGCTTGTAAATTCCCAAGTTTTCAATCGAAAAGTAGGTCTTGAATAATTGGTGTAGGCTATTGTCATTTTGTTGTTCACATTCACATAAGTGAAGATAATATAGCCTTGACAATTCCGAATTCAAATCTTCCTTGCAGGGTCCATAGATCATCCAACCCAGGCTTGCTTTCGAAGCTATCGGTTCGTCTCTGCGATTTTAGTGGTAAGGCTACCCACCAGTTGTTTAACCCTATAAGGATTCTCGGTTGCGCTTTGTTGTAGGAGCTTACTGAAATACCTCTCAGATGAGGGCACTTCCTGTCTATGTTTGTGGCGTCGATGCTCTGAACAGGTATATTGAGATCACGTACCGTACGAACATTTGAGATGGTATAGTGTGAACTCTGTTCCTCGTTTCCAGATAACTTTACTGCCACCTTTCTAGAAGCTCTCTCTAGTCGGTTGATATCCCCAGTCTACTTCAGACAAATAGGTTGTTGAATTCTAGTAAGATGCAGATGTTCGGCAATACTCTCATCCATCAATGTCAAAGAAGAACCTTCATCGAGAAATGCAAAGGTTCGAATTTTCACATTTCCGTTTTGCAGTACAACTGGAATTATTCGAAAGAGAACATGGGACTCATCATCTTGTTTTGAATGTTGATTCACTATGGAAGCTCCTGATAGTTCGTAGGAGACGCTGTTTGCGTTATGTAGCAGAGAATGATGTTTTCGATTGCAGTTGTTGACACCACAGGGCTTGGAAGAAATACATTTATTAACGTAGTGGCAGCGCAGATACATACGACACAAGTTGTTTTTCTTCACCTCTGTCCATCTTTGTGGGCGGCGTAGTTGTTTGAACTTGTCACAGTATATTACCTCGGTGCATTCTTTGTTGCAAATTTAACATCCGTCTCTGCTTTGTTGGTTGGCTCCCCCCGAGTGGCTGCTTTCGTCTTCAGCGTGTATGTTGACAAAGTTCCGATTTCTTGAAGTAATTTTTATGTCTACAGGTGGTGGAGTGACTTCGCTGGCATCTCTTCCTATCTGTGATGGTACACAATTTGTATACCTAACCCACTCGAGCTTCATATGTGCCGGAAGTTTTGCGACAAATTCTTTCAACAGGAGAAGGAAAAGTGCTTTTTATGACAATTGAATTTATGGCATAAGTTAAAAATGGTAAAATGATTGGCCTAACTGCTTTGATGAATGTGGGATGAAGTAGATCGAACCCAATAGAATTTGTTTTGATCCAAATTAAACTTTCAACAACTTCCTCAGAAAAAGCAGTTTCAAAGTTGAAGTAAGATGAAGCATTGGGGGATGACAATTCGAATTGTGAAAATGGTAGGTACAGAGATGTGGGTTGAGGGACTGACGATATAAATAGCTTGTTCAACTCATTACAATCAACCTCCAAGTCCAATGATTTCAGTTTGCCAATTCCAACTTCACGGAGGTTCTTCCAGAGCTTCCGGCCATTTTGTGAAAGATTCAGATGATTTGAGTACCACCTGAATTTATGAGGCCTTCACATCTATTTCGCAGCTGCCAGTATTTCTTTCGATCCTCGGCTATCCTGAAACGTTTCCATTTTTCATAAACGATTTCTTTGGGTTATACAGTTATGTATTTCAGCATTAAACAAGGGATTATCAGTAAGTCTAACGGTCATTTGTTCTCGGAGGAACGTGGGCGTCAAATCCGCTGGCCCGGATGGTATACCCCCGATTCTTCTGAAGAGGTGTTCTTCCACACTGACAAAGCCACTGCGTAAGCTTTTCCATTGTTTTGCTGACGACTCTACCCTCAGCTTTTCATATTCGTTCGATAATTCACGTCCTTCGCCTTCGGACGTACAATTGCAACGGTGCCGTATGTCACGCTCATTAAACTCCATCGCTCCTACTCTTCTGGAATCTTTCCTAGAAGATGGAAAACAGCATTTGTCTAGCCTGTCCCTAAGAAAGGTGACCCATCCTCCCCCTCCTCCTACCGACCCATAGCACTGACATCCCTTCTTTCTAAGGTCATGGAAACACTGATTAACCGTCAGCTTAAGGAATATCTCGAAGATCGTAAGCTTCTCCATGACCGTCAGTATGGCTTCCGCAGCAACCGTTCCACTGGTGATCTGATGGCATACCACACCGAACAGTGGAACAAATCTTTACATCGCTTTGGTGAAAGTAAGATTATTGCTCTTGATATCTCCAAGGCATTTGATAGAGTTTGGCATGAAGCTCTCTTATCGAAAATGCGTGCTTTTGGGATCCATAATACTCTTGTTCGTTGGATTAGAAGCTATCTTCTGGACCGTTCAATACAAGTTGTATTGGACGGATTCAAGTCTGATTCCCATAAAATAAATGCTGGTGTGCCCCAGGGCTCTGTTCTATCTCCGACTCTTTTCCTCATTTTTATAAATGATCTACTGTCTGTTACTTCTAATCCACTTAACTGTTTTGCTGAGGACTCTACCCCCAGCTTTTCATATTCGTTCGATAATTCACGTCCTTCGCCTTCGGACGTACAATTGCAACGGTGCCGTATGTCAAGCTCATTAAACTCCGATTTATACAGCATTGACAAATGGGGTAATAGGAATCGTGTGGAGTTTAATGCTTCGAAAACTCAATGCTGTCTTCTGTCGTTAAGGCCTAACGCCATTGTCCATGAATGGCACTTACATCGAAGAAACCGAAAAGCTCTCAGTACTCGGTATGTGTGTCAACGACAACCTCCGTTGGAACGACCATATATTTAAAATTGCTAAGAATGCTGCTAAGTGCTTAGGTTTTCTGTATCGGTGTAAGAAGTATTTTTCCCCATCTGATCTGGCTACAATTTATAAAGCGTTTATACGCCCTAAATTCGAGTATAACTCCCACCTGTGGGCAGGTGCTTCACAAACATCGCTTCACCTGCTTGATAGAATACAAAATCGAGCGTTAAGATTGATAGGAAATAGAACTGCCGCTGAAACAATTGCCCCTCTCAAACACCGACGCAATGTTTCATGTCTTTCCTTATTTTATCGTTTCTTTTATAAAAAATGTTCACTCGAGGTAGCCAGCTGCATTCCTCCCCTTAAAAGTTTCGCCCGTAATACTCGTCTTGCTAGGAATGCCCAGTTCACCCTTGAGCCCAATTTCGGACGTACCGTGAAATATAGGGATTCTTTTTTTAGCCGTACAACACGACTTTGGAATGGTTTACCCGTCGAGATTTTCCCTTGCCATTTCAATTTGCAAACATTCAAAACCAATGTTAATCGATACCTCCTATCTCTCCCCTCCCTATCTTCCTAATACCCGCGCAGTGTGTTACATTAAAAGGGAAACAAATAGTCCCTTGTGCGCGCGTTAATTATAAAAAAAAAAAAAAATAATCGAACTGGGTTACTTTCAATAAACTCAATTTGATGAGATGGAGGAACCATATAATAAACGCTGTGCCAACAAATTGCTCTGGTGTCAGATTCGAGAGCAGTCAAGTTCATATTCCTGGAGTAACGGTACTGAAACTTTTTTGCGGGTCTAGAAGGTGAAAAATCAAATGAGAGATGAATGAGATCGTGACGTGAAAAAGTAGGTGCTGATAACTGATCACACATAATCACCATATTGACGTCGGTAACAAAAAAAATATCGAGAAGAGTTCTTGTATCACGCGAAAAATGGGTTGATTTACGAACATTAACGGGGTAAGGATTGAATGTTCTCAAATTGTCGGTCAGACTCTTATCAACTAAGATGTTGCTCTTAAAATCACCACAAAGAATGATATTTGGAAAAAAATACAATTATCTTCTAGAAATAAATTGAATGGAGATAAATAAAGAAAAGAGGATAAGAAAAGAACCACTGGAGGCCATGCAAGACAATTAATGCTCCCACTATCAAAAAAGTGGTGATTGTTGGGGAGAATGTGCAATCACGCTAGATTTTTCTCAAGCGTCGGGTCGGGATAGTTAACATTTTGCAGCGCGTGTGCGAGACTCATCGTTCATATGATGCATTTCAATACCCGTTGATGTTTTGTCATAGAGAGGATGGCTATCATTTCAATATAAAGATGGCCAATACAACGACAGATTTGTTTACAAGTCATCGACTCTTTTTCATTCTACCACGAAGTTAAACTTCATATTTTAGGAGTTAGAACGAATAAAAAGATCAGCTCAATGAATTTTTATGCGTATCGATTGATGATTCGACAAGATGTTTACAATCATCTGTTGAGATATGGACTTTTGTTTCAACATTACTGCGTCAGCATAGAACGTGAAGGCATAAACGAAATATATCAATTTCATTCGTTTTAATCAACCGAAATTACGATTAGACGTCAGTTGCGTGACGCAATCTCTACTGAAGCAGACGCGTGTCAGATTTCTTAGACCACCACATGCCCAACACTTTCTCTGGTCCTTGTTCGGAGACAATGCTCAAATCTTTCTTGTGGGTCCCTGGATCAGTGAATTTGTTCATAAACATCATTGAATTAGAGAGCCAGTTGTGTATTTCAAATCCTCCTTGTCTGTGGTATAGCGCACTTCCTGAGCAAGTTGAATTGCTTCTGCATCTGTATCCACACTGTCGAGGAGATCATCAACGTAATGGTTGTTGACAACCGCTTCTGTGGCTCTGGGAAATCTATCCTTAAAGTTCATCGCATTTAGATTCTTCATGTACTGAGCACTGCTGGGAGAACATGAACGTCATTACCCGCATAATATATGTATCTGGCTCCGCATAGAAAGCGTTGTGAGTGATGGTCTTCTTCTCTAATGATCACCTGGTGGAACATCTCATGGACACCGGGAAGATAGGAAGATACCATTTTCGAGGGTGTGTACTGCTCAGTTCCTTGTCGTTCAGTCTTCTAATGTATCCCTTATCAATATGATCTGTAATGCGTTGCTGTATAACTTTTCTTAGGTCTGGACCTATGGATAGCCTTTTCTCTAAGCAAAGTAGTCTTCTTTTGACCATTTCGAGGCTGTTAGGAAGATTGATTGATGCATGCTTCCATAGGAGACCGGTTTCATATCGACATACGCGGCGTCGTGTTGTTGATCGGAGGATTTCCAATGCTTGGTGGTCATCTTTGGAAACGTTGTTTACCTCTGGCTTGTAAATTCCCAAGTTTTCAATCGAAAAGTAGATCTTGAATAATTGGTGTAGGCTATTGTCATTTTGTTGTTCACATTCACATAAGTGAAGATAATATAGCCTTGACAATTCCGAATTCAAATCTTCCTTGCAGGGTCCATAGATCATCCAACCCAGGCTTGCTTTCGAAGCTATCGGTTCGTCTCTGCGATTTTAGTGGTAAGGCTACCCACCAGTTGTTTAACCCTATAAGGATTCTCGGTTGCGCTTTGTTGTAGGAGCTTACAGGCCGACTCCACATGATATCTGTATTGCTAACCAGATCTCTGACATAAATATCAGACCATTTTCTTTTTTCTTCGCTGGGCAATTCATGTCTTGATATTTCATTAAAGCAAGAGAGGCTAATGTGTTTGTATCTCTGACAAAAGTCAATAGATAGAAATTCTTCTTCTTATATTTGTTAATTTTATCATTTTAAAACATTTATTCCATTAAAAAAAAATAGATGTTGTCTCATTTTCTCTTGTTAATACACATAAACTAATAAAAATACTGTATTCAGGCTTTTTCACTGCAAATTAATTTTTTAAAGCGCACAAAAAGAGCAACTACCCGCATGAGAGACAAAAAATAATGAGATGAACCCTAAAAAAAGAAAGAAAAAACACAAACGTCAAATTGTTATCAAGACATCGATGTCAAGATAGAACCGCGGAGAGAGATGTCTAACATCCCAACAGATTCCGAAACAACGCGACTCCATTGGATATTTCATCTCATGTTGAAGATTATGAGAGAAATTATATCGTGTGGAGTCGGCCTGTTACTGAAATACCTCTCAGATGAGGGCACTTCCTGTCTATGTTTGTGGCGTCGATGCTCTGAACAGGTATATTGAGATCACGTACCGTACGAACATTTGAGATGGTATAGTGTGAACTCTGTTCCTCGTTTCCAGATAACTTTACTGCCACCTTTCTAGAAGCTCTCTCTAGTCGGTTGATATCCCCAGTCTACTTCAGACAAATAGGTTGTTGAATTCTAGTAAGATGCAGATGTTCGGCAATACTCTCATCCATCAATGTCAAAGAAGAACCTTCATCGAGAAATGCAAAGGTTCGAATTTTCACATTTCCGTTTTGCAGTACAACTGGAATTATTCGAAAGAGAACATGGGACTCATCATCTTGTTTTGAATGTTGATTCACTATGGAAGCTCCTGATAGTTCGTAGGAGACGCTGTTTGCGTTATGTAGCAGAGAATGATGTTTTCGATTGCAGTTGTTGACACCACAGGGCTTGGAAGAAATACATTTATTAACGTAGTGGCAGCGCAGATACATACGACACAAGTTGTTTTTCTTCACCTCTGTCCATCTTTGTGGGCGGCGTAGTTGTTTGAACTTGTCACAGTATATTACCTCGGTGCATTCTTTGTTGCAAATTTAACATCCGTCTCTGCTTTGTTGGTTGGCTCCCCCCGAGTGGCTGCTTTCGTCTTCAGCGTGTATGTTGACAAAGTTCCGATTTCTTGAAGTAATTTTTATGTCTACAGGTGGTGGAGTGACTTCGCTGGCATCTCTTCCTATCTGTGATGGTACACAATTTGTATACCTAACCCACTCGAGCTTCATATGTGCCAGAAGTTTTGCGACAAATTCTTTCAACAGGAGAAGGAAAAGTGCTTTTTATGACAATTGAATTTATGGCATAAGTTAAAAATGGTAAAATGATTGGCCTAACTGCTTTGATGAATGTGGGATGAAGTAGATCGAACCCAATAGAATTTGTTTTGATCCAAATTAAACTTTCAACAACTTCCTCAGAAAAAGCAGTTTCAAAGTTGAAGTAAGATGAAGCATTGGGGGATGACAATTCGAATTGTGAAAATGGTAGGTACAGAGATGTGGGTTGAGGGACTGACGATATAAATAGCTTGTTCAACTCATTACAATCAACCTCCAAGTCCAATGATTTCAGTTTGCCAATTCCAACTTCACGGAGGTTCTTCCAGAGCTTCCGGCCATTTTGTGAAAGATTCAGATGATTTGAGTACCACCTGAAATTATGAGGCCTTCACATCTATTTCGCAGCTGCCAGTATTTCTTTCGATCCTCGGCTATCCTGAAACGTTTCCATTTTTCATAAACGATTTCTTTGGGTTATACAGTTATGTATTTCAGCATTAAACAAGGGATTATCAGTAAGTCTAACGGTCATTTGTTCTCGGAGGAACGTGGGCGTCAAATCCGCTGGCCCGGATGGTATACCCCCGATTCTTCTGAAGAGGTGTTCTTCCACACTGACAAAGCCACTGCGTAAGCTTTTCCATCGCTCCTACTCTTCTGGAATCTTTCCTAGAAGATGGAAAACAGCATTTGTCTAGCCTGTCCCTAAGAAAGGTGACCCATCCTCTATAGCACTGACATCCCTTCTTTCTAAGGTCATGGAAACACTGATTAACCGTCAGCTTAAGGAATATCTCGAAGATCGTAAGCTTCTCCATGACCGTCAGTATGGCTTCCGCAGCAACCGTTCCACTGGTGATCTGATGGCATACCACACCGAACAGTGGAACAAATCTTTACATCGCTTTGGTGAAAGTAAGATTATTGCTCTTGATATCTCCAAGGCATTTGATAGAGTTTGGCATGAAGCTCTCTTATCGAAAATGCGTGCTTTTGGGATCCATAATACTCTTGTTCGTTGGATTAGAAGCTATCTTCTGGACCGTTAAATACAAGTTGTATTGGACGGATTCAAGTCTGATTCCCATAAAATAAATGCTGGTGTGCCCCAGGGCTCTGTTCTATCTCCGACTCTTTTCCTCATTTTTATAAATGATCTACTGTCTGTTACTTCTAATCCACTTAACTGTTTTGCTGAGGACTCTACCCCCAGCTTTTCATATTCGTTCGATAATTCACGTCCTTCGCCTTCGGACGTACAATTGCAACGGTGCCGTATGTCAAGCTCATTAAACTCCGATTTATACAGCATTGACAAATGGGGTAATAGGAATCGTGTGGAGTTTAATGCTTCGAAAACTCAATGCTGTCTTCTGTCGTTAAGGCTTAACATACCCCTAACGCCATTGTCCATGAATGGCACTTACATCGAAGAAACCGAAAAGCTCTCAGTACTCGGTATGTGTGTCAACGACAACCTCCGTTGGAACGACCATATATTTAAAATTGCTAAGAATGCTGCTAAGTGCTTAGGTTTTCTGTATCGGTGTAAGAAGTATTTTTCCCCATCTGATCTGGCTACAATTTATAAAGCGTTTATACGCCCTAAATTCGAGTATAACTCCCACCTGTGGGCAGGTGCTTCACAAACATCGCTTCACCTGCTTGATAGAATACAAAATCGAGCGTTAAGATTGATAGGAAATAGAACTGCCGCTGAAACAATTGCCCCTCTCAAACACCGACGCAATGTTTCATGTCTTTCCTTATTTTATCGTTTCTTTTATAAAAAATGTTCACTCGAGGTAGCCAGCTGCATTCCTCCCCTTAAAAGTTTCGCCCGTAATACTCGTCTTGCTAGGAATGCCCAGTTCACCCTTGAGCCCAATTTCGGACGTACCGTGAAATATAGGGATTCTTTTTTTAGCCGTACAACACGACTTTGGAATGGTTTACCCGTCGAGATTTTCCCTTGCCATTTCAATTTGCAAACATTCAAAACCAATGTTAATCGATACCTCCTATCTCTCCCCTCCCTATCTTCCTAATGCCCGCGCAGTGTGTTACATTAAAAGGGAAACAAATAGTCCCTTGTGCGCGCGTTAATTATAAAAAAAAAAAAAAAATAATCGAACTGGGTTACTTTCAATAAACTCAATTTGATGAGATGGAGGAACCATATAATAAACGCTGTGCCAACAAATTGCTCTGGTGTCAGATTCGAGAGCAGTCAAGTTCATATTCCTGGAGTAACGGTACTGAAACTTTTTTGCGGGTCTAGAAGGTGAAAAATCAAATGAGAGATGAATGAGATCGTGACGTGAAAAAGTAGGTGCTGATAACTGATCATACATAATCACCTTATTGACGTCGGTAACAAAGAAAATATCAAGAAGAGTTCTTGTATCACGCGAAAAATGGGTTGATTTACGAACATTAACGGGGTAAGGATTGAATGTTCTCAAATTGTCGGTCAGACTCTTATCAACTAAGATGTTGCTCTTGAAATCACCACAAAGAATGATATTTGGAAAAAAATACAATTATCTTCTAGAAATAAATTGAATGGAGATAAATAAAGAAAAGAGGATAAGAAAAGAACCACTGAAGGCCATGCAAGACAATTAATGCTCCCACTATCAAAAAAGTGGTGATTGTTGGGGAGAATGTGCAATCACGCTAGATTTTTCTCAAGCGTCGGGTCGGGATAGTTAACATTTTGCAGCGCGTGTGCGAGACTCATCGGTCATATGATGCATTTCAATACCCGTTGATGTTTTGTCATAGAGAGGATAGCTATCATTTCAATATAAAGATGGCCAATACAACGACAGATTTGTTTACAAGTCATCGACTCTTTTTCATTCTACCACGAAGTTAAACTTCATATTTTAGGAGTTAGAACGAATAAGAAGATCAGCTCAATGAATTTTTATGCGTATCGATTGATGATTCGACAAGATGTTTACAATCATCTGTTGAGATATGGACTTTTGTTTCAGCATTACTGCGTCAGCATAGAACGTGAAGGCATAAACGAAATATATCAATTTCATTCGTTTTAATCAATCGAAATTACGATTAGACGTCAGTTGCGTGACGCAATCTCTACTGAAGCAGACGCGGCCAAGATCGGTTGTTTGACCATGAGTACGTTCAAGTTGCGGTGACGTACGTGTGGAATTACGGTCGCCCTGATTTATTCATCACGTGTACTTGCCATCGTCGTTCTCCAGATGACAACGGCAGATCAATTGTGATGAAAGGGAACAATTTCGTCGTCCAAAACCGCTGGACCGTTTCATATTGTCCGCTTTTGTCAAAAACGTTCTCCATTCCATTAAATCCATCAAATACGTTTGCCAATATGTAAACAAAGGGAGTGACATGGCGGTGTTTGGCATTGCCGATCCGAATGCAAACGACGAGATGACGAGATTTAAAATTGGACGTTACGCTGCATTGAAGAAGTTTCAAAGCCGGAAGAAGGGGTATGCTGTTGCTGGATTCGATGATGTCTATTCGACTGATGCCTCTGGACGAACATACGCAGTTCATCCACGGCAAAACGAATGCTTCTATTTTCGCTTGCTCTTGGTGACATTGGGAATGCCACCACCAAATCGCCACAGGAGAAAGACTATGATCGAAATCAGCCTGTTGAAAGAGTCCGAACAAATGTGCCGTTCTTACATGCCGATCAAAAGAACGTGTACGATTGCTGATAAAGGTTGTTGACGATGGAACAGAAGGCATTTAATTTCTCGATGCTCTATGTAGGACAGGCAAGACATTCGTCATTTCGTTGATTCTGGAAACAATTCGTTCAAATTGCGTTGGCTCGAGCGTCCTCTGGCATTGCTGCCACATTGTTGGAAGGCGGTCGAACTGCACATTTCGCTTTGAACCTGGCGATGAATCTTCTGACGGTTGATAAACCAACGTGCACAATGACCTAACATAATATATCAACGAACTTTGGTGGCAGTTAACCGAACGATGAAGGATTTACGAGGTGATTCGAGAAGATTTGGAGCAGCTATGATATTGTTCTCAGGAGATTTTCTTCAAATACTTCCCGTCATACGGAAATCTACTGCTACGGATGAACTTTATGCATTGCTGAAATTGTCGTTTTTATGGCGGCAAGTAAGAAGTTTAAATTTACGACGAACATGAGAGTCTCATTGCATAACGACCCATCGGCTGCTGAATTCAATTGCCAAATTCCCGTTGATGTTTCGATTGGATTGATATCGTTCCCGGCAAATTTTTGCCAATTCACATCGTCGAATGAGGAACTCATAACCAAAGTGTTCCCCGGCATCGCACAGAATTATAAAAATCTTGAGGACGTCGATAGTTTGAATTTCATTATTCAAAGTCATCACTGGAGAACTGCATTCGTACAAATCTGTTGACAGCGTAACAGGCGAGGATCAAGCAACCAACTATACGACGGAATTTTTGAACTCGCTTGATGTGCCAGGAACGCCACCGCATAATTTACAGCTGAAAGTGGAATCGATCATAATTATGTTGCAGAATCTGAATCACCCGAAATCGTGCAACGATACGCGATTGGCTGTCAAGATAATGATGAATACTCTGATTCAAGCGACGAGCATTAAGGGCAAATTCGAAGAAGAGGAAGTCCTTACCCCACGAATTCCGTTATTCCAACTGATCTTCCATTCCAATTCAAGCGGATTCAGTTCCCAGTTCGATTGGCTTTTGCGATGACAATCAATAAATCACAAGGCCAATCGTTGGAAGTCTGTGGTATTAATCTCGAATTTGCCTGTTTTTTGCACGGTCAGCTTTACGTTGCCTGATGGCGTGTTGGCAAACTGTTTTCGTTGGTTTTATGCCGGAAAACAAATCGAAAAACATTGTCTATTATATTCCTATCTACTGGTTTCAATTCCGTTCAAATATTTTTTTTTTATAATCACGGCGCGCATTTTCCTTTAATGTAGAGCATACTGCGTGGGCATTAAGAAGATAGGGAGGGAAAAGATAGGAGGTGTCGATTAACATTGGTTTTCAATGCTTGCAGATCAAAATGGCAAGGGAAAATCTCACCGGGTAAACTTTTTTTAAATTCGTGTTGTTCGGCTAAAAACAGAATCTCTATATTTCACGGAACGTCCGAAATTGGGCTCAAGGGTGAACATTCGTTGCGAGCCGAGTATATGGGAGAAACTTTTTAGAGGAGGAAAGCAACTGGCTACTTTGAATAAACATGTTTTATAAAAGAGACGATAAAATAAGGAAAGGCATGAAACATTGCGTCGGTTTTCGAGAGGGGCAATTGTTTCAGCGGCAGTTCTATTTCCTATCCATCTTAACACTCGATTTGTATTCTCTCAAGCAGGTGAAGCGCTGTTTGCGAAGCATCTGCCCAGAGGTGGAAGTTAAACTTGAGTTTAGGGAGTATAAATGCTTTATAAATTGTAGCCAGATCAGAACGGTAAAAATACTTCTTACACCGATACAGTAAACCTAAGCACTTAGCAGCATTTTTAGCAATCTCAAATATATGGTTCTTCCAACGGAGGTTATCGTTGACACACGTACTGAGTACTGAGAGCTTTTCGGTTTCTTCGATGTAAATGCCATTCACTGTAATGTCAAAAACATATAATTCAGTCACTTTTTTATCGATAACTGATGCGGTAATTCGGCCCCAGGACTTTTCTTTATGCTTGATGCTTCTTACTCTGTTAGAAATAAAAGCACGCATCCCTAGAACAATCACATTTGTGATCATTTCAGCACTGGCATCAATGTCACAATCGAGGAAGCATAATGACCAGTTAAAATTTCGGAAAAAAAAATATTCAAGTCGTCCCAGTTGGCTTTCTCGTATTGCCACAAACGGTCCTGGTGGGGAGTTTTACTTTAACTGGATGGGTGGAGGACGAGAAATTAGATGAAATGATACAATGGTCCGAAGTGCCAAATGGAGAAGATACACTAATGGTATATTTATCAGGGTGATTGGTAAGAAACAAGTCAAGAGTTATGGGCGGCTTACCCAGCAAAATCCGGTATACGCGTTGGCACATCGACCAGTTGGGTAAGGTGATGTAACCCGGCAAAGAGTGTTACATACCTTCCTTTGGCTGTTGTCTGACCAGAAAAGCGGAGCCAATTGGAATTATGTACATTGAAATCGCCCGCAATGACGATTTCAGTGCGAGGACAAAGGGAAACAATTTTCAAGATGGAATCGAACTACTGTCGAGATTTGGACTCCTGTAAATAAAACAATAATGAATATGCTTGCGGACAGTGAATTTGAGTCACAATAAGTTAAAGTCCATGTTGGAATATTGCCCATATTGAGGAAGGCCCTGGCTAGCAATATCATTCCTAACGAAAAGTGTCAGCAGCAAAAAACTAACGAACATTGTATTAAATCTAACTCACAGAATAGTAAACAATTCTTAGGACTCTCGAAGTTAGTTCCGCAAACCTATTTTAAGGCAAAATTATATTTTAAATAAAAAAGAAAACCTTAATACTACGTTATCATTAGGCCAAATGAGCTAATCGTTTCAGATTTCCAAGTTTGATTCCAAATCATCTAATTTCCCAAAAAATATCACATTTCGAAATTATCTCATTTCCACCTAATTTCGACGAAATTAGGTTGCAATTTATGAAATATGAAGTCGAACATACATTATTTGAAAACAATTGAATCACAATTGAAAAATATTCTATAACAAATGTCAAAGTTGACAGTATAAAAAGTCAAAGAAGAAAATAAAAAGGTAAGAGGGCATGACTGGGTCGCACGTATTTGCTTTACAAGCCTAATAACAGTGGAAGGCTAGTTATTTGAAAGAAAACATTTAACATTTGCGAAGAAATAATAGACTGGCATACAGACAATTCTTGTCTCCAATTTTCTTGGGCTTCTCTATGATCTTTAATTCATGTTTGATTTTTTATCTCAATTTTTCGTTTACAAGAATCCTAAACTTGCCTTAAGGTACCAAGTAAAAACATGTCAAACGAAATTAGCAAACTTAGATGAAAATTTCGAAATGAGGTAATTTCGACTCTAATGAAAACGAAGTATAAACCTAATTTCTCAACATTTTGGAAAATAGAACTTACGTCGATATTGCACCGGAGGTGCGATACATTAAAAAAATACCGGATTTTGAAACTTCAGCTCCAACTTGCTCTACCTAAAAAACAAGTGGCGAAAATCCTGCTCTAAGTTGCTTTAGAAAGATTCAATGAAAAGCAAATCCGAAAAACTGAGATCAGCTTGGAGTGGAAAATTTCTCAATGAACAGCAAAATCTTGCTTTTTTCTACCTCGAACAGTTTAGCCGTTTAGTACAGTTAGAGCAGTCTCATTGAACAGACAGATGCTCTTGTATAAAACCGTTTGCTTCTCTTTCTGAGCCGGTTTTTTGTGTTTTCGAATCTGTGGTCCTTGATAATCTTTTCGATGATTGAGGGCAGGAAAAAATTTGAGTATTGGCTTTAGCGTGTTCCGAATAATATTTTTTTTTGTTGATGAAAGGAAATATTGACTCATTGCGAGAACACGATTAACGAAATTCTGAGCAGTATAGATGACAATAGCAGTGGTTTTTTGATAAAGCTTTCCGCAGTGCAGTGTTATTTCTCAAGGGAAGGTACTGACATTTATTTTGGGACAAGTTAAACAAAAAATTTACAAGCTGAATTGAACTTCTGCCTTTATCGGAAGTGGGATGTTGTATATATACTACTTATCTAATCTACTAATCTGTGTTGGTTGTTTCGAATGAATATTGAACAGTCGGTTCGAAGCACTGGGTTTTTGATACCAATCGAATATCAATTTAATATTGTTATTTCTCATAAGCTTGACATCCAAGTATTGAAGTACACCATCTTTTTCAACGTCAACCCTAAATTTAATCTAGTAATTGAAACTGTTCAACTTTTCAAGTGTTTTATTATGTTCGCTTGATTTCAACACGAAATAAAGATCATTAACGTATTAAGTTGTAGTTTCAGCTTTGTTGGCGAGCTTAGCAAGAATATCATTAAGTATGTAGTTCCTATTAAAAGGTCCACAAGGATTGGGGCTGCTGGGCTCATCATAGAAAACCCTTGCTTAAATAATTTACTTACTTACTTACTTAGGGGGCGCTACAGTTCTGGACGAACCTGGGTCTCAACCAACATGCCTCTCCAGCCAGCTCGGTCTTTGGCTAGCTGCCTCCAGTTTCGTTGGTTAGTCGTCCTCTACTTGAGCGCGCCACTTAAGGCGAGGCCTTCCTTGACTGCGTCTACCCTCTCGGATAGAATCGAAGATCCTGCGAGCCGGAGCATTATTGTCTATTCGCTCTACATCACCTAGCCATCTTAAACGTGATATGCGTATTTTGTTCACCAAGTCAATTGTACAGCTCGTATAGTTCTTGGTTGAACCTTCTCCTCCAAAGCCCGTTAACGCAGATAGGGCCAAAAAATCTTCCGAAGAATCTTACGCTCGAAACGACTAAGGATATCTTCATCCGCTTTAGATAGAGTCCATGCCTCGGCGCCATAGAGCAGGATTGGGATGATTAGGGTCTAAAACAGAGTCTCCTTTGTCTTTCGAGAGAGGGTTTTGCTACTCAATTGCCTTCCTAGCCCATAGAAACAGCGATTGGCAAGAGTAATTCTTCGCTTTATTTCTGACGAGATGTTGTTGTCAGATGTAATAGCGGATCCGAGGTACACAAAGTCCCTAACTACCTCAAAGTTGTACCTGTCTATTGTGATGTTTTGTCCAATCCGCCGCTGTTGTGTGTCCCTTTTTGTTGACAGCAGGTACTTCGTTTTGACCTCATTGACTGCTAGTCCCATCTTAGCCGCTTCAACTTCAATGCTGGCAAACGCAGCAGTGACAGCTCGCCGAGTTCTGCCAATGATGCCTATGTCGACAGCGTATGCTAACAAATGCACAGACTTGAAAAAAATTGTCCCACTACAATTGACTTGCGAGTTTCTTATAATTTGTTTGATAGCGCATCACCTTGTCGGAATCCTTTTTTGACGTCAAAAGCTTCTGTGAGGTCAGTACTAACTCTGAAGGAGCAGCGCGAGTTCTCCATCGTCATCCTGCACAGTCGGACGAGATTTGTGGGGATGCCAAAACCTGACATGGCTCTGTATAGCTCGTCTCTATAAATGCTATCGTACGCGGCCTTAAAATCAATAAAGAGGTGGTGGGTATCGATTTGAAATTCTTGGGTAGTTTCCAGGATCTGCCGTAGCGTGAACATTTGATCGATTGCGGACTTTCCTGGTCTGAAACCACACTGATAGGGGCCAATCAGGTTGCTGACGAAAGGTTTCAGGCGTTCACATAGTACGGCAGAGAGGATCTTGTAGGCGATATTCAGGAGACTAATTCCTCTATAGTTGGCGCAGTTTAGAGGGTCTCCTTTCTTGTGGATCGGGCAAACGATGCTGAGGTTCCATTCATCAGGCATACTTTCTTCTGACCAAACTTGAGTTATGAGTTGGTGTATGCAACTTACGTCGATATTGCACCGGAGGTGCGATACATTAAAAAAATACCGGATTTTGAAACTTCAGCTGCAACTTGCTCTACCTAAAAAACAAGTGGCGAAAATCCTGCTCTAAGTTGCTTTAGAAAGATTCAATGAAAAGCAAATCCGAAAAACTGAGATCAGCTTGGAGTGAAAAATTTCTCAACGAACAGCAAAATCTTGCTTTTTTCTACCTCGAACAGTTTAGCCGTTTAGCACAGTTAGAGCAGTCTCATTGAACAGACAGATGCTCTTGTATAAAACCGTTTGCTTCTCTTTCTGTGTTGGTTGTTTCGAATGAATATTGAACAGTCGGTTCGAAGCACTGGGTTTTTGATACCAATCGAATATCAATTTAATATTATTATTTCTCATAAGCTTGACATCCAAGTATTGAAGTACACCATCTTTTTCAACGTCAACTCTAAATTTAATCTAGTAATTGAAACTGTTCAACTTTTCAAGTGTTTTATTATGTTCGCTTGATTTCAACACGAAATAAAGATCATTAACGTATTAAGTTGTAGTTTCAGCTTTGTTGGCGAGCTTAGCAAGAATATCATTAAGTATGTAGTTTCTATTAAAAGGTCCACAAGGATTGGGGCTGCTGGGCTCATCATAGAAACCCCTTGCTTAAATAATTTACTTACTTACTTACTTAGGGGGCGCTACAGTTCTGGACGAACCTGGGTCTCAACCAACATGCCTCTCCAGCCAGCTCGGTCTTTGGCTAGCTGCCTCCAGTTTCGTTGGTTAGTCGTCCTCTACTTGAGCGCGCCACTTAAGGCGAGGCCTTCCTTGACTGCGTCTACCCTCTCGGATAGAATCGAAGATCCTGCGAGCCGGAGCATTGTTGTCTATTCGCTCTACATCACCTAGCCATCTTAAACGTGATATGCGTATTTTTTTCACCAAGTCAATGTCGCTGTACAACTCGTATAGTTCTTGGTTGAACCTTCTCCTCCAAAGCCCGTTAACGCAGATAGGGCCAAAAATCCTCCGAAGAATCTTACGCTCGAAACGACTAAGGATATCTTCATCCGCTTTAGATAGAGTTCATGCCTCGGCGCCATAGAGCAGGACTGGGATGATTAGGGTCTTATACAGAGTCTCCTTTGTCTTTCGAGAGATGGCTTTGCTACTCAATTGCCTTCCTAGCCCATAGAAACAGCGATTGGCAAGAGTAATTTTTCGCTTTATTTCTGACGAGATGTTGTTGTCAGATGTAATAGCGGATCCGAGGTACACAAAGTCCCTAACTACCTCAAAGTTGTACCTGTCTATTGTGATGTTTTGTCCAATCCGCCGCTGTTGTGTGTCCCTTTTTGTTGACAGCAGGTACTTCGTTTTGACCTCATTGACTGCTAGTCCCATCTTAGCCGCTTCAACTTCAATGCTGACAAACGCAGCAGTGACAGCTCGCCGAGTTCTGCCAATGATGCCTATGTCGACAGCGTATGCTAACAATTGCACAGACTTGAAAAAATTGTCCCACTACAATTGACTTGCGAGTTTCTTATAATTTGTTTGATAGCGCATCACCTTGTCGGAATCCTTTTTTGACGTCAAAAGCTTCTGTGAGGTCAGTACTAACTCTGAAGGAGCAGCGCGAGTTCTCCATCGTCATCCTGCACAGTCGGACGAGTTTTGTGGGGATGCCAAAACCTGACATGGCTCTGTATAGCTCGTCTCTATAAATGCTATCGTACGCGGCCTTAAAATCAATAAAGAGGTGGTGGGTATCGATTTGAAATTCTTGGGTAGTTTCCAGGATCTGCCGTAGCGTGAACATTTGATCGATTGCGGACTTTCCTGGTCTGAAACCACACTGATATGGGCCAATCAGGTTGCTGACGAAAGGTTTCAGGCGTTCACATAGTACGGCAGAGAGGATCTTGTAGGCGATATTCAGGAGACTAATTCCTCTATAGTTGGCGCAGTTTAGAAGGTCTCCTTTCTTGTGGATCGGGCAAACGATGCTGAGGTTCCATTCATCAGGCATACTTTCTTCTGACCAAACTTTAGTTATGAGTTGGTGTATGCACTCCATCAGGTCATCTCCGGCCGCTTTAAAAAGTTCGGCGGGTAGTTCGTCGGGTCCAGCAACTTTGTTGTTTTTTAGTTTAGATATTGCTATCCTTACTTCATTTTGGTCAGGTGGACGGAAGTTTTTTCTGTCATCATCCATGTTGAATGGTTCATTCTGCCTGACAGCGGGATTTTGGTCTTCATCGCCGTTTAACAGTCTGCAGAAATGGTCCTTCCATGTACTCAGCACCGAATGTGACTCTACTACTAGGTTTCCATTCCTATCTCTACAGGCTTCTGTGCGGGTTTCCTTGGCACGTTCTTTTTACCTGTTGGTAAAACTTCCGCACGTTGTTCCTGGAGTAGCATCTCTCACTATCTTCGCTCGCGCGCTTCTCATGTTCTTTCTTTTTCTTTTGGAGAAGCCGGTGTTCTTCCCGTCTTTTCTGCTCGTAGAGCTCGCGAGCAGCTCTCGTCTTTCTTTGCAGCGCCGCTATATATGCCTCTTGTTTGGCTGCATGGGCCTGCCTGCATTCGTCATCGAACCAGAGGTTTCGTGGTGTTGGTCTGGTGAAACCTAGCACATCAGTTGCGGCATCTCTGATGGCTTGTTGGCAGTGTTGCCACTGGTCTTCGGCACTTGATGCTGGCGTTACTGGATTTCTTGAGAGGTTACGGGATATAAGATTGGCATAGGTTCTGGCGGTTTCTTGCGATTGCAGCTTTTCGACGTCATACTTCCTCACAGTATTACTCCGGTTTTGTGGAGTTTGGGTTATTCGCATTCTTACCTTTGCTGCAACAAGGTAGTGATCCGAGTCGATGTTAGCTGCTCGGAAAGTGCGAACATCCAAGATACTGGAGGCGATCGCAACGTGATCAATCTGATCGACGGTTCTTTGATCTGGGTGTCGCCAAGTCCCTTTGTGTATATCGAGATGAGGAAACCGTGTGCTTGCAATCGTGACGATATGTGCCGCTGCGAAGTCAATTAGCCTAAGTCCGTTTTCAGACGTTGTGTCGTGTAGGCTATGTTTTCCGACAGTCCTACCAAAGGTTTCCTCTTTACCTATTTTGGCATTAAAATCGCCAAGTACGATCTTAACGTCGCATTTAGGGCATTGCTCATAGGTTTTGTCGAGGAGCTCATAGAAGTCATCCTTGGTGGCATCATCTTTGTCCTCTGTGGGGGCATGAGCGCATATTAAGCTAATGTTGGCGAATTTAGCCTTGATACGGATTGTCACAAGTCGCTCACTTACGTGTCGAAAGCCCAAGACTTCTTGCCAGAGTCTACCGCTTATGACGAATCCGCACCCAAATAAACGCTGTGGTCTTCTTGCACAATCACCGTAGTACACGTCACAGTTTTTCATCCTCCTTTTGCCCGGCCCATTCCATCGCACTTCCTGGATGGCCGTAATTCCTGCTCTGTAGCTGTCTAGGGCCTCCGCTAGTTGTTTGGCTGCACGTGATCTGTTAAGAGTCCTAACATTCCACGTGCAGATCCGAAGGTCGTTGTCCATAATTCGTTTTTCCGCAACTTTTTCTTTTTTCCGTGGTAGGGTTGTTAACCCCACGCACAACCCCCAACCTGGAGGACCAGGTCCTTTGTTGGATTCCTTGGACAAAAGGAACCGGATAATCCGGACTTAGTAACCCACTTCGGGGATATGAGCGCTGCCGTTTAAGTGTTCATATGCCACCATCTCTATTTCAATGCCCTGACTTGCGTTGAATTGTCCCAATGACCTTATCTCCAAATACGTCGAAGTAGCTCATTAGGGCATCTGCTTCGTTGACTGTTGACGCCACCGTTGGTCCAATTGGTTGGGCTCATCCGCCGTACGTCCTCTTTCTGAAGGGTTCGTGCAAGACTTCTGCGAATCGATCAGAACAGTCATTAAAGCAGAGCATTATAGTGTTGCTATTTTTCTGTGTTCAACACTCGCGCTTATAAGTTTAACAGGTATGTCCGGATGGACAGACCAGTACCCGGTGGTTACCGCGGGGAGGTAAAATAAGCACAATTGATGTGTACGAGATAGTTGCAGCAACTGTGCATCACCAGTTTGATGCCTTTCAGTGCCTACCCTATTCATACATCACCCAATACAATATACAATATTTCGTTCCGCAGCAGTCAATTAGCCTGAATAAGTTGTTGGTGGTGGTAACGTGTAAGCTGTGTTTTCCGATTGTACCACCAAAGACAACTGCTCTCTTTAGCTTGGCGTTAAATTCGCCTAGGACAATATTTTAATGTCATAGCTAGGGCTATGTTTGGTCCAGGAGCTCAAAAAACATTTCTTTGGTGTCACCATCTTTTTCCTTCTTTTTATGTTGCCGTTGCCAAACTAAAATGAGAGCCACAATTAAAATACAGAGTTTTCTTTAGCAAACTACTTTAATATTTATTTTTACGAATATATGAAACTATATACGAACTAGGATGTTTAAATAAATTAGGCTTTAAAATTGATCTCTTTTTCGGTCCTTCTTTGGTGGCGTTGGCAACGGCAATGAGCTGTGTCGCCATCTTCCTTTTACCCTCCATTTTCTGGCGTCTATTTTGTGTGTGGAGGTTGGCTGCATTATTGGGAATGATTCCATCGGTGTAGAGAGGCACGTACGTAAGCGGACGAGAGTTCACAATTGCTTCCGTTTCCAATAGTGCACTATGCATCTCCTCCTCGGTTGGCGTTTTCGATTTTAGAACCTCGGAAAGGACAGTCTTCAGGAGCGGACGAGACGCTCCCAGCATACCCCCTTATGAGGTGATGATGGAGGAATAAACTTCCATTGGGTTGAAGCGTCCACGAAATGTTTTGAGATTTCATCGTGTTTTTTCATTCGGTAGGCCTCCCTCAATTCTCTGCTGGCTCCTCGGAAGTTGGTCCCGTTCTCGCTGTGTATCTCTAGAGGAGTTCCCCTACGGGCGATAAATCTTCATAGACTAAGAATGCACGAATTTGTTGACAATGACGCTGCGAGTTCCAAATGAACTGCCCTGGTAGTCAGGCAGGTTACCAAGACACCTCAACGTTTCTCAACGCGCCTTCCAATCTTGATCATCATTGGACCGAAGTAGTCAATCCCAACGTAGGAGAAGGGACGTGTGTATGAAGCCAGTCGTGAAAGCGGTAGTGGTGACATCTCAGGTGGTCTCGGAACAGTGTTGTAGTTTTTGCAATACTGGTAGGTTTTCTTTTCCATCTTAACTGTGGTCCTTAACTTAGGGATGTAAAACCGTTGGTGTATTTCGTTGACAACCGTTTCTTGATTCTGATGACAGGAGTTTCGTGATGCTGTTACCAAACGGAAGAATTATGGGCCTCTTTACATCTTGATCGACTGAACTTAACATATCTAACCGCCCTCGGATACGAAGTACTTGATTGTTGTAGAGGTATGGTCGTATGGACTAAGACGATATAGTGAACTTTGAGAGTTTAATGGCTGGTTTCGTTTGAGAAGCGCGATCTCGTTTCCATATGATTCACTTTGTGCCCGCCCATATAACAGGTGTTCTGATTTGGTAAATTCTTCAGATGTTAAATTTTCTTTCAACACTGGGAGCTCCTTAGCTCGGTTATAAAGATAAGTAGCGCATCGAAAAATGAAGGCACAGCTTTTTACCATCTTCCTCCAGTCAGAAAATCTCTCGGCCTGAATAAGTTTGGTGTCCGAGGCTTTGTAAATGTGCAAAACGTTGGATTTTAACTCCTCGCTTGTTTCAAATTCCAGTGAATGATAAGGCCAGTCTTCTTTGGAGAGACACAAGAACTCGGGTCCCGTATACCAGCAACTATTGGAGTTCAGTTCAGGAGGTGGCTTTCATTTCGTTGCGACATCCGCTGCATTGAGTTTCAAAGGTAGCCACTGCCATTCTAAAATATCTGAGCTTTCCTAGATTTCCCCAACACAAAAGGCAACGTACTGACGATACTTCCGTTGATCTGACTGTACCCAAGCCATTACTACCTTTGATTCTGTCCAGAAGTCTTGAAGATATTTTAAGTATTACCAAATTTTGAATGGCAGTGGTAGTAGATAAGGATATGTGCGAGTAGACCGAGAGGGTCGTAAATGGACATCAATACTCGTAGAACTTCTCGTTTGGTAGGTGTCTTCTGACCAGTTAAAACTTCGTTATTTTTTCCGTTGAATGCAATGGTGAAAGTAAAGGTGTCAGATTTCGTAGACCACCACTTGCCCAACACTTTCTCCGGTCCTTGTTCGGAGACAATGCTCAAATCTTTCTTGTGGTTCCCTGGATCAGTGAATTTGTTCATAAACATCATTGAATTAGAGAGCCAGTTGTGTATTTCAAATCCTCCTTGTCTGTGGATATAGCGCACTTCCTGAGCAAGTTGAATTGCTTCTGCATCTGTATCCACACTGTCGAGGAGATCATCAACGTAATGGTTGTTGACAACCGCTTCTGTGGCTCTGGGAAATCTATCCTTAAAGTTCATCGCATTTAGATTCTTCATGTACTGAGCACTGCTGGGAGAACATGAACGTCATTACCCGCATAATATATGTATCTGGCTCCGCATAGAAAGCGTTGTGAGTGTTGGTCTTCTTCTCTAATGATCACCTGGTGGAACATCTCATGGACACTGAGAAGATAGGAAGATACCATTTTCGAGGGTGTGTACTGCTCAGTTCCTTGTCGTTCAGTCTTCTAATGTATCCCTTGTCAATATGATCTCTAATGCGTTGCTGTATAACTTTTCTTAGGTCTGGACCTATGGATAGCCTTTTCTCTAAGCAAAGTAGTCTTCTTTTGACCATTTCGAGGCTGTTAGGAAGATTGATTGATGCATGCTTCCATAGGAGACCGGTTTCATATCGACATACGCGGCGTCGTGTTGTTGATCGGAGGATTTCCAATGCTTGGTGGTCATCTTTGGAAACGTTGTTTACCTCTGGCTTGTAAATTACCAAGTTTTCAATCGAAAAGTAGGTCTTGACTAATTGGTGTAGGCTATTGTCATTTTGTTGTTCACATTCACATAAGTGAAGATAATATAGCCTTGACAATTCCGAATTCAAATCTTCCTTGCAGGGTCCATAGATCATCCAACCCAGACTTGTTTTCGAAGCTATCGGTTCGTCTCTGCGTCCTTCTCTCGATTTTAGTGGTAAGGCTACCCACCAGTTGTTTAACCCTATAAGGATTCTCGGTTGCGCTTTGTTGTAGGAGCTTACTGAAATACCTCTCAGATGAGGGCACTTCCTGTCTATGTTTGTGGCGTCGATGCTCTGAACAGGTATATTGAGATCACGTACCGTACGAACATTTGAGATGGTATAGTGTGAACTCTGTTCCTCGTTTCCAGATATCTTTACTGCCACCTTTCTAGAAGCTCTCTCTAGTCGTTTGATATCCCCAGTCCACTTCAGACAAATAGGTTGTTGAATTCTAGTAAGATGCAGATGTTTGGCAATACTCAATGTCAAAGAAGAACCTTCATCGAGAAATGCAAAGGTTCGTATTTTCACATTTCCGTTTTGCAGTACAACTGGAATTATTCGAAAGAGAACATGGGACTCATCATCTTGTTTTGAATGTTGATTCACGATGGAAGCTCTTGATAGTTCGTTGGAGACGCTGTTTGCGTTATGTAGCAGAGGATGATGTTTTCGATTGCAGTTGTTGACACCACAGGGCTTGGAAGAAATACATTTATTAACGTAGTGGCAGCGCAGACACATACGACACAAGTTGTTTTTCTTCACCTCTGTCCATCTTTGTGGGCGGCGTAGTTGTTTGAACTTGTCACAGTATCTTACCTCGGTGCATTCTTTGTTGCAAATTTAACATCCGTCTCTGCTTTGTTGGTTGGCTCCCCCCGAGTGGCTGCTTTCGTCTTCAGCGTGTATGTTGACAAAGTTCCGATTTCTTGAAGTAATTTTTATGTCTACAGGTGGTGGAGTGACTTCGCTGGCATCTCTTCCTATCTGTGATGGTACACAATTTGTATACCTAACCCACTCGAGCTTCATGTGTGCCGGAAGTTTTGCGACAAGTTCTTTCAACAGGCTTGGATATCGAAGATGATCTTGGAGACTGGAGCTTTCCATAAGTGCCGTCATGTTCTGCACAGACAGCGAAAAATGTGTCACTGTCTCCTTTCCATCTTCGGAGGTGGTTCTTGTTTTATGCGGCCGATCAAATCATCGATCAAGAGATCTGGTCTACCATAGATTTGTCGTAAGGCTTCAATGGAACCTGGCACGCCTGTATGACAATTCAGTCGGTATCTGACGATGTCTAACGCAGGCCCTTTGAGACATCTCCGTAGTCGGTCCATATTCTCCCCATTTGAGTAGCAGCAGATCTCGGTGGTGCTTTCAAACGACGCTATAAAACTTGGCCATTCCTCCAAACGTCCGCTGAATGGGCGTAGGTCCTTGGACATCACTTGTCTAGCTGCGATTTGGTCGAAGCTGAGTCGACGTGAAGCATTGTTCAATGATCCAGTTGGAATAATGTTGCGATTTGGCGATACTCGATAGCGTGTGTTAGAACCAGTTTTGTTGTTGCAGCTGGCGTTTGCACGTGTTGATCAAAAGATGTTTGTTGATGGTGTGTTGATTTGGTATTCAACCAGGTTTGAACACGAGAAATTGTTTCTTCTTCAGAAATGGAATCGAGAGACTGGTCGTCGGAGCCTTCTAGACAGGCTCCACAAATCCAGTCGACGTTTGCAATTTTACTTGTGACACCAACGCAGGTGAAATGAAACCACGTGTCGCATTGGTCGCACTGCACCATTTCCGAACTATCTGCTGCTTCGCATTTTTTGCATGACTTGCTCTCTTTTGCCGACGCAGTTCCTTTTTTGGTGTGCGGAACATCTTCATTCGTGGAATATATATTTACGAATATAAATGTGTCGTCGACCTTATTTTAAAGATGGTCGAAACGATTTTCAAGAATGTCGAATCAATTTTGCCTTGATGCGAGTTGTCAGGAGGCGCTCATTGACACATTTTTAGCTCAAAACCTCTTGACGGAGCCTGCCTCCAACGACGAATCCACGAGGATCTGGGCCTCAACCAACAAACGTCTCCAGCCAGCACTTCGCACTTGCATTAATAACTTAGTGTCTATGTCTAGATGAAATAAGAATTGCTCAAAAAAATTATAAACGGTTAGGATCAAAATTGTGCTGGGGTCAAAATTCTTTTAACAAAATTCAACTTTTAAGATTCTGCCCGGCGAAGTTCTGCTTATCAAAATTCTGCTTCTCAAAACTCTGGAAATAATACAGAAAACAAATGTTTGGAAAATATTAAAACGATGGCGCTTTTTCACATTTTTCAAACTTATGTTTTCCTTATTATTTGCAGTTTTTATAATAAGAGTATTGTTCAGATCACTTATTGCGTCGGCCACTTTTGGTAGCACCATCTGAATACCAATGAAACTCTCTATTTGTATAGCAGTAGGTGCCGGTCCTTATTTCGTTTGCAGGGTTCTTCTTCAGTGAATCCGTCCGTATCCGAAAGTTGCGGTTGCTTCGCAAATTATTGTTTTTTTCCATGGCTGAGAAGTTACCCCGACAGCACTGCCCTCAACCTGGAGGACCAGCTCCTTACTATGACTCCAAGGTCCAAGGACAAAGAGCTATATAAACCGCTCCATGTAGGCCTGATCTCCGAAAACATTTTAGTAGCTTATAAAATGTGTTCACTAAGTAGTTCAGCTTGACTGGAATTGTAGACACCACCGTTAATTCCGTCTAGAGAATTCTTTTATGATCGTAACCATTAAAATAAATAATTCGTACATCCGGATTTTTGTTCTATTCCAACTTACCCATTAACAATGAAAATTCTGCTCCGCCAATCTTTTACATATATCTGTTAATTAAAACGATTTCATTGAGAGTTTATCATTGGTAGATGATAAAAGTAAAATTCCGAACCAGGTTTTAAGATTTATTTACATATAACATTCGTTATTTTCTTAGAACTTTAGTTTGAAATGGAAACAAATTACAAGAAAAAATATATTGATTTAATTAAAGGATGAATTTATAAATAATTATAAAATAAAAATATTTATCGAATATTAAATAAAACATATTTTTTCTTTGGAACAAGTAATGGTATTTTTACTTTTTCTATGACAATCATTAATTTAGTTAGAAAGATTCGTCTTTAGATGGAATACATTTTAGGACAGGGCTGATTTTCCTCTGTGTTGATTTCTTTTTAAATACTCTGTTGTTATAAAATAAATGAAGCTATAAGTTTTTTAATGAATCAAATGAATATTATTATGCATACCTTTTGTTGTAGGGTGTACCATTGTGACTGCGGTTGGTCAAACACTTTGCCTTCCAAATTAATGATTACTTCTCCCAAAAAATCATTTCGACCAAGAAAATCTGAATTCCACACTGTTAGCCAGATGGAACGTTTATTTAATTTTGTTATTGGCAAATAAAAACGCAAAGTTTCTATGAACACAGGATTTACCGTTTGCTTTTTTACTTTTGTTTTACGCTTGCCACATTTCGATAAATCTGGCAATAGGTACACCTGGAAAAGTTAGCAAATATTATTTTTTTTAATTTCTTTATCAATTTTCATATTACCTTAACATATGGATCATTTGTACGTTTTTTTGAATCTACCGATGCCAAATCTTTGCATTGAACTATATGGATCTCTAAAGCATTTATCTTATAATTGTATTGCAATCCAAACTGAACTTGACCCTTTAGCTTCATAGTTTCGTATCGATAGTCAGAACACACACTACTTAAAGATTCAGACCGCCTCTAAAATAAATAGAAACAAATATGAAATACAAGTTCTTAAAATATATAATTATTTATTTTTTCTTACTCTGAATCTACTTATTTGCCGTTCAACAAATGTTGTAGTTTGATAATCTGAATTCGTGTCGTTACTATTATAAGTTAATCCCAAAACGGAAAAATCTGCAAGGAAATAAAACATATTTGTCAAATGATAGGTGGGCTTAAGATCAAATACACCTTGATGTGAATAACAAACATTTATATTTGCATCGATATTAATTATAATATTACAAATTTGTACATATTTGCTTAAACAACAATACATATTTTTGAAAGTTAGTTTCGACAAACCAGTTTCTATAAAAAAAGGAAACAAAAATAAGACTCAGTCTAAAAAATTGGACTCACCATTAACGAAAACAAATAGAATTGAAAATGAAAGTTGGTAAACATGAATCTTCTTCAAGTTTCTGTATTTCGGGCTTAAGTTCTTCATGTCTGTTTTTTTTTTGTGTTTTATTAATTTAGATATGACCGACAAGTTTATTGGCTAAAAAGGATAATTCCAACCAATAAAGACTTCAATATTGAACAACTTCGTCACGTATTTTCTTGACAACAAAATAAACAAATATGAAAAACGAAAAAAACCGAAACGTACAACCCTGCATCAAAAATTGACGGACTTCCCATAACTCATAAAGAAGGAATGCCTCTTCGTTCTGTTTGTTCGTCAACCAATATAACGTGCTTGAATTTTTTCTAATTATGTTATAAATATAAATTCTGAAAATTCTTACCTTAAATTAATAAAAAAAAACCTAAAGAATTCCTTATAGATTTAAGAATTCCTAAGATTTAAAAACGAGAATTCGAGTCCATCCAGTTTCGCAACCCAAGGTTTTGGGCATTCTGGTCTGCGTTATTCTTGGTTTCTTTTTTTTTTTTATTCATACAATCCTTCTCCACGCGATTTAATCGCATGATTCTATTTGAACTTTTTTATTTTGGGGATTATGACTGCGGAAAATGTCAACAACCAGTCGGTAAACCCCTTCTCTAGAAATTCAAAGAGTGAAAAAACAGTTTCATTTTGGTAATTTTATTCTGAGCTTAAAAAGAATAACGCCTTATGCCTGTTCTTTTCCTTATTATTATTTTTTTTCGTTCGAAGTTCGAAGGCTGAACACAATAAGACTGTTTCCGTACACACACGAAACTTCCCACATCAACCCAAAAAGTGTTTCTTTACATTGTTCTTACACGTAAATACCAGAGCTTTTGACTTTTTTTCATTTCCCCTCCAGCAAGAAACTACCCGAACAATAAGTCTGTTTCCGTACTCACACGAATCTACCCAAATCTACCCAAAACTACCCAAATCTATCCAGAAAGTGTTTCTTTACTTTTTTCTGGCACGAAAATACCAGAGCTTTTCACATTTTTTTTTCATTTCCCCTCCAGCAAGAATCTACCCGAACACTATAGCTACTGCACTTTCTTGCTTGTCAAACACGAAATCAGCTGATCGATAAAATGTTGTTTGAATTTGAAAGTCTGTGAATTGTGAATTTATTTGTTAAATATTGTTTCTTTCATTATTTTTTTAACGCTTTGATTGTTAATGCTTTAATTTTGTTCTTTAATTCCTTCAATGATTCATTTTCCGAACAAAAATGTTCGTTTACTTACAATTAGCTTGTCATGTATGACATTTAACCCGAAACCGCCCAAAATGTGTTTCTTTTTTTTTAAGCTCGGGCAGAAAATTACAAAAACAACATCGAAAAGCTCGTGCCCAAACTTTTTCTCAAACTTTCATCCAAAAAGTACGGAAACAGACCTACTTTAGGTACTGCACTTTCTTGCTTGTCAAAAACGAAATCAGCTGATCGAAAACCCGCAGCCGCAATACGCAGCCGGAGACGCAAAGACTTGTCGTAGTGTGTCGTATGGCTTTTTTTAAAACCGCTCACAATGGAGCCGTACGCTTTTTGACATTTGAGATTTTATTGATGTCATCTGACTGAATTAAAATCTGTGTTTATTTTAAAATTGCAAATTATTATTTTTAAGTCAGTAAAAGTTAAAATGGAAAACAAAAATTAAGGGATTTTCTGCAGCTTTGTTTTATATTTAAATATTTTTTATTACTTAAATCCCATAAAACTTCCACTGCCCGCACTACCTCCATAATTTGTTTTATTTCGTCTTTCGCGTTTTTATTTTTGGTCTTTGACAACTAAAAATAATGATCACGCAAGACAAAGTTAAAAGTTAACCAACCTTCGCGGCTCCGTATTGCAGTTGCGTATTTAATATTTGACTTCAGGCCTATTATTTCGAGCGTGCTTGTACTCATTATCAAGAATTTATTTCACAAAAAATTATAAAAAGATACATACAATAGTTTTCACTATTTTTCTGGTTTTGCATTTTTCAAGAATTTTTTTATTTCTGTATTTTCTGTATTTTTTGCATTTTTCAAGAAATTTTTTTATTTCTGTATTTTCTGTATTTCATATACTAAAATCAACTACCAATGCTGCCATATTCGGATTCGACTGTTTAAAGTTTTAATATAAATATTGTTCAATCTCGAACGTTAGTTAAATATAAAACTGGTGCCAGTTGGTACTATGTTGTTGGTACCATAGTATTTTGGTACTAGATTTTTAGTGATTAGTACTAGAATTTAGTACTATCGTAGTTTTGGTACTATATTTAGCACTAGATTTAGTACTTGCTAGTAGATTTAGTACTATATTTAGTAGTTAGTAGTAGATTTAGTACTAGATATTTGACGTGATAAGTGAAGATACTCTAACATAGGTACAAATATATGCAAACAATGTGTTTTATTTGTAAAATAAGTAATTAGGTAGATACTTCAACTAATTAAATTTTTTGCAGACTTAAAAAAATTGATATAATAATCAAACATGGTAACCATTTAAAATTGTACACAAAAAAACCAAACCAAATATCAAATTTCAACAAAAATCGTTAAAAAGGTAAATTTCATCCTGTTGCCGTATCTATAAAAAACGTACCCAAAAACAGTGTATTTTCAAGGCAGAAATGAAAACTCCTCACATACCTGTCTAAATGTCTATCTTCCATTCTCTTATTATCAGAAAATAACAAAGAAATAACACATAAAAGACTATAATTTGCTTCCCTCTAACTGCTAACACAACTAAGCCGTTCTGTCAATTTCTAACGTTGCATATGTGTTGAATTCATCTCCCCGACTAAGTCTACACTGAGAAAAAGCGAGATAGCGAAACTAGATGGCGCTAGGTGAAATACCCATCTTGATAGTACTATAGATTCTATATACAATGCTGACAGTATAACAATCTGCTTTGAGATTATGAGATAAGTTTTTTTTTTGGAAATTTCTGTGGAATTTTTCAATAGCTTCATAATCATGCTCCTCAAATTTGCGAGGCGTCACAGTGCGTAACAATGTGTGATTCAGTGTGACTCGCAACTATTTAACTTCTTTGGCGATTTCCAATATATTCATTCTCATCATACCATAATTGTTCGGTATTAATTTTTAGTCCCCATTTCTTGCAGTAGATTGCTAACCGGTTGATCACCAGGGTTTCTGGTGATTTGGATAGAAGAACAAGATAATCGGCATACAGAAAAACCTTGATAATAATATAATTAGCAATTCTTATTATTCCTGGCAGATCGTCACTATGTCATTGATAAAAAGCGAAAACAGAAATGCATTGTGTAGGCAATCTTGTTTTACTACAGTTTTGGTTCCAAACCATTCCCAAAATATTGTACCATCCAATAAAGCAACCTTAATTTCAGACTCCATTTGTCTTATAGCTTTTATAAACTTTGCAGAAAGACCTAGCCGTGAAAGCTTATAGAAGAGAGAAAGTCGTAAGTGTAAATATTTGATCGACTATTGAGAATCATTTTCTAAAATCGCTTTGAAAGTCAGTTAGTATTTTGTTTGTTTCAACCCATTTTTTCAGTCTTTCCACAAGTATGACACAGAATATTTTGGCTGAAACATTCAAAAATAAAATGCCACAGTAGTTTTTAGCAATGTCCGAAGCTCTTTTTTTGTGTATGGGGAAAAATGATTTTTTTAATGAAGAAGGTATGTCAGCATTTTAAACGATTATCTGCGATCTGCGTAAAAGAACATGAGGTTTGTAATTGGTCACTGAAGGGACACTGTGACGTCACAACCAAATAGGTCCTACCACCGTCACTGCCGCAACAAAGGTAATCGTGTCACAGCTAGCTACAGTGACTATCACACGAATGACACATAAATGCCCTTGTTGTCCCAAAACAAACAATGAACGTCAAAGTGTGTCACTGCTGTCCCTGTATCTCGGTGTCACTGCAAGGACATGCAAAACAGTGACGATCACACGACGTGACAACTCTCAAATAGCTGATCGTTAGCGGTAAGCCTAAACTGCTATGACATTTATCATTTTCATCAGTGACGATCACACGGCGTCACCCAAATGAGTCTCTGTGTCTTGGTTGTTTTGGTTAAATATAGACGTGAGTTTCTGAAATGTTTCAATTACCTAAATTAATTTAATTAAAAAAAGAATAAATAATATATTTCCAATTACAGTGATTAAATACAAAAGTGAAAAGTCAAATTAAGTATGTCCACACAAAATATGGTAGAGGTGGCGATTGTCGCGGCCTACATCTTGGAAAGCAGCCAGTGGCGATGACTCCGACAACAACCAAAGTCCACCGCAAAGAATTCGTTCCTTCTGGTCCAGAAATTAGTTGTTGCAACGTGATAATGAAGGTTTCTGCGCAAAACTAATGCGAGAATTATGAGCTGAGGAGCCAGAGCTCTATCGTCTCGTCAAACAGCCGTGTTTTAGTGCCAAGTTTCAACGCCGGGTTGAAATATAGCGCAATACATATCCCATGTCACAAAAAGCGCGTTTTCAATCCGGGTCAAGTTCAACGCGGCGTAAATACGCTGGGTCAAGACGCGGCGTTAAAATAAATAACAAATAATTTTTTTTGACGCCACGTTAGAAAATGTTATTTTTTTGAGCATATATATATAAATATTATCTATATATATGTAGGTTGTGGCAGCATTGTCTCTAGTGTGACGTCACTACTCTCTCTTTATGCATACGATAAAAACCTGTCTGCATACAACAAGGGAATTTTGGAGATATATCAATTAAGCCGTCAAGCCGAGCGTTCAAGCTGCCATTAACTTTTTTTTTGTGCAAAGCACTTTATATATTTTTTTGTTAAATTAAATTAATTAATTATTCTTTTTTTTATTTCTTAATAAAGAATATTAATATTTTTTTGTTAATTAAATAGTTGTTTCCTACACATATGTACAGTACATAGATTATCTATGTGTGAAAATTCAGATATTTTCAATAAATATAGATATTAATAGCCCTGAATTAAAGGCTTCGTCAAACACAACGCGTTTTTAACGCGGCGTTGAGATTATTTTGACGCGGCGTTATAAATGTGGTGTTAGAGGACGTAAAACAGAGAGCTATCCGCAGCGCGTTTCATATTTGAATCTTGATTTTCATTTTTTCACCAAATGCCAATCAGGTTATTTTTTCCGTTTGGAACAATATTAAATTACACAAAATAAGTCAAAAAATGTCTACAACAAATTCAGAATAACTTAATTCACTAAGAATAAAATAATTTAAAAAACATCTTTCTAACTTTCAGAAAAAATTATTTGTAATCAATCACAACGCGGCGTTTTAACACCGCGTTTTGAAGCGGTCTGGAACTTGACGCGATTTATGTGACATGAGATATGTATTACTGTATATTAAAACGCGGCGTTGAAACGCGGAGTTAAAACGCGGCCTCAAATCGCGCTCTGTTTGACAAGGCCTCAAGTCACTAAAGTTATAGTTTTGAAATTTTGTTTGTGTCATTTTCATTTTTAATATTGCTTATCATGGAAAAACTGATAGAATGTGTTAGGAAATAGGAAAAAAAAATAAGAATAATAGTAGAGATATGGCAAAATATCGAAAATGAACCATTTTTCCAACGTTGCGTTAAAACGCCGCGTCAAAATAATCTCAGCGTCGCGTTAAATAATCTCAACAACGCGTAAGAAATGTCTTTATTTCTCAAAACAATTAAAAAAATAATCTGTTCTAACGCGGCGTCAAATTAATAATTTGTAATTTATTTCAATGCCGTGCATCGTCTGTATTGCCGCCGCGTTGAACTCGACGCGGCGTTGAAAACGCGCTCCTTATGATATGGGATATGTATTGCTGTATACTACAACGTGGCGTTGAAACGCGGCGTAAAAACGCGCTTTGTTTGACGAGGTCTTTATACTTTGAGGTAACACGTTTGTTGTTGTTTGAGAATAAAAATTCTAGGAAGAGCTTAAAATATTTTTTTTAAATTGAAAACAATTCAAAAACATGTTTTTTTAGTGGAAATGCATATTTTTTTCTTGATTTTGTTTAAATTTTGCAAATTTCTTCGAAATAAAATGTTTTTTTCATCATCTCGCCGTCAACTCGTATTTTGGGTATACGAAATTGCAAATCTGATAGCACCATCAAAGCTATTGAATAAAAGTGTGTTCAACTCCAAACGCCCAACCGAGACCAACAGTTACCTGGCATAAATTCCTGCCAGGTCACTGTTGGACACAGTCCCTGCAGGGACAGGTTACGTGTCACTGTGTCCAACCAACAGTGACAGGGCTATTACAAGGTCCTTGTAATTTGTCGCTGCAGGGACTTAAAAGTGACGTCTCACTGAGCCTGTTACTGTTTTGGTCACTGTAAGGACATGCAAAACAATGACGATCACACGACGTGACACTTTTAGGACAGAAAACTACGTCATAGTGACGTCAGAATGTCACTGCAGTGATCAATTACTAGGACCGTCTAATACTAGTTTAAGTAGCAACTTCGAAAATCAAATGCATTTGAGGATCGCATGGGTTGCAAGAGAGCCAAAGATCTGTTTTGGGCTTTCATGCAATGTGTATCAAACAATTTTTGTTTGAATGGCGCAAAGGAGTTCATAATTTTGCTTGAGAAGTTAAAGACCTAAATCAGTTTTCATTTCGTTTGGTGAGAGTAAGTTGTTCAAAGTGTGTGCTTAATGATTTTTGGAATTGAAGAAATAATTTAAAAATAATTCATATGTTTTGTCTCGACATCTGGTCACTATGTTTCCTCGATAGTGACATTGATGACAGTGTTGAAAAGATCACAAATGTGATTCTTAGAAGATGGAAAACAGCATTTTTATAGCATGTGTCTAAGAAAGGTGATCCCTCCGCCTCTCCTCCTTTTCTTTTGCTAAGCCATTATTTGAAGCTTTTAAAATCTTCGTTTTTAAATTAGAATTTTTTAACGCGTTATTAAAATTCTTCACAGTGAACCTTATCAAAACGTTGGTGATACAACCCATTAAACAATTTTAATGGATTTCACAATTGCAATTCAATTTGATTTTATTAGACAGTATTTTCAACATATGCCCATAAACTTTTTGTTTGCTTTTAAAGTATTTAAAATACTTAAGTGACACAATCATTGCAATTATTTGTTGCTAAGATTTTCTTCACTTTCCACTCACCTATATAAGCATTTGCATAATTTTTCAAATTTTCATTTTGCAAAGCTTTGCAGTCTAGAGCTAGATTAATTTTAACGTTCGCCAATGTTGTTGCCGATGAACAAAGATTTTCTGTTAAATTTCATAATCTATCTAGAATCAATATGTGAAGGAAAATCAATAAATCAATAAAATGGTTTTGAAACTTTCTATAAGGCCACACCCGCTACATTAAATTTGGTCCAATAAAAAGCAGCCCCTATCTAAAAATACAAAAATTGACTTCAAAAATCGTTGAAATTTCGTTGAATTTATTTCGTTTTTGCATTTATTGTGGCCTTTTTGATTTCTAATTTCATATTCTTATATTTAAAAATAAACACCCCAAAAATTATTAAAAATTACCTTTTAGGAAAAAAAATCGATTTCTTAACTTTTCAACGGCTCATTTTTGTTGTCTTGAATTTAACTTTTTTTTTTTAATTATTGTTGGAATTTCTAATAAATCATGTAATATTTTTATTTTTATTATTTTTGAAAGGGTTTTTATATGTAAGCGTACATTTTCTATCAGAAACTTTTCAAGTTAAATTTTAAGGACTAAAATATGTACATATGTTCAAAAGTTTAGGGTGTAACAATTTTTTTTTTTTTGAAAAAAAAAAAATCAAAAAACTTTTTTTTTCATATCTCTTAAAATTTGAAGTTATGTTGAAAACACCCTTAAGCAAAATTGTTGCTTTGTATTTATCTACAACTTTTCTGTAGGTCAGTTTTCATCAGAAGGTAATCTTCGCCGGAAATAATAAAAAAACATTTCCAATCCCTAAACCCCACCCTTACCCATCCCACTATTCCAATCGACATGCATTTATTTGTCCGGCGATTCATACATATGTATACGTTCATAACATAACTATGTACATACATACATGTATCGCTCATACCCGACATTCGAATATTGATCTTATTTCGAAAGCAAATATATTTTTGCATGGAACAAAAAATGTAGAAACCTAAATAAAACTTCACAAAAGAAATAATCTTCCCATCACAACTTATTATTGTGTGTATATTTCATGCTTTTCTTTTTTCGGGAAAAAAAATTGCAACTCCTCTTCGCATAAGCGATCGGCTTGTCTGACACTTTGGACTTTGGTCTTAAAAACGAAAAAAACCTATGCATGCAAAATAAAATGGTCCACAAACCCAAAAAAAAAAGGAATAAACCTAGATGTAATTTACCTTACGTGAATATCTCTTCACCATTTTGTAGACCACTAAGATTTCTAATTGATACCGGGCTTCCTTATCCTTCATAAATCCTGAGTTTGATGATCCCAAACTCAAAATCCATATTAAACCGAAAACTATTAAGACTATTTTTAAAGAACACACTATTAACAAAGCAATAAACTTCCCCAGCTTTAATGAATTCAAAACAAACGACACTTTCAATTTCCTATTTTTTTCAAATTTAACGGCTATTTCGATGGCTTAATAGGTTTAGATATTCTAACCAAGCTCAAGGCTAAAATAGATTAAGAAAAGGAAAAACTTATTGTCAATAACGCATACATCCCCCTTTTTTTTAATTAAATTTTATGTCATCTAAATACACAATTCCCGAACTTTTAAATCGAATGTCGATTATCAGTAGACATACATAATGGAGACATCTTTGTAAAATCAACTGAAATTAAACCCAATATATTTATCTCAAGAACAGAACAATTGGGAAACAATGAAATAATATATTCTCTTAAACTCGACCACTTAAATTCGGAAGAAAAAATATCTATAACTAAACTGGGAACGGGTCATAATTCCGGTTGTCAAAATTCTGTATGACCAGAATTCTGTTTTTTTTATTTTTTGAAAATGCTGTAGGTACGTACAAAATTCTGTATTTCATAATTCTGTTTTTCAAAATTCTGTATGCCCAAATATCTGGCTATTCAAAATGCTGTATGTAAAAATTCGTTTTTTTTTTAATTCTACTTATGTCCGTTCGCCCCAAAAAAATTAATAACCATCGACAATTTTTTTTTCTTTTCCTTTATTGGACATGGCAACTGAGATGTTCATATTGAATTAGTAACAAACAAAAAAACAATCAACAAATATTTAAACACAATAGATTTATTACAATTATTTTATTGCTTAGCACGTGCGAGTTCAGGCAGAATTTGTTGCAATAACTTGTGCAATGGCTCATTTAAGAATGATTACTGATTTAGATATGTAATGAACAAGTAAAAAATATTTATGAGAGAAAAAGACATATTTGTAAGCTAACTTTGTTCTGTCTATGTATCTATTTCGAAACATGACCAAATCAAATATTTTATATATTGGGGTTGAAGTTCATTAAAATAATTGTGACCATATAGCTATGGCTGTTGTTTTTGTTGTTGTTGATGTTGATGTTAAACAAAAATGGTTTTGATAATGTAAAAAAGTGCGCACTTTTTCATTATCAAAACCATTTTTTGTTTAAATACAGAACTTTGACCATACATTTTGAAACACAGAATTTTGAAATACAGAATTATGTGTAACCAAAATTTTGAAATACAGTATTATGAAATACAGTATTTTGTAAACAGAATTTTGACCATACAGTATTTCGACCCCAACCCCCCAAAAGGAAATCAAATCCTTCTTAGGACTTCTCGGCTATTGCCAAAAATTCATCAAAGAATTCGCTAAACTACCAAAGCCATTAACAGAATGTGCAAAGACTTCCTTATAAACTTTCCAATCCTTCTATATCTAGATTAATTTCGACCTCTTATACTGCAGACGCAAGTTATTACGCCATAGGAGCGGTACTTTCATAAGGTGCCATAGGCAGCGACAAGCATATCTGTTACGCAAGTTGTACCCTTACAGACTCCGAAAATAAATACTCGACCATAGAATCCTTTTCTCTTGGAAATCATTTGGTTCACAAAATATTTCTGTCCTTACTTATTTGGTCGCAAATTTAAGATTGTAAGAGACCATCACCGTACTATAATGAATAATAAAGACCAAACTCGAAACTTATTAGATGGCGTCTCAAACAAGAAGAATTCGACTACGAAATCATTTATAAAAAAGGGACACAAAATTTAAACCCCGATTTTACATACAGCTAATACTCAAGAAAGGTGAAAAACACAAACCACTGCAACTACAAAAAACATTTAAAAATAAACAAAGACGCAATATAGAAAAAAAATTTTTTTGGAAACCGATATAACATTTTTAGAATTTTTTTCCGCGAAATAGGTATTGTGTAATTTATATTGATGGCGATACATTTGAAACTGTTCCAAATGTCTACTCGAACTAATTGGATGTACGATAAAACTGACAGATATAATTGAAAACAACGATCAAGACTACCAATGATTACCACCTAAATAACAACCATAGGTGTACCAACGAGACGCTTTCACACTTAAAACGCGAATATTACTTCCCATTTTTTAAAAACAAAATAACAAAGGCAATAAACTATTTTGACCTATGCCAAAAACTCAAAGATTCAAAGATTTCGTTAGGCAATACAATATAAACCAACATGTAACATCGCTACAACAATCAAGCCGCCATTCTCCAGTTGAAAGACTTCATTCAAAAATAACAGAAACATACAGAATCATTTAAACAACAAGAACAGAGACCACGACGATATATTCCACGAGTCTTTGATAACGTTTAATAACTACATCCATTCTAACACTCTACTAGCTTTTTCACGGCAGAACCCACAAATTCAAGAATAATAAATATAGTAATGTGCATGACTAACTCAATAAAACTTAACGAATTACAAGCAGAATTATTACCCTCTATTAATATTATTACAGACAAAACAGGAACAAAAATTGAAAAAAAATCTACACAAATTAAACTCGAAAAGAAAAAAAAAACACGTAATATAAAGTCGGGATCGTGTAATTACAGAAAAGAAAATAGAAATAAATTAAATTAAATGCTGTGTACATTGGACTAAAATCTTCAACCAACTTTTGAGTGGATGATCGAAGAGGAAAACTAACACACATACACAATTTAGTACGATTTTGGTTCTACAAAAGGCAAAAGAAATACTAACACATAAGAAAGAAGTTCATGCATACATTTCTTTCCACCAGAGTAATTCATCCCGTGTGTGCATGAAGTAAGGTTTGGAACCGGTTTTCCCCCAGGTTGAAATCATCTCGTGTGTGCAGGCCCAATGCGCTTGGGTTCGAATCCCGCTCATAGCCACCTTTTTTCCCGGGGTACTGCCTCTTGCGAGGAACTGACAAAACCTCCAAGAGTAAAATTTGTCTCGAAAAAGTGCATCTCATGTAGCCGTTCGGTAACAGCGGGTAAACTGTAGGTCCCTTCCATTCTTGCAGATTAACAACACACACACATGAATGGTTGAGAGTATAAGTCACTAGGCCTTGGCTCCTTAAGGAGCTGTCGCGCCAATAAATTCATTTATTTATTTATTTATTATTGTAAAAAAAAATAACAGGAAATATGGACGCTGACGACGCCTTAGACGATTTCGAACATAAGAAGATTATCAGGTAAAATTCAACAAACAATTTATTCGCAGCACATTAATCATCCCTTACCATGGTAGTGCATATTTTTTTAAGCAGAATTAAATTGTTGCATTTCAAGCTTAAAGACTTTACTTGTGTGGTAGGTGAGTAGCGGAACTGACTAACCAGTGTAGGTGTTTTAGTAACGGTTCTAAAGATCAGGCGTAAAAAGGAACGGTTTTTTTCTCAACACAAAACGTAAACCAAAAAAAAATCAATGAGTGAGAAAAAGTTAGCGAATCTGAAAACGAAGCGTCAAGGAATTCGTTGATAAGAGCTTGGGTGAAGCTGCAGTTTTCAATTAGAGGCTTGGTCCAACAGGCTTGAAAAATATTACATTGCATTTCTGAGCATTCAATCGTTAATAGAAGAAATAGAAAACATGGAAGGTGAAATCGCTGTTCGCGCGTCTTTTGAAAAAATTCTGAAAGATCAGTTATTGTTGAAGACAGATGTGAATGACAGATGCCTTAACGCTGCAACTAGCCCTTCCCGTTCGTTCACTCCTATTTGCGGAGTCGAATAGACTTTAACGTCTGCACGCCATATTTTTTACACACAAATGCAATAGCTTATAACAGCTTACTCAGCGGATCTTTGCTTCCACATCCTGTCACGGATAAGTTAACCTATGCCTAACTTCAGCTTTGACGCAGAAAATAAATATCCTTCTCACGGGGTTTTAGCAGATCACAATTTCAATAAACCTTACAAAATCGATATTTTAATAGGAGCACAGATTTTGTATGACCTATTGCTTTGTTTGAAGATCAAATAAGCATCGGAGATAGCTATCCGCAATTGCAATACATCCAACTTGGATACATTGCTGGTGGACCAATCGGTTTTGACCGTGAAAAAACAAATTCTTCGTATCAATGTTAGTTGACTACTAATCCATCCACAGCTCCAATCGAGAAAATTGTGTGGAATTTTTGGGAGCTAGTGCCTCGTTGCTTAGATGTTAATGTGTCGGACTGCTAAGCGAGTGAGCCTGGGTTCGAATCCCACTCATAGTCGCCTTATTTTCCGGGGTACTGCCTCTTGCGAGGAACCGACAAAACCTCCAAGAGTACAATTTGTCTCGAAAAAGTGCATATCATGTAGCCGTTCGGACTCGAGGGTAAACTGTAGGTCCTTTCTATTTTTGCAGATTATCAACACACCCAAAGGTGTTTTGGGAGCTTGAAGGCCATAGCATACCCAACAAGATTCTTACTGAAGAGGAAAGACTTTATGAGATTTTTTAGACACCATTCGCCGCTCAAATGATAGCAGATTTATCGTTCGTTTACCTTTTCGCAATAAGCCTTCAGCTCTAGGAAACTCACTACAAATTTCACAAAGGCGTCTTTTTTCTCTTGAGCGCAAGCTTAAACTTCAACCTGGGCTCAAACAGCAATACGTATTATTTATGAATGAGTATGAATCTCTTCAAGATATGCGCCAATTAGTGACACCACCGCCATTTAGGAATTATTCCTTACCACATCAATGTATTATTAAATCTGATAGTTCCTCCACAAAGGTACGCATAGTATTCGATTCTTTGGCAAAATCAACAACCAACGTTTCACTTAACGATGTCTTGATGACAGGACCTACAGTTCAATCAGATTTGTTAACGGTCTTAACAGGATTTCGGACAAACCGATGGGTGTTGAAAATGGACATCAAAAAAATGTACCGGCAAATTTAGGTACAGCTAGCTGATCGGCTCTATCAAATGATTGCTTGGAGTTCGAATCCAGATGCCGCTATAGAATATTTTGAGCTAAATACTATTACCTATGGACCTTCCGCTGCTCCAATTTTAGCAATACGTTGCCTCAATCAACTTGCAATTGAAGAGAAGAATAACTTCCCTTTTTTCTCTGATTCAATTCAATTCAATTCAACACAACCTAACAGATGCCCTCTCATTGCAAAACGAATTGATAAAAATGCTCGGAAAGGTCCAGTTTGAACTTCGAATATTTTGCTCTAGTGAATTGTCACATCTCAGTTCCATTCCCAAAAATTATAGGGAACCCCTGCTTTGAATTGGAAAGGACGATATAGTAAAAACATTAGGATTAGCTTGGGAACCAATCGCAGATTCTTTCTTATTCGACATTTCGGTTGATGAAAATCCGCTAACTACTAAACGCAGCGTATTTTCAGATAGGGGAAAAATATTCGATCCACACAGTCTTATTGGGCCTGTAACTGTTGTAGGATAAATCTTTCTCCAAGAGCTTTGGAAACTCGAGCAATCGTTGGACCAGCCTTTGTCACCGCTACATCGAGAAAAATGGTATCGATATACCCAACAAATAAAATTGCTTCATAACGTGAAAATACCTAGAAATGTTCTTTCAAACACCTTTCAAATATTCAGCTACACGCCTTTTCTGATAGCAGCGAAAGAGCTTATGGTGCCTGCTGTCACCTACGCTGCGAAGATGAAAACGGAAAAATAACAGCACAACTTATAGCCCGGGAGCCATTGACAGATTTCCATAACCAAGTTCTTCTCAAACGATAATTGATGAATAGCATCAGGGAATAGTATTATAAAACCTAGTGAACGTCAGCGGCGGTTCCGTTGGTTGGATGGTTCGTGGTTGCTCCTACAAAATCCGTAACCCTTCCATGTCTTGGACTTTGTGCTGCGGTTGTGATGATCGAGTTAGTTGAGCGACTCCAAAAAATACTTCCAATCAGTATAAATAAAAGATTTATGTGCACCGACTCCAAGTTGTGCGAAAATTCAAGAACTTTTAAGATTCGAAGAATGATTATGCAGATCTATTTTCATGAATCATTCATTGAGACTCATCGCACAAACTTAACCACATCATAGGATATTGTTTTAGATTTCAAAATAATTCTCTAGTGGTTTTTTGGAAAACTGAAAAAAATACTTGACCTTTGACAGTAATGGAGCTCGAAGATGCACATAATGAAATCACACGTAACATTCAACGTCGTGAGTTCAACATATAATATAGTTGATTGCTCAAAAATAAGGAAATTGATGGTCATAGTCGTTTAAAAGGTTTAAATCGTTGTTACATATGGGCTAATTCGCGTTACTGGTCGTTTTCAAAATTCTTTCCTTCCTAATAACTCTAAACATCAAATTATCTTACCCAACCACGATATTTCAAAAATGCTAATTAATTCTTTTCATTTCATGTACTTACACGCTACTGGCTTATCGATCGAAAACATGCATGCCGCAATGTAGTTCAGGCGCTTCAGATGCATTTGTACAAAAACCAACAATAAGCCAGCCGTTAATGGATAGCTTACCAGCCAAACGTGTATAACCAGGTCCCCCTTTCATTACAACCAGGATTGACTTCTGTGGCCCTATTTGTATAACTTCAAAAATTCTAGGACGAGCACCAACAAAGGCCTACATTTGTGGGTTCATTTGCTTCACAACAAAAGCTATCAATCTCGAGGTAGTCAGCGACATGTCAACAGAGGCTTTTATTGCTTCCCTGCGAAGATTCATCGGCTGAGGAGGAATCTGCAAAACTATCTTCCAAAATAATGCGAAAAATTTCGTGGGTGCGAAAAGCGAACTACTTGAACTGTATGAGTTGTTTCAAAAGGAGTCGCATAATCAAAAATCCTCTGCAAATTGTCAGCTATCTAAAATTTAATGGCGTCATATTTCACCCCGGTCACCACACTTTGGAGGGCTCTGGAAAGCTGCTGTTAAGATAGCTTAATACCATTTAATACGCCTACTAGGCAGAACAATACCAACCTATGAAGATCTTTTTACATTGGTCGTCCAAATAGAAGCTGTAGTAAATTCCAGACCAATTACGACACTTTCTGATGACACAGGTGATCTTTAAACTCTAACTCTAGGCTATTTTTAGATTGGGGGTCCGTTAATATCATTCCCGGAGCCTGACATATCAGATGTTTCCATTAATCATCTTTCGAGTTTCCGAAGAATGCAGCAACTTCAACAGGTCTTTTGGAAACGCTGGTCCAGCGAATACCTTAACTCTCTCCAGCACCGACATAAATGGACATCTAAGTCAAATAATTTAAAACCTGATGCTCTCTTCCTTCTTCAAAATGACAACCTTCCACCATATAAGTGGGCACTAGGCAGTGTGGTTCGTACGATACCGGGTCATGATAGAATTCATAGAGTAGCAGAGTCAAAACGCAGAATGAGGTATTCAAGCGTGCGGTAGCTAAACTGTATCCCCTACCACGTTCTGTTAGAGCCATGGCGTTCAGGAAGGATTGGTTGAATATTTTGCATCATGTCTCGGAATTTATTTAAGAAATCATGGCTGGATGCAGCATCAGCTGATGTGAAAAACTCGCCTGGAAGTCTTAATGACGTACCATATAAAAGTTCAGGTAAGGTTACTTTTTAGTCTCCTTGTAACGATGATCTTAGGGCAAGCAGAACGATTGTGAATTTGAAAACCCGATCTTGTGTTTCGTGGCATTTAATAGCTGTCTTCAAAGTTCGGTAGAATCGCTCTAACATGCCATTTGCCTGTGGATGATAAGTTTTGAAAGTTCGTTGAAAAGAGAATATTTAAATTGCCTTCCTGCTCGTCACAATTTCTTTAGGAATTCGATCCATCCAGAAAGAAAAGCTGTCGCAACTGTTTCGGCTGTGATGTCTGCTGGCAGCGGATACATGTTTGTGACCATTTACGATAATCCTTCCTAAGGTCTGGCCAAATGAAGCGTTCTTTGGGCATCTGAGTTGTTTTCTTAACGCCTGGATGTGACAAGTTACGAATCGTATCGAAAACTTGGCGCCGCAGATTTAATGGGATATAAGGACCTGCCTTCCCTGTCGAATAATCACAAAATATTTGGTGGTTTGTGTTAGGAAGAGTGATATTGTTGAACTGAGGAGTTGTCTGAGTTCTTCATCGGTTTTTTGTTTACTTGCCAAATCGTCGTACTCTCAGTTTTTTTGTTGAAAAGCGAAAGTAATCGGTTTGTGGTCTGTGTAAAGCACAAACTGTCTTTCTACGAGCATGTGTTGAAAATGCAATGGGTTTGGCTTGTGATGGTACAAAATTCTTTGAGAAAAATCCAAGAGGCTGCCAATCAGTGGAAACAAACTGTTGGACTACTGCGCCTGCAGCAGTACTGCATGCTTCTGCCATGATTGTCAAAGGAGCCTCAAAGGAGGGTCGAATTGGCAAGACCTTCGTTATAGGCGTTAAATGCGTTCTCTTGTTCGAATCATGTTGGTAGGCATGGAGAAGAGCTTGGATCTGTGCAGCTTTGGGAACAAAATGTCAATAGAAATTAAGCATGCCCAAAAATCTTCGCAGCTCTTGCACTGTTGACGGTTTTTTGTAGGAGATGATGGGGTCAGCTTTAGATGCCAATGGCTTCTTCGCTGAGGAACCCAAAAAACTTAAAGATAACGACTTTCTTGGCTGAGCATATATTCGAATTCTTGCTTCGCTGTCTTATATTGTTCAGAGGAGTGGTCTGGCCTTGGAAAACACAGGAAGTCTCTTTGTTTGAATGTGGTGCGTGACATTGTGCTTCGTCTTAGCCAATAGGTTGTTTTTAGTGATATCTTCATATTCTTTCAAATAAATTGTAAACGAAAGATGATGGATTTATTGTTTAAATATTTGAGGCAATTGATAAAATTGTTGCACCAAAACTGTGTTTAAAGACATGTTTTCCGATCGATAAGTTTCTTGTTTTTAACGTCAACCATAAGATTGAAAAATTACAGTAAATCAGATGCAATGATTGCCTCGGTGATTTGAGCAATGACAAAAGGCCAGGAAAAGTTTCTGCGAAGACCAAGCTTGAGTTACATCAATCGTTCTCCATAAGTTGGAATTTCAGTGCCATTCGCTGCATAAAGAAAATGGTTGGGTTGCCTGTTCCGCTTGTCTTTATTGATAGGTGGAATGACTGAAATTGTGGCTCCAGTGTTTCTGAGAAAACAACATTTGTTTGAAGATTTCTCATTGACATAAAGACGACTTGTGGTGTCGGCGGACTGGCCAGTCGCTGATTGCTGTCCGCAAATTAGTTTTCCGTCTTACTGACAAGGTTCTCGACACTTCCTTGCCTTTTTGCCATACAGTCGGTGGTAGTAGCAGATATTTGAATTTCTGGATGTCGATCTCTTTTTGAAGGAATTCCTCAAGAACTTCGGCTTCTACAAAGTTGAAGTTGCTTAATTTGTTTTTGGAGGGCAGCAATCTGATTTTGTAATTCAGAAATGGCAGTAACAATGGACGATGGCGGCGTCAGACAGAAGCAACATCTGAATTAGGATATACATCAGAGATTTTGTCTGGCATATCTGCCAAAGTTTTGAGGTCCTAATTTACACTACACGACAGGATTGACCGGGTCGTGTTTGGCAGTTGCTTCATTTATACTTACTTACTTACTTACTTAGGTGGCGCTACAGTTCGGGACGAACCTGGGCCTCAACCAACATGCCTCTCCAGCCAACTCGGTCTTTGGCTAGCTGCCTCCAGTTTTGCACTCCAAGTTGGTTCAGGTCGTCCTCCACTTGAGCGCGCCACCTTAGGCGAGGTCTTCCTTGACTGCGTCTACCCTCTGGGATGGAATCGAAGATCCTGCGAGCCGGAGCATTGTTGTCCATTCGCTCTACATGACCTAGCCATCTTAAACGTGATATGCGTATTTTTTGACCAGGTCAATGTCGCTGTACAGCTCGTATAGTTCTTGGTTGAACCTTCTCCTCCAAAGCCCGTTAACGCAGATAGGGCGAAAAAATCTTCCGAAGAATCTTACGCTCGAAACGACTAAGGATATCTTCATCCGCTTTAGATAGAGTCCATGCCTCGGCGCCATAGAGCAGGACTGGGATGATTAGGGTCTGATACAGAGTCTCCTTTGTCTTTCGAGAGAGGGCTTTGCTACTCAATTGCCTTCCTAGCCCATAGAAACAGCGATTGGCAAGAGTAATTCTTCGCTTTATTTCTGACGAGATGTTGTTGTCAGATGTTATAGCGGACCCGAGGTACACAAAGTCCCTAACTACCTCAAAGTTGTACCTGTCTATTGTGATGTTTTGTCCAATCCGCCGCTGTTGTGTGTCCCTTTTTGTTGACAGCAGGTACTTCGTTTTGACCTATTTGACTGCTAGTCCCATCTTAGCCGCTTCAACTTCAATGCTGGCAAACGCAGCAGTGACAGCTCGCCGAGTTCTGCCAATGATGCCTATGTCGACAGCGTATGCTAACAAATGCACAGACTTGAAAAAAATTGTCCCACTACAATTGACTTTCGAGTTTCTTATAATTTGTTTGATAGCGCATCACCTTGTCGGAATCCTTTTTTGACGTCAAAAGCTTCTGTGAGGTCAGTACTAACTCTGAAGGAGCAGCGCGAGTTCTCCATCGTCATCCTGCACAGTCGGACGAGTTTTGTGGGGATGCCAAAACCTGACATGGCTCTGTATAGCTCGTCTCTATAAATGCTATCGTACGCGGCCTTAAAATCAATAAAGAGGTGGTGGGTATCGATTTGAAATTCTTGGGTAGTTTCCAGGATCTGCCGTAGCGTGAACATTTGATCGATTGCGGACTTTCCTGGTCTGAAACCACACTGATAGGGGCCAATCAGGTTGCTGACGAAAGGTTTCAGGCGTTCACATAGTGCGGCAGAGAGGATCTTGTAGGCGATATTCAGGAGACTTATTCCTCTATAGTTGGCGCAGTTTAGAGGATCTCCTTTCTTGTGGATCGGGCAAACGATGCTGAGGTTCCATTCATCAGGCATACTTTCTTCTGACCAAACTTTAGAGATGAGCTGGTGTATGCACTCCACCAGGTCATCTCCGGCCGCTTTAAAAAGTTCGGCGGGTAATCCGTCGGGTCCAGCAGCTTTGTTGTTTTTGAGTTTAGATATTGCTATCCTTACTTCATTTTGGTCAGGTGGACGGAAGTTTTGTCTGTCATCATCCATGTTGAATGGTTCATTCTGCCTGACAGCGGGATTTTGGCCTTCATCGCCGTTTAACAGTCTGCAGAAATGGTCCTTCCATGTACTCAGCACCGACTGTGACTCTACTACGAGGTTTCCATTCCTATCTCTACAGGCTTCTGTGCGGGATTTTTTTCCTTGGCATGTTCTTTTTACCTGTTGGTAAAACTTCCGCACGTTGTTCCTGGAGTAGCATCTCTCAATAACTTCGATCGCGCGCTTCTCATGCTCTTTCTTTTTCTTTTGGAGAAGCCGGTGTTCTTCCCGTCTTTTCTGCTCGTAAAGCTCGCGAGCAGCTCTCGTCTTTCTTTGCAGCGTCGCTTTATATGCCTCTTGTTTGGCTGCATGGGCCTGCCTGCATTCGTCATCAAACCAGAGGTTTCGTGGTGGTGGTCTGGTGAAACCTAGCACATCAGTTGCGGCATCTCTGATGGCTTGTTGGCAGTGTTGCCACTGATCTTCGGCACTTGATGCTGGCGGTACTGGATTTCTTGAGAGGTTACGGGATATTCGATCGGCATAGGTTCTGGCGGTTTCTTGCGATTGCAGCTTTCCGACGTCATATTTCCTCACAGTATTACTCCGTTGTTGTGGAGTTCGGGTTATTCGAATTCTTACCTTTGCTGCAACAAGGTAGTGATCCGAGTCGATGTTAGCTGCTCGGAAGGTGCGAACATCCAAGATACTGGAGGCGTGTCTTTCATCGATCGCAACGTGATCAATCTGATTGACGGTTCTTTGATCTGGGTGTCGCCAAGTCCCTTTGTGTATATCGAGATGAGGAAACCGTGTGCTTGCAATGGTGGCGTTATGTGCCGCTGCGAAGTCAATTAGCCTAAGTCCGTTTTCAGACGTTGTGTCGTGTAGGCTATGTTTTCCGACAGTCCTACCAAAGATTTCCTCTTTACCTATTTTGGCATTAAAATCGCCTAGTACGATCTTAACGTCGTATTTTAGGCATTGCTCATAGGTTTTGTCGAGGAGCTCATAGAAGTCATCCTTGGTGGCGTCATCTTTGTCCTCTGTGGGGGCATGAGCGCATATTAGGCTAATGTTGGCGAATTTAGCCTTGATACGGATTGTCACAAGTCGCTCACTTACGTGTCGAAAGCCCAAGACTTCTTGCCAGAGTCTACCGCTTATGACGAATCCGCACCCAAATAAACGCTGTGGTCTTCTTGCGCAATCACCGTAGTACACGTCACAGTTTTTCATCCTCCTTTTGCCCGGCCCATTCCATCGCACTTCCTGGATGGCAGTAATTCCTGCTCTGTAGCAGTCTAGGGCCTCCGCTTGTTGTTTGGATGCACGTGGTCTGTTAAGAGTTCTAACATTCCACGTGCAGATCCGAAGGTCGTTGTCCTTGATTCGTTTTTCCGGGTCGTCAACAGTAAATCCGTCCTTTTCCGAGGCTATTGGTCGCTTCGCAACTTTTTCTTTTTTTCCGTGGCAGGGTTGTTAACCCCACGCACAACCCCCAATCTGGAGGGCCAGGTCCTTTGTTGGATTCCTTGGACAACAGGAACCGGAGAATCCGGAGTCAGTAACCCACTTCGGGGATATGAGCGCTGCCGTTGGCCCATTAAGGGTTCATCCACCACCATCTCTATTTCAATGCCCTGACTTGCATTGAATTGTCCTAATGACCTTATTTCCAAATACGTCGAAGTAGCTCATTATGGCGTCTGCTTCGTTGACTGTTGACGCCACCGTTGGTCCAATTGGTTGGGCTCATCCGCCGTACGTCCTCTTTCTGAGGGGCTCGTGCAAGACTTCTGCGAATCGATCAGAACAGTCATTAAAGCAGAGCATTATAGTGTTGCTATTTTTTCTGTGTTCAACACTCGCGCTTATAAGTTTAGCAGGAATGTCCGGATGGACAGACCAGTACCCGGTGGTTACCGCGGGGAGGTAAAATAAGCACAATTGATGTGTACGATATAGTTGCAGCGACTGTGCATCACCAGTTTGATGCCTTTCAGTGCCTACCCTATTCATACAGCACCCAACCACCTTCATCCATAAGGTTCTGATAATGTCTTCCGAAATTGTGGACGACGCAAGTTCTTCCATCTTTGAAATCAGCTGAGGTGGTCTTCTTCCATCGAGAGTGCTGCCGCTGACAAGGGTTTTCCAGTCTCTTCTGTTCTGATTCTTGGAACGCTAACAGAAGTCGAGTCATCAGACTATTATATTTTTCTGTGGAGGGCTGGTAACCACATCTCGGACTTCAGTCAGCACATCCGCTTCTAGGTTTCCAACCAAAGTGTAATACTTCGTGGTATCCGAAGTTATTCCAACAATATGGAACTGGGCCTCAAGTTGGAGGGTCTTCAGGTCAGAGCTCTGCTTCTTAACTGTGTGTAAATGAGAGGTCTTAGGCACCTCACCATGGTTCGGGGGATGCCTTGTTAACTGTGTGTTAATGTGAAATCTTAGGCACCTTACCGTCGCGTCGGTCGGGGAATACCTCGTTAACTGTGTGAATGTGAAGTCTTAGGTACCTTACCGTGGGTCGGGGGATACCTTGTTGATTGTGATAATGTGGTATCTTGTGATAAATGTTCAAGTGCTTTAACTTTCAAGTCAGAACTGATTTTTATTTTATTTTGATATCACTATTTATACATTAAAATTTGTTTAAACTCGATAAACAGGTTTGATTATTAAAATAAGGTTGACTATTAAATATTTTTAAATACGAGGAAAACTGAAACTTAAAGTAAGTTATAATACAAAATTATTAATTTAAGTTCAATTGCCACTAGTGCAATATATATCTAAAAATGAGATATGAATGTTAAATAATTGTAATATCCATGTGTTGGCAAATCTGGCAGCAGTATATAAAAGAAGTTTTCAAACAGGATGTCGCTAGGTTTTACCCGGAAGGGGAGATTTTGAACAAATGTCAAAAAAATCATTAGAAGACAACGTGTGAATTAAAAGTACAAATCTTAGAATATTTTGTTCGAACTTAAATTAAAAAAAGGAAAACTAAATTGTAAGAAATAAATAAATTGTTAAATTTATAATAAATTAAATACTAAATTTTCAGGATTTAAAATCTCAAAACAAAAAGAATCGCCCTTTTAATCAAATTAAAGGACTTGAACTAGGGCTGAATCGAATTCCAACACCATGTATAACAAGTGGAATATACGTGGATTTAAAGCTTGAAAGGTGGGCGTCAATCTCTTTCAATACATATTTAAGTGCTTCCTTGTTAAAACAAAAAAGTTGTATGTTTTTTTGACGGTTTTTAGTAAAAATGAAGTATGCAATCACACGTCTTAAAAAACAAAGAATTTAAGAAAAAAGTATTCCGAAAATTGTAGGACCAGTTTTGATAAAATCCTGTTTTTTATTTTTAGTTTTTTGAAAAAAAATTATTGTTTGTAATTTTGTTATCCAGTTTTTTTAGAATTTATTACACCTGATTTTAAAATTTTAAATATTTTTTTAATAAGTTTTAAAAATATTGAATTTTCAAAAAAAAAATCAAAAATTAATTAACAATAGAAAAAATAATTATTTAATTTTTTTTATGTAGAACTAATTTGGATACTTAGATCTTTTCAAATAAAACATTTTATTGAAATCCATTGAGCCTTTACCGAGAAAGTCGAAAATTAAAAAAACCGTAATATGAAAGGTACCGTTAAGACTTTTCCTGTAAATTTGGTTTTAATTAGCTGATAGCTACTACCAACAAAAAAAACTCAAAAATATTCATAAAAATCGTTGGAGCCGTTTTCGAAAAAAAATAATAATTGTCATCAAACCAAAATAAGTTTTTTTTTTGTCTTATTTAAAATGTTTGGTATAAATCCACTTTTTAAAGAAAATTGAAATGAAAAATTGCACATTTCCAATATACTTTCGTCTCTTTTATTTGAAAGAGTACACACGATAAGTATTGGAAATCGTCATATTTAACTTCCTAACCTCGACAATTGAATTTTATTACTTGTGTCCTTTTGTTTAAAGTTTAATTTGAAATCAGGTAAAATTCTTTTTCTTTTAATTAAATTTAATGGTCTTAATAGATAATTTTATAAATAAAATTAATAGGATTTTAATTGTAATTAATTATTGTTGCTCTCTGCTTGCATTCAATATACCAATTTGTAAGTACCAACTGTAATAAATCTTAAATTAATTAATTTAACTGTAAAACCTTTACAGAAATAAAATTGAAATTATTACCCAAGAGGATTACTCTGCGTTTTGATCAAGGAGACTTGGGATCAATATTTATTATTTGGAAAAGTGCAGTACAGCAACATTATTTTATTTAAATTGATTGAATCAACTTGAAGAACTTCTCTAAGATGAATCGGATAGGACATAGTTGCTGTAAGAAAGGTTGCCGTTTGCCAGATTCATACGAGATGGTTTCATGTGAGAAATGTAAGCGATGGTGGCACTTTGCTTGTGCCAAGTTTAACCAGGACCTATTTACGTCTGCTGATCCATGGTTCTGTAAAAAAAATTATTTTGCTTGTGCCAAGTTTAACTAGGACTTATTTACGTCTGCTGATTCATGGTTCTGTAAAAAAATGATTGTTTTTAGAGAAGACGATCCTAAAGAAGTTGTTCCTATTGAAGAGGTTCAAAATGATGACCTTGAAAAAGATAAAGGTTCTGAGGTAATTGCCACAGTAGATTTGTTGTTAGAAGCCGTCAAACTTCCAGCTTTAAAATCGAGCTTTAAAATGCGATCCAAATCTACATTTATGGGCTGTTAAGGTAAATGGTTTTGTGGCTTTTTGGCGAAAAAAGCAATTGTGAAAGCTTCAAGCATCAATAGAAGATCTTGCAAATTTTCGTATGCAGAAAGTAATTGATTTGCCACCCGAATTAGTGAAGCTTTTGGAAACTTTAGTTCCCAAAAAAACACAGTTGGCACAGAAAACTACAAACCGAGTGACCTGAGAAGACCTGTGGTTTATCCGGATGCTCGGGACGACATCATCCTCTATTACATCCATCGCCTATACAGCAGAATAAAGAATTAAATGTGTCAGCTGTTCCATATGTTCCTAGTTCAAAATTTAATTCAAACCACATAGGTTCCGAGATGCCCGTGTTGTTTAAGGTAGTTCCTATTCGACTTTATGAGTAATGAAAGGTTTGTTGACACTTTTGCATTTTTGGATGATGGGTCATCTTTGACAATGATGGAAAAAGATTTATTCGATGAACTTGGAATCGAAGGTCAACCCGAAAATCTAACTCTTCAGTGAACGAAAGGTGTATCAAGAAGTGAACAATCAACTAGAACAACTTTAGCTGTTTCTAGTGTTCGAAATAAAAAGTGACACTTTTTGAGCTTCCAATACAGTCAACCAATACTTCTGAATTGAAAGAATTGTATCCACATCTTCGTGGGCTGCCGCTCACAGATCTGGTTGAGGCTAAGCCTTAGATCTTAGTTGGCTTAGATCATGCGAATTTTCTTTTAGGCCAGGGGCACAGACACGGCAATGATGAGGAGCCGTGTGCATTGAAAACTCTCCTAGGATGGATAGTTTATGATAAGTCTGCTCCTACGATCAGAGCTTCCTGTTTTCATTACTCTTCAAAGCCGGCGATGCGATTTTTGTTTCATGACGCCATCAAATTCGAAGATGTTCTCCACGAATTGGTGAAACGCCATTTTACAACGGAGGAATTTGGTATTATGCCACCCAAGGGTGATTTGGTCAGTAAGGAATCCAGTCTAGCTCTGAAAATCATGGAGAGTACGATTAAGTTTGTCGACAACCGTTATGAAATTAGTTTGTTATGGGATGCTGACGATGTTAAGTTGCCTGATAGTTTTTCGATGGCGTTTAGTCGAGTTGTTTCGCTGGAGAGGTCGTTGAAGAAACAACCACACCTTTTAGAGTGGAAGAACAATCATATGCTAAATTTGTTATCAAAAGGCTATACGATAATTGCTTCCGCGGAGGAGCTTAAGGTGGATTGGGCACGGGTTTGGTATGCCCTACTTTTATCGTTGAAAATCCGAATAAGAGTCCACCAAAACCCAGAGATGTGGCTGACGTTGCAGCAAAGGTGTGTGGTGTATCTTTAAATACGCATTTACTCAAAGGTCCCGAAAATATTGTTTCTCTTCATGTGTTCAAGCTCCTAGAACGCAAGATAGCAGTGAATGCTGACGTAAAGGAAATGTTCCACCAAATAAGAATAAAACCTGAAGATCAGAAATGTCAGCGCATTCTCTGGAGGAATGGAGATACAACAAAGGCACCCACTGTTTATATAATGGAGGTGATGATGTTCGGCCCTAGGTGCTCTCCTGTGTGTGCTCAATTTGTGAAGAATTTCCTTGCAAACAAATTTAAAGATGAATTTCCCGACGCCGTAGATGGTTTAGTTAACCGGACCTATGTTGACGATTATTTGAACAACCATGACACCGTCGAGCAAGCTTTATCAGTTACAAAAGATGCCATTCAAATTTGCAAGTCGATGAGTTTTGACCTGATAGGCGTCCAGTCAAATAGTTTGGACTTTTTGAAGAAAGTTCCAGAAAAAAAATTAATGCTTAATAGATCAGCATAAATCCGAATGATTCTGGCAGTCATATTACTATAATTTTAGGTTTGTATTGGCAACCTAATTCCGATGATGGTCTGTTAAAGAAGATGTTAACTACAGAGAGTTCAATATCTAAACGTAAAATTCTTAAAACTATCATGCGAATTTTTGATCCCCTAAGACTCATTTCACATTATATTATACGAGGCCGGATAATCTTGCAAGAAGTTTGGCGGGAAGGTTCTAACTGGGATGAACCAATCTCGAAGTTAATGAATATTGAGAAATTGAAAATTCCGCGCCTAAATATGTCATGGTCTCCTAGCGATTCAGAGCCCAGTCTAAGTCTTTGTGGATGCATCAGAAAAAGCCTTCGCCGCAGTCGCATATTTCTGTTTTCAAAGAGATGATGTCATTGAAGTTGCTCTGGTTATGGCAAAAGCAAACGTTGCACCTTTGAAGAAGTTATCGGTTCCACGTTTAGAATTGCAAGCTGCTGTTCTTGGTAGCCGTCTAGCCTTAACTATTAAAGCTTCTCATTCTATTTCGATTCGCGAAGTTATCTTCCTTTTGGACTCAAAAACAGTGCTCTCTTGGATCAGTTCTGCAGAGTATAAGTTTCCTACGTTTGTTGCCGTAAGAATCGGTGAGATATTGGACTCCAGTACGCCCCAGCAACAGTTTCACATTAGCTCTGCAGATAACGTTGCTGATGATGGGACAAAATGGAGTGATCCTTATATGGGAAATTACGAATCTAGGTGGTTTAGGGGACCTGATTTCCTAAAAAAAACCTTTTGATATGTGGCCTATTAATCGAAACCAATCGGACAACGTAGAAGCAATCTCCAGCGAAGCAGATGCTAATGTTATGGTTCATACTAGCCCGGCAAGGATTTCGTTCCTCGTTTACGATGAGATAAAACCAAAGTTTCAAGCGAATTAGGGATCTTTTCGAATACTCAGCCAAGTATGAAGGCATAGTTTGGCGATTTATTCCCGCGTATTCACCATGAATGGGTGGTACGTGGGAAAGGCTTATTCAGTCCATAAAAGTCACTGTTGAGTTAATTCTACGAGGAGTTGTGTTGCAGCCCAGGGTCAAATCAACCGCCGACCTCTTACACACATCCCAGTCGAGGGATGAATGGATGAGGATCCAAAACCACTAACACCGAATTCAATTCTCTTTGGTGATGATGACAAAGATGTTTCGGCTACCCAATGGAATGATAAGAACAAAAAGATCAGTTGGAAGGCTTGCTGTTCTTGATCTCGAGTCTTCACCATACTTCTCAGACGGTCCCCGGAATGTCATCGAGCCAAAAATAGGATTTTAATTGTAATTAATTATTGTTGCTCTCTGCTTGCATTGAATATACCAATTTTTAAGTACCAACTGTAATAAATCTTGAATTAATTAATTTAACTGTAAAACCTTTACAGAAATAAAATTGAATTTATTACCCAAGAGGATTACTCTGCGTTTTGATCAAGGAGACTTGGGATCAATATTTATTATTTGGAAAAGTGCGGTGCAGCAACAATAATAATATGGAATGTACCGTTATTTTCAGCCCCTCAAGTTCAATTTCCCCTCTGAGGAATGCCAAGACATACACACATACCAAATTTGAACGCAATGACTTTTTTAGGCTTCTCTATGATCGTATTGTCATGTTTAATTGTTATCTCAATTTTCTACTTTAATGGGTTGGATGTATCTCTTACAATTTTTTATTGTAACTTCGTCGCCAGATTCCGATTCATTTTCACTTTCAAAAAAATACCCGCAATGGAAAAACATTTTTTTATCAAATAAACAAATTTTGACTATAAAGTTTGTCAGCACATGTATTTTGACATTTATTAGTAGACGTGAATTTATTTACGTTTTAAGAAAAAATATTTTTTTCCATTTTATCTGGCAACAATATCTTGATAGCATTCTCGTTTCTTGTAATGGCTCTACAGCGTGACTTTCGTTTCCCCGGGTTTCGTAATATTTGCCCCGATATAGAGAGGGGCATCATTAGCAAACACAGATAATTTGCAGTACCTAACAGCTAATTAACATCATTAAAGTATAACAAGAATAAGAACGCACCCAATACAGACCCTTGAGGCACACCGGTTTTAACTTCGTTTTGACTTGTAACTTTATTGTTCATAGAGATACTTTTAGTACGAGAATTTAAGTATGATTCAAACCACTTCAATTCATTATTTTGTATTTCATATTTAAAAGCTTTTTTAAAGGAATTTCACGGTCAACAGTTTTGGACGCTTTCTTGAAATCTAGAAAAACAGCAAAAATTACACTTTTATCGTCCATTCCATTTTTCAGTCCGGATTGTTGTTCCATTATCAAATTGTTTTTATTCATATAATACCTAAATTGTTTTTCCGGAAGCTTTTCGTACACCTTTTCATAAGTAGGAAGCATATTGACTGGTCTATAATTTGCACATAGTATTTTGGACCTTTTCAATTGGTACAACTATTGACTCTTTCCATTTGCTTGGAAAACGACCCTTCACCATCGAGCTATTAAAATTGCCTTTAAAATCTGACCAAGGATATCAAAACCCTCTAAGAACATTTCCGCACTCATAAATTTATATTCTTTCTTTTTACCCATAGATTTTAAAACGTTAATTATATCCTCAGAGCAAATGGCCTTAAAAGTGAAAACACAGTTAGTATTATTAATTTTGTCACAATAAACTTATTTTAGGGATATCGGAGATAAAATCTTGCACGCTTTTATAAAGTATTCAATAAATTCACTATTTTCTTACTGCAATATAACATATTTCCGTTGAAAGACATGTCTTTTTATTTCACTGTGTTGAGTTTTAAAGACTATTTTTTTTAATGTTTTTCCATAATTTTTGAGTGTTTGATAAGTAGATTTTTTAGCTAAAATATTCTTGTTCCACTCTGATTTCTGGGAGTTCATATTTTAAAATATTTGCTTTTTTTTAATTTGCAAATTTTCTATTCAACCATTCACACTAATTCAATTGTATATGCTCTTTTCAATAATCATAACATCAACAATTTCATTTAATTCATCGCATACATATGAAACAATTCCGTTAGCTCTTCACAACTGTTATTGAGCACATCTACTCTACAAGTTTCCATACTTTCTATTGTCGAATTCGTTTTTAAAAAAGGTCAACCTTTTTTTGATCTAGATAATTTTTTGTAAATTTGGATTTTTATCGAGATTTACACCGATTTGCACACACACTGCTTTATACGACAATTTGCAAATGTCGCTGAAGCGTCAAGAATTAACATATGTAATATCAAATAATTTTGTAGTATTTTCATCAGGCACGATATCTACGTCGCCGTTGTCTTCCGATGGTGATATTTCGTAAGTTTTTCAAGCAAATTGGTCGAAGTGAAGTGAAACTCCGTGAATTATTGTGTCCATTTTACAAAATTAAACTGCTCATCCGTTTTATTAATTATAATAAACACATACATACATACATATGTATGTAGTTCTCATTGTGACTACACAATATTCAATTCGTTAAACAATTTGCTTCCATCTTCATATTGATATATTTTAATAAAAACATTTATCGAAACCAAGTTTTTTGTTTGTTTTCTGTTTGTTTACAATTCCGTTTCGATTTTCAAAAATCACTAAAGAAAGTTGTCAAAAGGCGCTCACATAACTAAAAAAAAATCAATCTCGTTTCATGTTGGTTTTTACAAGAAAAATCTGAAATCTGAGATCAAATCTGGAAAAAATATTAATTAAAAACGAATTCGACATACATTGGAGTTTTGAGAAAAAAATATGTATATATTTTGAAATATAAGCTCCTTGTGTATTGGATTTTAAAGAGACATTTATTTAAAAATAAGCATAAATTTCAAAATCTGTTACTATATAAAGGATCGGTTTAAGTTTGAGTTGATTTCTTGTCGTTAAACGGACTGCTCCTTTTAAAAATTTTAAACTAGGTGAATATTATAGATTAATCAGTTTAAATTTTTTAAATCGACCAGAAATAACTAAGGGCCATTTTCTTCACTATCGCAAGTTGAAACAAAACGACCAGTTTAGGCCCATTTTCTTCACTTCACGTTGAGTTTCAACTTGGGGATTTTTTCTCAACTTGACGAATGGTTTTTCTTCAGTCAAAGTTGAATGATAAACTTTCGATTTCAACCTGCTGGTTGACTTCAACTTCCTGTTTTCTCAACTTCCGAAAATAGCACAAGTTAAGAAAAATTTTTCTCAATAGTTTCTATTTAGAGAGAAATATTTTGATAGAAAAAGCTGAAGAATAGAAGTGCAATCATGAATAATTAGTGTTCAAACGTGGGATTTCCTGACAGATTTTGGAATGAATAGAGATGTCTCCAGCAATAGAAATAAATGATGAGATATACAAAATGTATATAATGTAATATAATGTGTTATCCACTAACATGCAGGTTGCAAAGAAATATGTCTGTCTTTGTAAAACCTAGGATAAGATGTATCAACACATATAAGATGTACAACCTCAAAAGGCATCTTTTAGCCAAAAAAATAATGAAAGCACCGGTTTGCAGATACATAATAACCTTCCATGCTTCCCACAATATTCGTGAAGTGTAAGCAACAAATAAATAAGTACTTCAGCTCCCGGAAGGCTTGACCAACAACAAAAAACAACTGTAACTACATACACCTTAGTGAACCAATACAAAACTGCATTTTGTATTTCTCTATATTAATGATTAATTGAATAATATAGCTTGGCGGCCAAACTCAAGATTTGCAGAGAAATTTCTACGGTCCTTGAAAGTGTACAGCAGAACCCGAAGCAGCCGATTCCTCGCCATGCGTGCACAAGAACTCGACCTTTCACAGACTTCATTTTGGAATTTTACGTAGCGGATCTGAACTTGGACCTACAGCCTTACAAGATCCAACTGAATCAGGAGGTCAAAGTAATACTGATATTCATAGAAAAATAAAACAAGATGCCGACAAAAAATAGATATAGGTCCACAAAACCAAATGCGAAAACTTATTTTGACCGTATTCGTGAAATCTTCTGCAAATTAATCAAAAACATAAATTTAAGTTTGAAAACTTTCAAAATCGCTGTCAAATTTAAAAATTTCCCGGCGATATTTAGATCAACTGCCGGTTGAAGTCAACTTGGTGATTTCAACTTGCAGGTTGGAAGTCGTATTTCTTCAATTCAAGTTTTTATTTTCAACCGGCTGCTAGATTTGAACTTCCTCTTTTAAATTTTCTCGGGAAAATTTTTAATTTTGACAGTAATTTTGAATATTTTCAATATTATAATTTTTGATTAGTTGGCAGAAAATTTCAGGAATATGTATTTCAAAATAGAAAGTTTATTTCGTATTTGGTTTTTGTGGTGTCTTGTCTTATCTTCGTCGGTGTCTTGTTTTGTATATAGGTACATATGTAAATATGTATATAATGTCTACCAATTAAATTAAATGTGTTGTTTTTAAATGGATTCTAAAAACTTGCTAAAGTGGTAAACGGTACAAATATTTAGAGTTTCGCGACTTGATTTCCCAATACCTCGTCTAAATTTTTACGTGTGTATCCTGATCAAAGGTTTCGTGAAGAAGGAACATTATGCTTCCAATTTATCTCTTCTCGCAAATTCTTGACATAAAACAATGACGCACGTTCATTTCCTTTCCTAAGTCAGTACAAATTAGTATATTATTATTTCATTATTCATATAAATGTTGCATTTCGCATTGGATTGAGCTTTCTTTTTCTTCTTGTGATTTAAAAAGCCGTAAACTTTTTTCCAAATGCCTTTAAATTTTTCACTATTTATTTTAGTGCATATTTAATAGGTCTCTAAAGTTGGCATGACCATTTTGAGCTGGACTAAAACAAATATCCTATAATTTGCCGTAAATTATCCGTAAATTATCCGTTAAAAAAAAAAAATTTGCCGCGAAGTCGGATCATGTGATTTTCCATGTACTGCTAACTTGATATAAAGTTAGCATGACCAATCGCGTATCTTTCTATAAATGGCACCTACAATTATCTGCATGGGTTTAAAATTTGCCGTAAATTATCCGTAGACAGATTGTCAAATCAAATTATTTTTAGGATTTTTTTTTTTGGTGGTCTTCCCCACCCCCTCTCCCTTCTATAGCCAGGAGGGGCAATTTTCTTAAAAAATGACTTAAAACTGAACAAAATATAAAAAACCAACGTTTACGCTCACAATGCCATGATATACCTTTTTGTAAAGTCAAAAATCGCTTCTTTTATTTTATGTTTAAATAAAGCTGTTATTAGGAATAGTTTTTGAAAAATTAATTTTCAAACAAAAATTTTAAAAAATTTCAAACTATTAATCTTTACAATTTCTTATTACTGGAAAAAAAATAAAAATTAATATTTTATGTACGCGCGACGTGAATTTCAAAGAAAGTAGATTATTACTATTATATATATATGTATAAAGTAAATTTAATATATTTATTGACTGCTGTTTAATGTTTTTTATTTATATTCAGTTTTTAATGTAATTCATACTCTGTAATGTTTATTTTTAACCTTTCCTACTTGATAATGTGGAAGATTTGCTATGCACTATTATATTTACTATATTATTGTTACAAATAAGGATGTACAGCTAGTGTAAATGAATTTTGTAGTTCAACCTGTAACACCTGATGGTACAAACAAATAACCAATTACACATCGACTGGGATTTACACGTACTTAATTAAACAGTTTTGTTTAGAAACAAAAGAAAAGAAGAAATTTCTGACTACAAAAAGGTATATCATGGAATTGTGTAAACGTTGTTTTAATATTTTTTTTCAGTTTAATGTAATTCCTTAAGAAAATTGCCTTTCCTTGCTAAAGGGGGGGAATAGACCCCACCTCCCATACAATTTTTTTCTTGTCTTGACCCAACCTACACGCTCTACCTTTTTTTCACATGTCTCGTGAATCATCCTGTATAGTGATATACGCCTATGATCCTGCTAACTTGACAAGTGAGCAAAACTAAAAAAAAAAAAAAAAAAAAATCCTAAAAATAATTTGATTTCACAATCTGTCTACGGATAATTTACGGCAAATTTTAAGCCCATGCAGATAATTGTAGGTGCCATTTATAGAAAGATACGCGATTGGTCATGCTAACTTTATATCAAGTTAGCAGTACATGGAAAATCACATGATCCGACTTCGCGGCAAATTTTTCTTTTCCACGGATAATTTACGGCAAATTATAGGATATTTGCTTTTAGTCCAGCTCAAAATGGTCATGCCAACTTAAGCGACCTATATTTAAAAGCAAAAGACCAATTTCTGGCAAAAAAAATTATTTTCATCCATCTGGATCAAACGCATGTAATATTTTATTTACATATGTAACTGACAATTTAAAACTGAAATCTATCTCTCAATACACAATAACATTTGAGCAAAATCCCTCACAACTTGAGAAATGTTCGCAAGTTGAGAAAACAGCAAATTAAAGTCAACCAGCAGGTTGAAATCAAAAATTTGTCATTCAACTTTGACTGAAGAAAAACAATTTGGCAAGTTAAAAAAAAATCCCCAAGTTGAAACTCAACTTGAAGTGAAGAAAATGAGCCTAGAAGGATCTTTAAGGGGGTGAATACTACGGTAGTTTCGGTTTAGTTCGTTTTGAATTTATCTTAAACATTTTCAAACGCCGGCGGAGTGAATATTACCGCCATGAGGAGTTAAAACAAAAGCAACAGAAAATTTTTTATATAGTTAAACTTACCAAATGGTGTACTGGATTTGACAATTTTGTGTGCCGACACATTTGCTTCTTTTCGTATTTTGTCATTTTGCTTCGATACTGATGACAAGGAGTTATTATTAGATTGTACAAATGGGGACCGGTATCTTGCACTTTTTACATTAGGTTCATCTACAATGAAATTAAATTTCGAATTTTCAGACATATTTTTAGGATATCGAAACGGTTGAAGTGCTGGTAGAGAATTGGTAAGCAAATCATTATTCACCATTTTTCTTAGGGGTTTTTCAACATATTTGTTCACATAGGTTGTTCGATTTGTACACATCTTTTGAATTTCAAAACATTTTCTATCAATTTCTAGAAGATTTCCACAACTTTGCGTTTTATTCGGCCATCGAGTTACGTTGGATCTATTTTCGGGGCCACTGAATATTAGTATATTTCTAGAACCGCCGGAAGCTAATAATTCAGATTCAAAGTCAATGCCACGCCAAGAAAAATTATCATAATCATTTGACAAAGAATGACAGGGCAGATTATTTGTCCGCAGTAATAAGTCGTGAAATTTACTTCGGTGTAAGAAACTCGGTTGTCGGTAGCTACCAAGCGTTAATGAATTATTTTCTTTGTTTTTTTGGGTTTTGTATTTATTTGCAATGCAAATTTTTGTTGCACTATAGGTATTGGACGGTGTTGAATATGATCTAATGTTATGCTCACGCATCAAATAAGCCAATTTTTGTCTAATATGATGCCAAATATTAATGATTGTTTCAGTTTTCACTTCTTTATGGATTTGATACTTATATTTTACATTATTATCTGATAATACTTTTGGACTTATTATAAAATTTTTCATTATAAAAGTTTCAATAAAGTTGTTATATTTTAAAGCTGTTTCTTTATTAAGAAGGCACATCACATTGTCTTGATTTAAACGTTGGAATAAAACATATTTTTCACAGGATCTTTTGCGTTTAAAACGGTCATTACGGTTATTTTTATTTTTTAAATTTATATCAAAAAAGTTAAAAACTTCATTCCAGTTAAACCATGTAACTTCGCTATTAAAATACTCCAAAATTTCGTGAAGTTGTACATTACTTATATCTGGAACAGTCTTCCATAAATGAATAAGTTCGCTTATAAAACATTGACATTCAGTAGCATTAGTTTTACTTGGAATTATCTGCTGTTCTGTTTTATTGATTGAAGGAGTTATACTGCCTTCAACCGGTAGTAGTATTTCGAGAATTTGTCTCATTTTTGGCAACATGAGATCAGTTCTTTTTTGGGAAATATTATTACTGTAGTTATAGGTAAGACTCAGAGGAGTCTTTCTTGTTGGGAGTTGTTTTTTTGCCAAATTACCTCCTTGCTGGGCGTTTGATTCAGAAGATAAAATATCATTAGTTTTTTTAATTGGATCAACAGCTTTCAGCAAGTTATGAAAGGAATACACATTTGATTTAGATGTACGTCTGGTTTTTAGCTTCTTACTCCTTGGACTTGCACTTCGTTGTATTTCGCTGTCACTCTCCACAATATTGTCAGAATTGTTCTCTGAACTAAATCCCATAAATTCAGAGAGAAAATATTTTTCAAGTCGAGATTTGGAAAGGTTGAACTGATTTTGGTCATCATCACATTCATTTATTTTTGTTGATTCTACACTATCACTTAAATCACTAAATATTTCTGAAGAACTATCTTCGCAGCAATTGAAATTTCTATCTGGATTTTCAAAAACAAAATACCTTTCAATTACTGATGGGGAGACATTGCATTGGCTTGGTTTTAAACTGAGGTAGTTAAGGTGTATTTTACAATTTTCCATTTCACTATCTTCAAAACTTTCTTCGACTATAGTGTGTAAAGCGAAATCAAGCATGTTTAAATTACATTTATTTAAGCCTTTTAAATCATTATTGTTTTTTGATGATGATAATGACTCATCAACAGTGTATTCAAAATCATTTACATTTTCTTCGCATTGATACGTTTTTTGTACCCACGAATAATTTTCTGGCAACTCATCATAAGTTTTATCATCAGAATCTTCATCTGGCCAATTAAACGCTGGAACAGCGTCACCATTTATATCAGCCATGGAACGTTCTTAATGTACTAGGAAGTTTTAAACGCGGATACTTCAATCTGGAAGGTACTCGGGTTTATTTTTCAATTAACTGGATGAACACAATGGAAAAAAGAAGCTGGATCTGTAAAACTGGAAGAATACAATGCAAAACCGGACGGAGCTGGAATACGGAGATGGATCTGTAATCGCTGCCAGGTCAGTGTCAAACGAAGACGTACGATCCCATCCAACTTGCAATGCAACTTGCAACAGTTTTAAAGTTTACATTCCAACATGCAACCGTACACCATAGAAAAAAGAAAAAAGAACTGCGACCCGTACCGACCATGCCCTGCAAAACAAGAATTTTATTTTTTTTAATGTGAATACGTGTGAGGTTAGTGTAAGAAGTAGACAATCAGGCAATCGTCCCGAAAAATGCAGACGAATTAGTAGCCCCTTAAGAAATGTACTGGGACCGGACGCAAACATATTCGCAGACGGGGAATTTTTTTTTTAAATGTCGAATTCGTTTTTAATTTTCAGATTTGATCTCAGATTTCAGATTTTTCTTGTAAAAACGAACATGAAACGAGATTGATTTTTTTTTGTAGTTGTGTGAGCGCCTTCTGACAACTTTCTTTAGTGATTTTTGACAATCTAAACGGAATTGTAAACAAACAGAAAACAAGTTATATGTAGGTACAAAAAAATTGGTTTCGATAGAAAATTTTATTAAAATATATCAATAAGAACATGGAAGCAAATTGTTTAACGAATTGTAGTAGAATTGTGTAGTGACAATGAGAACTATGTGTTTATTTTAATTAAAAGAACGAATGAGCAGTTTAAATCTGTAAAAGGGACACAATAATTCACGAAGTTTCACTTCACTTCGAACAATTTGCTTGAAAAACTCACGAAATATCACCATTGGAAAACGACGACGACGTAGATATCGTACCTGATCAAAATAGTACAAAATTATTTAATATTACATACCTTCATATGTTAATTCTTGATGCTTCAGCAACATTTGCGATTAGTTGTATAAAGCAGTTGTGTGCAAATCGGTGTAATGTAGTTGCTGTAATACGTGTTAAATATCAGCTGATTAACAGCTGACGTCCATATGACCATTGCGTACGTTCAATAAGTATGTTTTGGATATGTGACAATGGGTACGTTCACGAACCTAACTTTCGGAAAGGTTACCTTGCTTTTGTTGTAATTAGCATGGTTAAAAACAGCTGATAAACAGCTGATTGAAGAACATATGGAAAGAAAGAGAAAATCCAAAGGTATCCTAAAATTTGCTGAATACTTTTCTCAACATATGAACAGCTGATGAACAGCTAAATGTGTTTTCTTTTGCTTCTAATTTTGAGAGGTAACCTATCTGGTTAAATTTGTTCATTCACAAAAAAACCCAAACACAAGCAAGGTAACCTACTCAAGTGTTACGTTCGTGAGCGTACAGAATGGGTACATTCACGAACGGAACTTTCAGATAGGTTACCTTGCTTTTGTTGTAATTATAATGGTTAAGAACAGCTGTTCTCTAGCTATTTGATGAACATATGGAAACAGAGAGAAAATCTAAAGGTATCCTAAGACTTGCTAGATACGTGAAACACGTGAACAGCTGATGAACAGCTAACTGTGTTGTTTTTTTAAGAGGTAACCTATCTGCTTGGATTTGTGCGTTCACAAAAAAATCCAAACACTAGCAAGATAACCTATCCAAAAGTTCGTGCGTGAACGTTCGCAATAAAAACCAAACACAACCAATGCGTCCGTTTTGTTTGTTTGTTTGTGTTTAAATTTCAATAATGTATGTGGATTTTTTTAAAAGGGCTACCTTCATAATATAATAGATAAACAAAAATTGAAAATCCTAAAGAATTCCAATCAAAAGTCTGGTCATTAATGTACGTATGTATAAATGCGTATGTAAGAACCAGTTCTCGTATACCACACAAAAAATGGGCACGACTCGGTCACACGTACTTGCTCTTATGTGCCTGATTACATAATAAATCAAGACCTTCGACAGAAACAAGTAATATTTACGTGGAAAATAACAGCGTTTGAATTTATAAAAAGTATCAAAACCACAATACATAACGGTATTTAGTAAAATAGAAGTACACCATCACACGTCTTAAATAACGCACAATTTATGAAAAATTTATTTGGAAATTGTAGGACTGGTTTTGAAAAAATCCTGTTTTTTTATTTTCTAGTTTAAAAAAAAAAAAATCAAAAATTAATTTTAATTAAAAAAAAAGTTATATCAAATTTTGATATGCAGAATGAATTGAATTAATCTTCTCAAATATAAAATTTGACAGAAATCCATAGAGCCGTTACCGAGAAAGCCAACAATTAAAAAAAACGTTATACGTAAATTTGGTTCTATCAAATGATCGAAAATACTCAAACATTTTCATCAAAGTCGTTGGAGCCGTTTTCGAGAAAAATAAGCTTTTCTTAAACGGTCATATGGCAAGTATCGTTATTTTTAGGCCTAAAAATAAAATTTCAATTTACAGACAGACATACAGAGAGACAGACATTTTTGTCGATCCCTTTTTTTAGATTTCTCCAAGATCGTAATGTCATGTTTCATTGTTATCTCATTTTTTTCTATATTTACTTGCATAAATATTTACTTGCGATTATAGGGACTATTATAATAATGAAAATGTTGGATCGTGTACAAATCCTTACAAAAATTTATTCAACTCAGCGAAGCGAAACTATTGTGTATAAACTACCTACCTATATCTATACAAACTTACTGCCTTATCAACAAAGCACAGCACCGCAACCGCAACCAAAAAAAAGAACAAAGTTAAACAAAACGTGTATCCATCATCAGGTTAATTTACCTCACCAAATTTATTTTCTTTTTCCCTTTCTATTTCTTACCTACCTCTTTTATACATTTCTTTTAAATACAGACAGTACCATTCAGAGAATTTCTCTTTAAATTCTCTTTATTCATCACTCTCAACCATTGTATATACATTTTCTATTGTATTTTCATGGTAGTTATTTTTCGTCTGGTCATCTTCCTGGTTGATTCGCAAATAACTCTAAACAGTGAAGACGAGAAGATTTCCCGATTTAATACACTTGTGTTGTCTGTACTTATTCTATATTCACACCAATTGGCAATTTCAGCATGCCTCATTGCGACTTGATTCAGAACTAAAAAATGATGCTTCATGATAATACTATATGCAGTGTTTATACAATGTCTCAACTTACCCAGTTAGTTACCGCATGATCCGCAAGAGACGCCACGGTCAACATGTCGTCATAATAGTACTATATAAATGCATATACTGTTGCGTGGCAAGAGGAGCGGAGGAATAGTCGGATGGGTGGAAGGGTAGGAAAAAGGAAAAGGTAGGAAATTGAGGAAGGAAATGTTTGGAAAAGGTAGGTGGAATGTCAAATTCCGTTTGCTCGTTGGACGGGGGGGGGGGGGGGGGGGGGATCTTGTCCCCGAAACTTAACCTCGCCTGCAGACAAAAACATAAATCAGGCCAAAGGAAAGGGACTTGGAGTGGAACAAACACCAGGATAGTGAAAAACGGACGGACTATTCGACCCAAGGGCACTGCGGATGTTGTTGCAGTGGGCCATTACCCTCGTAGGAATCTGCGGCCATATATTTAGATTCCCCCAAAATGGGGAATGATCCGTTTCAGATCACACCATCCTCACTGGACCTCAGCTACCGTGGCACCCCTGAAAAATATCTTCAAATAGTCATATTCCGTCTATCGGAACATTAAAACAAAATTATCTTCGGCTTTTCACATTTGGCTCTCGATTTTATTTATCTTTACACCTGTTTATATTTATTAAAATTATTAGTATTACGTTATAGTTAGAAAAAGCCAATTATATCAAATAAAAAAAAAACAGTATTAAGCACTAAGCAAACGACACCAGATTGAAAACAGAAGAAGTGACCAGAAAAATTCTCTGGGGTAACAAATACAATTTTACGGGGCCCTCTTTTCAGGATCCTTAAAAACCGGAAGCCTCAACGGATCAAGCGAGATTTATCCCTACCCCTATAGAGCTCTGTGGAGGTAACTTACAAAAAAATGAATTTTTTTTCTTACCGATAACACCGGAGAACAATCTTAAATCACTTTCACAAAAAAAATTGCTCGAAAAAATATATATATATAAAAACAAATATATGAAAAAAAATATTTATTATGCTATATAAATTTATATCTAATATAGATACATACAAACAGACACAAAACACAATCTTTTCAATATTGCGTTGAATCCTTTTTTCGTTGATTTATTATTTTTTTATCACTTACTGCGACCTTTTTAATTTGTTTTTTTTTCTCTTTTTAGGATTTCACCAAGACATGTTCTCGGAAAATCAGCGCTCCAGTGACAGCGGCGATCCGCTGTAGGCGATCCGCTGTCGGCGATCTACTGCTCGCGGGCAAGCACTGGAGTAAATATTCCGGCAGTAATGGAATCCGCAATTATGGATCACAGGACTTAAATACCAATTTTTTAATGGTGTGGCAGCCCAGTCTTTCCAAGCACCTCTGGGACCGCCGAAAATTAACCTATACACAGTTATAACCTCTTATTATCCTTTCAATTAAAAAAAAAAACGTTTTATTCTAAACTTACTAATGTCTTTTTTTTTTGCTTAAGCCATTTAACACCTGACTAAGCGTTGGGACCATAAATCTTTTAAAACAACACAAAAAAAAATCATTAAGAACCTTCATCCAAACTTATTTAAAGAACAAAAAAAAATCGCACCTCAGATTTGAAAGTTTTTACACTTAGTTTTCTTTTTTTTTTGTACGACACTAAACTTTATTTTGAATATATATTCAAAATTTGACAATATTCGCAATAAAATTTCTGGTAGGGTCACCAGCGAGAAAAGGTATCAGTTTCAAAGATCACCAGGCTTTCCATCGAATGATTCTCCCCTAAAGGACAAAAATCATCCGTTCCAAGATTTGGATATTTAAACGGGCAATCAACAGGTATCAGATTTGCTGTAGGCGAGAGAAAGACCTATTGAAAGATTATTTCAAACATTTCCCTCTTTCTCTTTCCTTTTTTCCGAGACTCGAACAAGGATACGTTCGAAAATAATAGCCCCCTTGAGACAGAGCTGATTTATGTTCTTCGTCTAGCGGATAGATGGAGCTAGTGCATTAAGGTCTGATTACATATACGTTTTTTTTTCTTTTTCCTTTCACTGCGCTTATAAAGAGGCGTCTGCAACAAAATTTCGCCGGAGAAAATTGCTGATAATGTTCGAGGACGAAACAAGACGGCCACCTACCGAGTCTGGTTTATTTATCTCAAAAACCTTCACTTACTTTGTAACATGTTTATACAAAAAAAAAACCGGTTAGTTCGATTGTTAATGTTAAAGAACATTTGATTTGGTGGGGAGTAACCCACGTTACAAGCCAGGTTTTTTTTGGTGTTCTCTCTACCTATTATCACCTTTTGCAAAGAAATATCTAATGCAAAAAATATTGTAATTCCACCTTAAGAATCACGCAAACCTATCCCTCATTTTGTGTGCACCTTAAGATTTCAACCCCTCATGTAAGCGTCTAAAGACTGAACTCGCCTTCTTCCAATATCAAAGTAGACCGCTATGACAGTTTCTATTCTAAAAGAAAACGTGCAACGTGCTTATTTTTAACATTTGTTTTGTTTAAAATCTCTTTTCCCAAGTAAGTATCATTTAAATGTTTCCATTAATTAAACAAGTAAATTGTTTGTCTAATTCGTTTTAAATTTTCAGATTTGATATCAGACTTCAGCCCGCTAACAAAAACGAACATGGAACGAAACCAAACAGTTTAACGAATACTTTGTAGACCAAGGACAACCGCCAAGACACCAACACCAATCAATTTACCAAAAACAGGTAAGTGGAAATTTTTTATTGCATACTTTAAACCATGAAACAAATTGTTACGAACATTTGCTAGTGATGTGCTTTTAACCGAAGCGGCAAATACTGATGCAATGGTCATACCGACTCAAATAGCATTCACTCTAGTCTTCAACCGATCGTTCTACGCAGGACAAAATGCAACAATGAATAATGGTCATTATGTGGCGGAAAGAACAGGTAATCGGTTTGATAAGTTTAATAAATAAGTAATAAGTTTAATTAAAATAAAAAAAATCACAGAGCTAGTGGTTAGTAACTTATATCTAGAAATTTCTGATGCTCTTATTAGTAAGTAAAAATCACAGCTAGAGTTAAGATTTAAAACATTAATAAAAATAAATAACTAAAAATAAATAAATAATCTAAAATCAAACTTACATCTAAATATCACAGATGTTCCTACTAATATATATTAGTTAGTTTGTAAGTAAATATCACAGTTAGTTTCGATAAATTAAATAAGATTAAATAAGATACTTTCAATAACACTAAGAATAACAAATATACGCATGCAATAAATAAACATTATATATAACATGAAATAAATATTTTCATTTTGATCCTTTTATCCAAAGTATTCAGTAAACTGACACAGGGTGTTTCGGAGGTTTGATTAGTTTTTTCTTTCTCTTGTAAAGATTCCAATATTGGTGAATTTTTTCCGAACTCCTTCGAACCGTATATAATTAACAATGACAATCAATAATAACTAACAACCAAAATATTTTTACCGATTAGTCTTATTGTTTAAGGTCTTTAGCGTGAAATATTCCGATACGTTTGCCATTAAGATTCTCGAGCTCAAACATATGATTGCCAACCTGTTTCACTATTCGGCATTTAATACGTTTTGGTGAAAGCTTTGCTGACAAGTATTTGGAAGAGTCGCTCAATATGAAGTTCCTTCGATACACCTCTTGTCCTGGGAGATATCGGACGTTCTTGGTTCGAACATTATATATTCTCGCACACTTGTCGTTGGCCTTTAAAATATTTTCGCGTTTCTGATTTCTAATTAATTGTAATCGATTTTGCCGATGAAGAGTTAACAGCTCGTTGTCATCTATGGCGTTCAACTTTCTTGCAAGTGCATAGCTACTACTGTGCATCATCATATTCGTAACAAATAAAGCATAATATGGGGACACACCAATAGAGCTATGAACCGCGCTCCTCAATGCACAAGCAATATCCCCAAGATGGGAATCCCAATCTCGTTGGTCGTTTTCGAGGTATGATCAGATAGCAGCTAGCAATGAACGGTTCACCCTTTCTGACGCATTCGACTGCGGTGCATAATTGGCAGTTTTAAAATGCATTATACCATATTTGGTCGTAAAGTTTTGGAACTCTTTGGCCGCAAATTGTTTTCCGTTATCGGAATGAAATAGGTTTGGAACCCCAACCATACTGAATACTTCCTCTTTTAAAACCTGTATCACGCTTGAAGTATTTGCATTTCTTAAAGCTTTTAGTATAACAAATTTGGATAAATGATCTAAAATTACAAACAGATATACATTTCCTGATTTTGACCTCGGATAAGGACCTAAAAAGTCAATGTATATTTTTTTCGAAAGGACGGTTACTACAATAAGACGTTACAATAGAGGGACGAGATAGTTGGTTAGACGCTTTACATTGTTTACATACACTACAATTATTAACATAATGACGCACATGCACAGTCATATTGGGCCAATAGAAAAATTGTCTTATGCGGTTTAAAGTTTTAGAAATTTCACCATGAGCGGATTTAGGCGGATCATGGGCTCTAAGCAAAATTTCTTCCGTCAGTTCGGACGGAACCCAAAGAAGCCATGAATGCACCATCATTTCCTCTTCACCTTACCTTCGGAATGCTTTCTTGTAGACGTATCCTTCTTCAACTTTTAAATTGGGAAGTTCCTCTTTACGTTCAGTAATTGTTTTAATTAGATTTAAATATTCTTCGGATTGGAATTCCGCTGACTCTAAATCAATCCATGGGGCAACCTCTTCCAAGTCCAGAGAATCTACGTGAACCCGAGAAAGAGTATCCGGTACTACTGCCTTTACGGTGCTGTATGTCAAAAGTATAGGACTGCAAAGACAAACTCCACCTTGCGAGTTTACCGCTCAAGTCCTTCATGCTCATCAGCCATTGGAGACTTGAGTGGTCAGTAATGACAGTGAAGTCCATACCTTCCACATACGGCCTGAATTTCTTCACAGCCATCACCGCTGCCATACACTCCTTCTCGGTGACACTGTAGTTTCTCTGGCTCTTATTAAATTTTTGTGAAAATTAAGCTATAGGGGCTTCCTCACCTTCCTCACCTTCCTCTCCCAACTGGAACAGCACGGCACCCGCGTCCAAAGCATCACATTGGATGTAAAATCTTTTGCTTAACTCGGGGCGAGAAAGAACCGGGGCCGAGATTAACGCTTTTTCAGACCCTCAAATGCCATCAGTGCTTCTTCCGTCAATTTAAATTTCTCGCTTTTCTTCTTCAACAGATCAGTCAGGGGTGCAGTCAGAAAGGAAAAATCTTTTATGAATTTACGATACCACCCTGCCATACTAAGTAGCCTCCGAACTTGTCTTACGGTTTTTGGGACTGGAAAACCACAATAGCCTCAATTTTGGCAGGATCGGTTTTAAACTTCCTTCCACCCACTATGGAGCCCAAATATTTTAACTCCTTGAAGCAAAACTTTGATTTCTTCATGTTGATAGTGAGATAAGCGTGACGTAGGCAGTCAGCTACTTCGCTTAGCAAGGCGATATGTGTCTCGAAATCCGGTGCCATGATAAGCAGGTCGTCAAGATACACGAAGACACGCTCCCTAAGTCGTGCAGGAATCACCTTGTCCATCAACTGACTCAACCGCTGAGCTGCATTGCACAACCCAAACGGCATCACAGTGAATTGGTACAAGGGTCTTCCCGGTACCGCAAAGGCAGTCTTTTCTCTACTCTGTCTCTCCAGCGGTATTTGCCAAAACGCTTCTTTTAAATCGATACTAATATAGATCGCGTCCGGAAATCGGCTGGTGAGTCCCTCAATATGAGGAAGAGGCTTAGCATTCTTCTTCGTCAGTGAATTCACCTTGCGAGAGTCCAGGCAAAGTCGATTTTTGCCGGGTTTCCGCAAGAGAACCACTGACGAACATCACGGGCTCTCGCTCTCCTCAATAACGCCAAGACTCAACATCCGATCAAGCTCTTCGTACAGAATAGTTTGTATCGCGGGAGACAGGGTAGTGACGCTGTTTCACAGGGAGTGCATCCCCTGTGTCAATAACATGCTCCATCAGCGTCGTCTTTCTTAGACCGTCACGTTCAAAACATAAAAACCTATCCCTGACTGCATCCAATCTGGCTTTCTGCTTAGCGTTCAGCTGAAGGACATTTGAAAAATTTGACGATTCATCAATCGAAATATCGCTAATTATACTTGGAGACTCTGCAAAAGTCAACCCCGAGATAGATCTCCTGATCCAAGTTGGGAACGAGGAAGAAAGTAAGTCCCTCTTCTCTATCTTTATATCGGACTTTAATTTCAACTTTGCCCTTGATGGATTGACTGGTTCCATCAGCGGTCCTAACACCTGAACGGAAGGGAATGATTGGGCAACCCAGTTCGTGAACCAATTGGTCACAATTCTTACTCAAAATACTATTTGAATTTTTCCAAAGGGTCGAGGATGAGACTCTAAATTTAAAATGATTGAGGAAATTTGGTGCTTAGTTTCCTTCCTTGCTTTAAATCTTGCTCTAGCCTGTAAAATATATTTAGAAGGTACACTTATCGAACTGTTAAATATCCTCTCTCTTGCTTCTTCGTACTCCTTTAGGTGGATATGAAATGGCCTTAAAGGACTTACGTTCTTAACATTAGATTTATTAATTATACAATTACCTTCTCGTTTTAAAATTTTAATTATCTTCTCTTTTGGAAGAGGCTCTAAAAGCATACCCCTTTCCGATTTTACATGTTCTACTCAATTTTTTAAATTTATTGGGGGTACTGTTTGGGGGTGGTACGCGATTCCCCCGGAGCCTTTGCGTCCCTCGATCAGTTTTCCGCCAGACATCGCGGACAATTCGTTGTATAATAGCCCTCAAGACCACAGGTGTAGCAATGTAGGATGCGTTTTTCTGAAGGGTAATTAAACCATGTATGACCCTGCTCCTTGCAATTGCAACAAACAAGGGTTGAAGTGTCGGCATATTTCCGAGGAGGATTTTTGGCACGGGCTTGTCCGAATTGATAGGCAGCTAGATGTTCTTCCGGAGGCTGGTATTTTCCACCATACTCCAGCTCATTCACACTATACTTAGATGGGGGTCTACCAGCTGGCTTGGGGAGGTCCCTATCCCTCCTCGGAAACGCCGCTTCCTTGCAAACATACCTCAGCTGATCAAGGGAAAGATCGCTTGAGGAAACAATAAATTTTGAAGTTTGTCGCTAATATTTCACTTAATTATCTTTACCATGTCGGCCTCTGGAATTGGCATGCGTAGCTGGAACCTCATGTTATTAATAGCTACGAAAAATTCTTCGCTACTTTCGTAGGAATATTGCTTGTGATCCAGAATATTTCGGACGATTTCCAGATCCGTCATGGGGTTTTTAAATCTGCTCAATAGCGAATCTTTCAGGGTAGGCCAGTCAAAGTCCTTATCTACTTAGAACTGCCAAATCCAATCGTACGCCGGACCCGAGAGCAATTGGTGGAAATCTCTCAGTATTTCCTTCCAAGAACAGGCATATCGACTCTGCAACTTTTCCAGCATAAACACGAAATCTTCAACTGTCGTCAAATGGTCTGACAACCCATCGAATTTCAAGCCCCACTTATCGACTTTGACAGGAGCTCGATATCCCGAATGCATGTACGGGCTTACCACTGGAGGCGGATAAGGAAAGGGCGTATAAGGGGTTTGGTAGTTCCCAAAAACCGGCTGATTGGTCTGTGGTTGGAATGGCCTATGTGCCGCTATCGTCGGAGCAGGATTTGTCCTACGCTGGTGTCCTACTGGCACAAACGCGCTCCTTCCTTGATCAGCGGAAAGATTTGGATGAACTGGAGGTGGCCTTGCAGGAGCAGGGTTATAACTCGGCATTGGTGGGGGACCTGTTGGAAAAGGTAGTTGACTAGTTACCTGGCTATTGGTTGGTGGAGCGGTAGGAGCTAAATTCAACTTTTCCAGAAAACTGCTGAGTTGATTCTGGATCTCTACGCTAATGGCACGCTCCACATTCTGCTGCAGTATTTCTTGACAGGTAGACACACTTCTAATAACTTCTGAACTTATTAAAGCCCTTATATTTTCAGGTACAATCTTTTTTGAACTTGTTTTAGGCAAGCTTCGAACAATAGTTTCGAGGATTGCTTTAGAACCTTGACTTGAACGTGCACCAGGAGATCCCTCATCAGTCTCTTTGTCTGTGACCTGCTTCACTGTTTCGTCGAGGGAACCAAAATTTGACTGGGATTGTGGAACTTGGACCTCAACCCCACTAAGTTCACTGTACGACGGAGTTGAAATGGAGCTAGTGTTGTGACTAGTATTCTGAACACTGTCACTTTGACTGTCACCGAACTGCCTACAATAGTCAGATAGTCAAAAACCTCTTCTATTTCAGCCTGTTTTATCATTCGCTGAATTCTCTCATCTTCATCTCTCTTCGCTTGCGACATTTTCAACTTTGAATGAAATCAATGTCCGGAACAAAAACGAAAACTGGATGTCAATAACGAAATACCAAAAAAAAACAACATAAAATTGGTGGGTTTACAAATAAACAACTTTTTTTTCAAAACTAGTAAACCTATACAAAAAAACGAAATTATAATAACAAAAACAACCAAAATATATTAATCCAAAACAATTGTAAATTTTTCGAAAAATGAGATAGTTAAAAAAACTGTTTAAATTGAACCAAAAATTTTCATTCTAATCACAAGAAATAATATTGATTAGAATAATAATGAATTAAACAAAAACCAGGATTGTAAATCAGAAACAAAAACAAATTGTATATAAAAAAACGAAAAAAAATGTAAAGAAGAAACATGAAAACTTGTAATTAAAGAATATTGAAAAAACGAGTTTTTAAAACGAAAAATTACAAGAAAACAAAATAAATAAATAAACAGAAACTTATAAGCAAAGTATTACTAAAGAAAAAAATATAAATAACTGATTTGTAAAGACTTAAAAAATAACTTAGAAAAAAAACTTATGTCTAAAAGAATTTTATAATAATTTTCCCAGATGAAAACTACAGATTTTCTTCTTATGGCATACATAAAAAACTTAATCTAAAGAGAATAAAATCGAAGTTCTTTTAATATTTATAAAAATTTTAATCGAAGCTGTAACATCACATAAGAGCAAGTACGTGCGATCCAGTCGTGCAATTTATTTAAGTAAGTTAAATATAACAAAAAAATTTTCACAGTATTGTTATGTTATTCCATCATTTCCGTTATTTGCTATGGACAATTTATCAAATTCTGAGGAGTGATTACACATATTTCAGTTACACATGAACAGTTACTTTTGAAACACTGTAGTATAAACTTTCTCTATACAACATATGGGAAGTGATAAAGTAATCAAAACAACCAATGTAAATTTTATTTGCATTATTAAATTCATTGATCAAATTAAAATTTTGTAATACAAAAATAATTTCAATCCTGAAAGTTATGAATTGTTTTGTAAATAAAACGCATTTTTTAGGTATACAAAATTTCTTGTTGTAGGTAGATATATAAACATTACAGCTTTTTTTTGAAGATGCGATTCAAATTGCATGATTAAAAACTTGTATACACACACAGCAAAATAAAAAATTAATTATAAGCAGTTTACTGAAACACCATTATCTCCTATTAAAGGCACTGGAGAAAACAAATAACATTAATAAATCAAAATTAAATTGTAATGGAAATCTGGATGGTCATTTATACATTTCCAAAGCCCCTGGATTTTATTTAATTGAAAACAGGTAAAATATTTGTCCAAAAGCATATAATAAATATTAAATTAGGCATTTTAACCCTCAAACTTTTGAAACATGTTTATCCTGTACACCTACAAATAGTTTAATTTACAAAACTCACTTCACAACGAACAAGAAAACATAATGATATTTCATAAAAATATGTTTTTTAATGCTTATGTAAATTGATACATTGAATTTGCATATATATAACGAAATTTTACACTTGCTAATGAAAAAGGAATACAAATCGTCATTCTTAATTTAAGTACTATTCCATGTACTTGTATTCATTCTTTTGCTAACCAAGCAGTTTTTTATAAAAGTAATGCCCGACAAGAATACTTCTATTATGTACTGGTATTGCATTGTAAGCTGCCGCCAATAGCAGTATTTGAAATTTGGAATGCGGTTGTTGAATAGTATGATAAAGTATTGGTACTGCTCATATTTTGATAAGTAGCAATACGTGTATTGTGGAATGCTTCGTTTTAACTACCATTCCTAGTAATCGTATTGCAAAATATATGCGAAGAAAAAGTACAGGAATTGTATTGTGCGTAAGATTGCAATACGAAAGTATTGCATTATATACAGCTCTGCGACTCTGCCTCTCGATTTTTTTGAGTCTGGCTGTCAATGTTTCCATTGTCATTTCCAATTTTCCAAATGAGCGAATATTTTGATCAGAATTTAAACGTAGGTTTTTTAAATTGTATCAACTCACTGTCACAGTAGCTCCTTAAGTTCCATAAAGAAAAAGGCCGTTTCCCTTATATTCCTAGAGGGTTCATATAAAGAGTGTTGGGCAGGATAACCGCATTGCTATGGCTCTAAGTAAAACAAAACACTACACATCCTGAAGAAGAAAGAAAACATTCACCCAGAAAACTATAAATTCTATTAAAAAGGCATTTTAAGTTTACACAACTTCAGTATTCTCAGTTTTATTAATCATTTAACATTTTTAAAGATCCACAGGTAATCCGCCAGCAATCCGTCATCTAAATACCTATCGCTTTCAATGTCAATAGAAAAATTACATTGGAAAGTGCTAACGCTTTGCTTTTGGTGGAATGGAAAACGAATCGTATTTGGGAATACGAAAACAACAATGCGCCTTCCAAAGCGAATCGCTGCGCATTCGGGAATAACCCCCCAGTGCTTGTACAAAACTTGAAAATCTTAAAAAAATTCGAATCAAAATCTGGTCAATGACGTACGTACATATGTATAAAAATACGTATGTTTGTAAGAACCAGTTCTCGTCAATATAAAAAAATGTAAACAATGAAAATGCTGGTTCGTGTATAAATCCTAACACAACATTATTCGCCTCAGCTAAGCGAAACAAGATACTGAATTATTTCATGTTCTCCTTCTTTTTTTCCTGCTTCACATTGCACATGCGCAGTAAACTAAGCACAAAGCATAACACTAAAAAACATGCTCTTAATTCTCTCTCTCTCTCAAGTAAAATGCCCCTACACTAGCGCTCCAAGCGGCTTGTGCGGGTAAGATTTTGTTCGCGTCCCATGATAGTACTATAGGCAGTTTATATACAAAGCGTTTCTCGATAAATGTTATGCGATAGTTAGACTGTTTTTAAACCTTGCGACTTTTGTTTGCGACTCGTTACTTTGCTTCAGCTTTTAGGAGAGACGTATGTGGTGGCCGGGGTAGACAGAATCGCACGAGTAGCTCGAATTGCGCGACTATCGGTCTTTCTTCATTGTGCTTATTCGGGGAATCATTCAAGTTTGTCAATCCCTTTCATTGCTTGTTCGCCATGAACGAGTAATGTGATGTTTTTTGTAGCAGGTAGCACGCAGGAACAGTACAGCGGCTGAAAATGTTCACTCTGCAAACTTGAAATGAAAAGGAATTCAAGAAATGACATAGTAAAGAGTTGCAAACACAATCACTACGTTTAAAAGTATCTCTGCGACAAGGACAGGTAACAAAAGAGAATTAACGATAGTCGCAGTGCTCTAGTCGCAAGGTTTAAAAACAGTCTTGCTGTAGCAAAGTAACGAGTCGCAAACAACGGTCGCAAGGTTATAAAACAGTCTTAGAGAACAAAGGTCTTGGTTTGATTCAGCTGTTAGTGTCGGGCGAAACATGTTTCTAAGGGGCCAGTTATAGAGATCATTAAAAACCATTGTTAAAAATGTTCAATTGGATATTTTTGTGTGTTAGAAAAAGATTTAAAACATGAAACTTATGCCAATATATGGCTACTTGCACACACACCGATTTTGGACGGCCGAATTTGTACCGGTCGTCCAAATTTCAATACTAAACCACATGTGGGAACGGACCTTGCACACACGCCGACCGCTGATCGGTACCGGTAAAATTCCGGTGAGCAGGCGTCCAATGTCACGGCATAACCGGGAAGTAGTGGGGTACGTTGGGTACCGACCATTTTTTCAGTCGACTGCTTTGTGAAATTGTAGGTATGTATGACGTTTTAAACTAGTTTTGGTAGGGCGTGCTAAAAATATATATGTACTTACATCGATTGCAATCGGTGAAAAAATCCGGTGAGTGTGCACGCACCTGCTACCAATAAAAAATCGGTCGATTTTATTCTGGCCTTCCAAAATCGGTGTGTGTGCAAATAGCCTATGGCAAATCAATTGAAATAATTTATTTTGACAAAAAAAGAAACCCGGGAAACAGTATTATTTATAAAAAAAATATTTATTTATTTATGTGATGAAAATTGGTTTTACTGAACAGCTAATTATCATTTGACAGAATAATGGAACATTTCGTTCCAGTGTTTGTGGTCTATTTTTTTTAATGTTCCACACATCAGTAAGGGCCAGTTATAGCTATCAATTGAAATGCATAATTGAAACAAATCATTGGAATTTTTTTGAGAGATCAGTTATAGCAATCATTGAAATTTTCTGTCATTGGAAAAATTTTCCTGGTTGAAATACACACGACACATTTTTACGGATACAAATCTGTCATTGGAACTCAAATCAGTGGAACGAGTTGTTCCATTTTCTGTCAAAAAACAATCAGCTGACCATTGAGATTGACATTCTTGAAATTTAGACACAAACTTGCTTCTTGCTGGATATCGATATGTATACAAACGTCCTTGATGACATGTATTAATTTTGCTTTTCATTCAGATAGGTACAAATTAAGTGCAAACTATGGGTAGAAATTCATTTAAAAATATAGTTTGTAAATTGATTGTAGATTTGTATAGTAAGTAGTAAGGAGACAGTTCATACCTATACAATGTAGAAATAGAAGAAAAGGTGGAGACTATTATTTGCGTTAATTTGTATGTCTAGTTGTGTAGGAGTGTTTTTGTTAAAAATGTTTTTTCTGAAATTCTGAGTTTGAAATACCTAAGTTTTTTACTTGTGATTTATAGTTATAGGTAGTTATGCATTCGTAAAAAAAGAAAAAAAAAATCTAAGAATCAAACATGACATTACGATAATAAGTCGAAAAAAGTGGGTCGGAAAATTCTGTCTGTCTGCCTGTGCGTATCGATTCCTACAGCCTAAACGGTTGGGCCGATTTGATTCAAACTTGGTACCTATATAGTATTTTTAGAGTAGGTACTCTACCCGACTGTTTTTCGAATTGACATTCTAGCTCCGAAACTAACGGCACCTGCCATATAACTTTTAATGAAAAACTTATTTTTCTGGAAAACGGCTCCTACGATTTTGATAAAACTTTCTGAATATTGTTTTCTATGCAAAATCTATCTTTTATTTTTAATGGATTTTTCAGAAAATTTCAAAACATGTAGTGTTTTATGATTTAAATAATATTGCTTATTAAAATTTTCAAAAACATTTTTTTTTGGTCGAACGATTTTGAAATGAAAAAATCATAAAATAGAAAACAGCAAAAGAAATAAGATGGCTTACAACATTTTTTTTCCAAAAAACGTTATGAATAGTGTTTTTTTGATTTCATAAGAATTTTATTTGTTTAATATTTTCCCCCAAATTTTGTTTTATATTGTTCGGTTGAGCCCTATCCACTAACTAATGAAAGCAAACTTCGTTATTTGTATTATTATTTATTTATCGTTATTTATTGTAAAGCATTATCATGATCATAACAGCATACAGAATAAATAATAAGGACGCCTATTATAAACACATAAACACGCAAAAACAACGAACAAATAAAAAAATACTCGATTACCTACTGAATGCATATCTAGCATAAGAACAAGTTCGTGCGACTCAGTCGTGCATTTTATTCAATAGATATTTAAAGGTTTAAAAAATAATATGATAAAACAGACTTTTGGCTTTAAAAAAAGGTATAGCACATTATTTTAAGTGTTGTCGTTATTTTTTAAATATTTTTTTCCAATGCAAGTGTTTTTTAGGAAATTGCCCCTCCTGCCTAAAAGAGAGGAGATAGACCCCCTCCTGGTAAGAAATGTTTGTATTTGGTCTTTCTACACGAATCCGTTATTAATTTGCGGCGCCAAAGTTATCGTACTCTTGCCTCGTAATGTCATGTTTAATGGTTATCTGAAATTTTTTATTTTCATGAATCCTAAACTTGCATTATAATACCTTTAATCGCAAGTAAAAATTCAAAATACCTACGGACAGAATTTTGCTAGTGACTTCAAATATGTTTGTAGAGTCATCGTAGTGTTATACTTATTTGATTGTTATCTCTTTTTTTTTCTGCACGAATGCATAACTTGTACTTAGTACCTTCCTATAATCGCAAGTAAAAGTTAAACAATTAGGTATTACAAATGTAAAAAAAACCCGGGGTATTTTTAGCAATTCTATAGAAGATTAGTTGAAAGAAATATTTTGGTTAAACTACCTATACATTTCTTTCCCGTGAGCTAAGCTGGCTAGGACAACAAGTACCTATTATATAAACCTCAAACAAACAAAATATCTTTGTTACTTTAAATCTACAATCACTTAACAAAGAATTTTTGAATGAATTTCTACGCATTGTTCATTCGATATATGATATTTTATGTAAGTACCTATCTGAATGGAAAGCAAAATTCAAAATAAAAATCCATTTCTGCAAGGACGTGTATAAACTTCAAGAATGTACATACATACATATGTATACCTAAATTTTTTGAAGACCTTAATAATAAACAAAAATTAAAAATCCTAAAGAATTCGAATCAAAAGTCAAAGATGTATGTATGTATTTGTATTCGCCGCAGCTAAGCCAAGCCCCTTTTCCAATTATTTCATGTTCGCCTTCTTTTTTTTCCTGCACATGCGCAATAAACTAAGCAAAGAATTACACCAAGAATCCTGCTCTTTATTTATCTCTCACAACCTACCGAGTGAGTTAGAAAACACACATGCCGCTTGGAACGCCACCGTCCACTGGTCGTCATGATAGTACTATAGCAGTTTATATACAATGCAGCTGACACGAAAAACGAATTTCCATCAGGAACACAGATATGTAAATACATTTTTTAGTAAAAAAATATTTGTGCAAATTTATTTTTTCTTGTGGAAAATTCTTCGTATGATTTGCTACCGATTAGTATATCATTTGACTTATATATCAAAGGAAAACATATAAAAACTCGGTTTTAAGTTTTTCAATGATGCATTTCAATGATAGCTATAACTGGCCCCTAAAAAGTTTACTGAAGCATTTTGCATCATTTAAACAAATTTGTAATATTGTATATACAAAGATTATGGCTGCTGTGGTTGGCCTTTAAATTCTGACATAACTTTTGTACGTACGGGTAGTTATGTCAGAATTTAAAGGCCATGGTATACCATGGACGTATTATATATGGACTGCTAGTTGCCTACCTCAAGATGGTTCCATTTTAGTTTCAGTTATTTTAGGCGACACTAGCCCTCCTGAGTACACCAAGGGAAAACAAATTAAACCTCAATTTTGACATTTCATCCAGTAATCCCAGACTTTGGCAGCAAGTTTTCCCACGTTGGCATGATAAAAATTTCCTTTTTTCTTCCCGTTTTATTTAGAATATCCCACAATTAATCCACCAAGTAATAAATACAAAAAACACTAATGGATTTATTGAAATAATTTTTTTATAGCTTGGTAAATTACAAGTTCGTAAAATCTTTAGAACCTAAACTTTGTAACAATTTTGGACTGTCATGCTGCAAACTTAACAAAAAGCCTTGTATTTCTGTGTATCATGCTCTGGCCAATTTGTCAGGAATTTTATGAACTTTGTCTTTCATCATTATTAATGAACAAATAGTTAGAAGAAATAAATAAAAAGGAAAGTTGGTCTTAAGACACATTGCCTTTTAGAACGAAACTGCAATTTGGACAAATGTAGTTTGAAGAATAATAGCGAGTTTCATTCAAATTTCAAAGATTTGATCTGAAAATCAAGATTTGCTCTTTTCAATGAAACTTATTTCATCATTTAATCCTAGTATTGGTCATTCACTGACGAGCATACACAGTATTTGATATCACACACAAAAATACCAGGCATGTACAGTATATATATTTAAAATGCCATATTTTATTTTCTCACTTCAAAAACACCTTTATTTGTTATTTTGTATATTTAATGGATATTTGTTAATTTTTTGACTAAGCACGGGCTGGCACAAGTTCACAACAAACAACAAAAATAACAAAATATTTTCCATTTGACGTTTGACCGAAAGAATATTTACATGTATGTGTGCATTCAGATCAAATCTGGCAACCCATCAGAGATTAAATCTTTCGTGTTGAGATTTGATCTAGATTTGCTCTTTTTCTTGCAATGAAACTCTCGAAATTGAAAAAAGGAGCAAATCTTTTCTTGAATGAAACTCGCTATAAGAATGATAGGAAAAAATGTCAAAACACCTTATCTACTGCCTTAGTAGTGTTTTATTTGAACATAATTCATTAGTTTCTTTTCAAATCTTAATGAAATCAGCAATATTTGAAGAGATTTGAACATAACATAAAACCGCTTTTTTCTCCGAGATTTAAAAAAAATCCCGTTTTTCCTTCTAGTGTTTTTAGCTTGTCTTAAGGCTGAACTATAACGGTTGGAAGGGCGCGGACGGGCCCGTGTCCTCACCACCTCTACCATAATAGAACTTTAACCAGGTAAATAACGAGTAAAAAGAGAGATTTAGATATCTATATGGTGATACTTCATCACTCTCAATTGTTTACATTATGCTCCTGAGCAAGAGCAAACCACACTACTTTGTAATCGACAGCCATGAGGCAATCTAAAGTAAAAGATAAAGCAAACAATACATTATAGCCGCAGATGTCAGCTATTCTTAGCAAAGATTAAAAAAAAAGGAATTGTATATACCACTCTGTAACTCTTTAAAAAAGTCTCAATAAAATTCAATTCAATTCAATTCTGTTCATTATGGGTAGACGTGCTCATTTAACAAACGGATTGGAAAGTTTCGGTCGGTTTTGACATTAGTTTCCGCTTGCTTCCGACCATTACAGTTAGCCCTTTAGGCACAAACCAATAAAAAAAAGGAAGTTGTCCATTTTATAAGTGAACGAAAAACACAACATAACTGTAAAAACTATGATGAATTGTGTTTCTTACAGGGAATTCTAAAACAAAGCACAAAAAGAAAAGTCGTGATTAGTTGGCACCGCTTGGAAAAAAGACTGCCAAGTGTGGTATATGTATATCAGTAATGCCAGTTACCGATCATTTGCAATAAATTTTTTCGTGTGTTGTTAGTTTTAATTTTTGTTTGTTTAGGAAATTCACAAGGTGTATAGAAATGTTTCTCTGTAAATTATAAAAGCAAATCTGAAACAAGTAATTTTTATTTTATTGAATGAATTTTTAAATATTTTTTTTTAATTGTTTCAAAAGTTTAGTTTTAATTTAAAAATTCCGTAAAGATGTGATCATCAAGATATTTTTTGGCCAACGTTTATACCAGAATATAGACCTTTTTAAGCTATATATACAGACGTAAATTATGGTGTAAGTGAAGTAGACCGTTTAAATTTAAATGTAACTCAATCACATATTGAAATCCATTGATGGTCGTTGTTTTCCTTCCACAATGAAATCTTGCTATCAGCAGCCATGACTGCCAATAATTTACCAGTAATTGACCAACTAACGCTCCAAACAGCATCATCAAAAATATTCAGAGTTGTTGGTATCCATGAAACCATATTCTCGGTCCTCCAAATTATGACATGACGGTCTTGAGAAGCTGAGGCTATTTGCGTTTTGGGTCCTCCATAAGTTGGAGCGCACTCAACGTACCTAACCCAATCAGAATGGGCTTCTAAACGAGCTTCTTCAAACCATCTACCATTCTTTTCGATCCAAATTTTAACACAGTTATCACAGCCTCCACTAACAAGACGCTTCACGGGATGCTTTTGAAGATTGTCCATTAAAACTGAAGCTAAATAAGGAAACCATGAAACACTGTTGCAGCCAATCGCATGTGCATTTGAAATTTTTTCATAGTCCCAAGAATTTTGTTCCATGTTGAATGTTAGGAAAGAAATTGAACCGTCAGAGCTTGCACAGGCTAGGATCATACCAAATTCTTGTGGTGCCCAGGAAATCGAGTTTACTGAAGATTCGATGTTAAACTCATATCTGTTTTTGAATAAAATGTTTAAATAAAATTAATAATTGAAAAAACAATAGTTGTAATAAGTGATACAAATAATCAATGCATTAATTCAACAAGGGTAAAAACAAACACTGCATAATGTGGGAAAGGTAATTTTAATCTTGGCATTTTTTAAGCTGTTATTTGTATAAAAAAGTAATAAATTTAATCCAAATAAATTTTGTTCTCAAGGAAAAATATACTATTTATGTGGGAAATAAAGGAAATAAATGGGTTAAAAATATAAAAATATAATCCAATTGACACAGCAAAAAGCTAAGATTGTATCCATTTCGAAGCAAACGTCAAATTATCCAGGGGATGAAATTTATAGCGAGTTTCATTCAAATTTCAAATCAAGGTTTTCTCTTTTCAATGAAACTTGTTTCATCATTTAATCCTAGTATTGGTCATTCACTGACAAGCATACACAGTATTTGACATCACACACAAAAATACCAGGCAAGTACACCTTTATTTGTTATTTTGTATATTTAATGGATATTTGTTAATTTTTTGACTAAGCACGGGCTGGCACAAGTTCACAACAAATAACAAAAATAACAAAATGTTTTCCATTTGACGTTTGACCGAAAGACTATTTACATGTATGTGTGCATTCAGATCAAATCTGCCAACCGATCAGAGATCAAATCTTTCGCGTTGAGATTTGATCTAGATTTGCTCTTTTTCTTGCAATGAAACTCTCGAAATTGAAAAATATCAAATCTTTTGACAGAAAGAGCAAATCTTTTCTTGAATGAAACTCGCTATTAGCCAGCATTTTAACTCAATTGACACACAGCCTTAATTTATAACAATGACGCAAAATGAAAACCGACCGATAATTAAAAGAAATATGTAAACAAAACAATATTAAATTAAAGGACAAATTACGATAAAGACGACGATGATAATTATGATTTGGTTGTGGCGATGAAGCGGATTACAGAAAAATTGCAGGAAAAGAATTCTGCCACCACGGCCAGAATGCGAACAATAAATTTTATTGTACAATTGATCGATTATTGAATGATATTCAAATTAAGTGATTTATGTCGCAGGGGGTATTTACTTATGGTAAACGAAATAGCGCTACCAAAATGATAGAAAAAAGGAAATTGCAAACCAAAAAACCTTTTTATGTATGTATATACAATGTTTTATTTTTGGAATTCTTCTCCCACTTTCCTGCCCCAAAATTGTCCTTTTGCACCAGTATTTTTTTTCTTCCAAGTTCAAAATACCCTCCAATTTTTTTCCATGTTCATTGAAATTTCCCCTCAAAGCTGCTCTCAATTTTTTTGGAGCAAGTTAGAGCAAGACTTGCTTTTGAGGTAGAGCAAGGAAAGCAAGTTGGAGTGAAAGTGTCAAAGTAGAAACACAATCACGCTTTACACCCGACTTTGACAATTTGAAAAAAGTTCAAATATACGGAAGTGTTTAAAGTTTATCACAATACTGCTTTTTCTACAAGTACGTAAGGATAACTTAAAAAAGTGAGTGATATCATTGTATATACACTGCCTATAGTACTATCATGAAGCATCTTTTTTTAGTTCTGAATCAAATCGCAATGAGGCGTGCTGATACTGCCAATTGGTGTGAATATAGAATAAGTACAGACAACAAAACTGTATTAAATACTGGTAAAATATCGGTTAATGTTCTCGTCTTCACTATTTAGAATTAGTTTGGAATCAACCAGGAAGATGGCCAGACGAAAAATGACAACCATGAGAGTACTATAGAAAATGTATATACAATGGTGATATACAAAAAAGTTCGAATTGACTGAACTTTTGCTCGCTTTTTGCCATTTTACTCAATGAATACGTTCAAAGTGGATTTTTTTTATTTTTACAGTAGGTTCTCAAAATTTTCACATTCACGATGACAGAACAGCCCTCTAAAGCTTTATATACGTAACGGGACGAAGTCGGTTCTAAAGCGTGTATGTGTTTTAGCCATTAAAGTCAGATGTTTTAAATGTATATGTGATACATTTTTTTATTGAGTGCGTTTGTTTGAATAAGACATGGAAAAATGTTCATTAAATAACTTAAATTAGCCAAAACAAAAGATTATTATTATTATTATATCTTTATTAAACAAGTAATAAATTACATGCTTATACTTAAATTAACGAGCTTCTAGCTGCAATGGCCTCGCGCTCAATAAGACTTAGTACACATTAAAAATATTAAGCTGGAGATAACAGAAATTTATACTTTAGTGTTTGTTTCGAATAGGATTTCATTAATTTTATATATGTTGGTTATATTTGGAAATTTTAATAAATCAATGATGTCATTTTCAGTTGAAATTTTGTTGAACGATGATTTAATTTTGTTGCAGTCGTTCAGCAGTTGTTGAAGGCTAGATGTAGTGTGGCAGGTAGGACAAATGGGAGGGGGATCTTTTTTGAGGATATGGAGATGGGTCGCAGCGGTATGGCCAAGGCGTAGTCAGATGAAGTTTGTAATCTCTGATTTCGATATGTTAGTTGGATAGTTGGGGAGGACTTGGTTGGGTTAATTATTGCATAATGGTGTTGGTATTGGCGCCATTCGTTCTGTTCAGCACTTGTTACTTTTTCCAGGTGGTTTTTTATAAGGTCCTTTTTTGTGTATATGTTATGAAGGTACAGTGGTGATTTGCTTGCGACTTTCGCAGCTTCGTCCGCTAGCTCGTTACCTCGGATGCCGACATGTCCTGGAGTCCACATCAGTTTGATGAGATGGGTTGATTTGATTAACAAGGTTCGGATGTTATTGATGAGGTCCGTGTCGTTATTGGTATTCGCAATAGCTTGAATGGTAGATAAACTGTCGGTGCATATGACTTGTTTGGTGCCCACTTTCATAGCTACTTGTGTGGCAACTAGAATGGCAAAAGCTTCGGCGGTAAAGATGGATGCTGCAGGTGGGAGTAATCCAAGGCGTAGCATACTGCCGTCTTCATTTACTATTGCAAAAGATGTACCGTCAATGGTTTTGGATCCGTCCGTGAACATGAAATTCCAGTCCTTAGCCTTAAGCTCAGATGATATGCTCAGGTATAGTTTTCGGTATGTTTCGTTGTTAGTATGGGTTTTCTCATGTGAAGCTAGGTCCATGACAAAGGATTTTGGGTCTATGAGCCAAGGGGGTTGCAAATAAGCTGTGTTGTTCATTTTAAGTAGGTCTTGTTTTGGAAATTCAGTGTTACCGGTTTGAAGAATTGTGGAAAGGGCCGACGGTATTCTGTAGCCCCTTTTCCGATTTAATGTGAGGTTGACTTCTTTATCAATTAGCGAATTGTATGAAAACATCAGTTTAGCATATATCTTGTGCGTAATTTTGTCTCTACGGTCTTCGAAAGTAGGAAGGCCAGCCTCTGCCAGGATATTTTTGATAGGAGTGGTGCGGAAAGCGCCAACACTACATCTTGCCGCCTGGTGATAAGTTGGTTTTATGATCTGGAGTGTTGTTTTTGAGGATCTGCCGTATATGAAGATGCCGTAGTCAATTTTGCTTAAGATTAATAGTTTAGTTATATTGCAAAGTGTATTAACATGTACGCTACTTTTCTTACTTGATAAATACTTAACAATGTTAGATCTTGCAGGGATTTTTTAAGATTTAAACAGTGATTGAGCCAATTGTATCTACTATTAAATATAAGTCCTAATATTTTGAGGTTTTTTACATTTTCAATTTCGACATTTTGAACACTTATTGAGAGTGGTGTACATATATGCTTACGGCATACATGCAGCACCTTAGATTTTGATAATGAGAGTTTTGATCCTGAGGAGATGCCCCATTCTAAAATATCTTTGAGTGCGTTAGTAAGAAAAGTTTCCATGTCTTTTATTTTGTGACTTTTACATAGTATATAAACATCATCTGCATAGAGGCAGTAGTTTAACAGCTTGTGCTTAGATAGGATATCACATATATGTTGGAAGGCAATTGAGAATAAAACGACCGATAAAGGTGATCCTTGAGGAATACCATTATCGAGTCGGTGTGAGAGAGAGTAAGAATTGTTAGTTTTAATACAGAATTTTCTATTGGTAAGAAATGATTTTACATAATTAAAAATTTTGGGGCCAACACCCCATTCCTTAAGTTTGTTTAAAACTACATGACTTCCTATTCTATCGAATGCTTTTTCGAAGTCTAAAGCGAGTATCGAAACATGATTTTTTGAGCTCAATGCTTTGGAAATATAGTCGTCGATAAATAGAAGGGCGTCTGTACATCCTCGATTTGCTTTAAATGCTACTTGGTTTGTACTTAGGAGTTTGTTGGATTCCGCATACCAGAATATTCGTTTGGCAACAATTTTTTCAAGGATTTTAGCAAGGCATGGCAGGAGAGAGATGGGGCGATAGCCCTCTGGCGTTTGTCTGTCTTTTCCTGGTTTGGGGATTGGGAGTATTGACGCAATTTTCCAGGTTTGGGGGATGACACTTGTTGTTAAGACGCAGTTGTAGAGGTCAAGGATTCGGAGTTTCACTTTGTCTGGGAGATTATTGATATTAGGATATGATATTCTGTCACGACTTGGAGTTTTACCTTTAAGTTTGACCAGACAAGATAAATAGGTCTAATGAGGGCTTAGACGTAATGGGTCTTCCAATTGGGACTTTCAAACTTTGCAGTTGAAAGCGGCCATCTTGTGAAGCGTCATCGGTCCATATTTTTTTGAGAACGATGTTGGCTCACGTGGAGGTGATGCGAACTGGCCAGCGAGATCGTTTGATTTGACCCCATTAGACATTTCCTTGTGGGGTTGTTTGCTTAAGATGCAAATAGATCACAAACCACAGCGGCCCTCAAAGCCAACATAACCAATGCCATCGGTCAAATTCATTCAGATTTATGCGCTAGATTCATGGCAAATTGGTCACTACGATTGCACGCCACCAAGAGAACAGCGGCAGAAATTTAAACGATGTTATATTTCACACATAATGACATCAATAGGCCTTTCAAAGGAATAATTAATTTCGATAATATCTCACACACACACTTTGCTTAAATTAAATTTAAAGTTAGGAAGGGTCTAATGGAAGACCCTTTAGTGAATTGCTAAAGCAAAATGTTTTTTTTCTCTATCACATTATGAATGACATATGTATGTGCTCTACTTGCTCTGATAGCCTAAGAGCCCGCAACAGATTTTTTGCGTGAGAGGAAACCAGATGATATTGATGTTACAAACAGTCCTCCTCAAGGTGATAACGCGATCAATCGTCTGCCAGCCTGCAGAGGCAGCATTACCGAGTAATGGTGGCTTAAAAGTACAATTTTTTCTGAAAATAGACCTAGTGAGGGAAACCATTTCAAATGCATCGCATCAAAACGCCCTCGATACCCTGAGTGCGAAAATGTTTGTGACAGACGTCTCACAGGTGCCAAACCCGTGACAAACGCCGCCGAAAATGCGTTTTTTGGCGTTTTTAGACTTTTGGGAAACCACTTAAAATTAGTCGCATCTACCTCCCTGAGTACGAATATGTATGTGACAGACGTCTCACAAGTGCGTTTGCGGATAAGAAAAAAAGCTTGGCGATTGCACAGAGATATTTATTTTTGGTAATTATGAAATTTGTATGCACTGGCAAACTTATGTTTTTAAGGATAAAGTATGAGAGCTCCAAGTTATAAAAGAAAAATACCATATTTTTCCTTCCCAAATTATTTTTTTTTATTCTCATAGTACTTGTATACACGAAAAAAAAGTTAATTTAAAAAAGAAAAGGGATGATATTTAAAAAGAAGGAAAAGGATGACTAAAAAGGCCGTTTCGTCTTCTTTCTCATTTTAAGATAAGATATGAGTAAGTGTTCTTTTGTAAAAATGTAAACTCGGCCAATGCCAACAAATAAAGCCGAGCAAAAGAAATGTCAAATCACACGAACAAAATTCTATCCACAACTCGCCGATTTAAGTCTATTTAAAATATTTCTATTTTACTAACTCTCTCTTTTGCAGGGAAAGAAGGTGTCGATTAACATTGGTTTTTAATGCTTTCAAATTGAAATGGAAAGGGAAAACCCCACCGGGTAAACTACTCCGAATTCGTGTTGTTCGGCTAACAAAAGAATCTCTATATTTCACGGTACGTCCGAAATTTTTAAGGGGAGGAATGGTGACCTCGAGTGGACATTTTTCATAAAAGAAACGATATTCTACTATTCATAACAAAAATAACAAAATGTTTTCCATTTGACGTTTGACCGAAAGACTATTTACATGTATGTGTGCATTCAGATCAAATCTGCCAACCGATCAGAGATCAAATCTTTCGCGTTGAGATTTGATCTAGATTTGCTCTTTTTCTTGCAATGAAACTCTCGAAATTGAAAAATATCAAATCTTTTGACAGAAAGAGCAAATCTTTTCTTGAATGAAACTCGCTATTAGCCAGCATTTTAACTCAATTGACACACAGCCTTAATTTATAACAATGACGCAAAATGAAAACCGACCGATAATTAAAAGAAATATGTAAACAAAACAATATTAAATTAAAGGACAAATTACGATAAAGACGACGATGATAATTATGATTTGGTTGTGGCGATGAAGCGGATTACAGAAAAATTGCAGGAAAAGAATTCTGCCACCACGGCCAGAATGCGAACAATAAATTTTATTGTACAATTGATCGATTATTGAATGATATTCAAATTAAGTGATTTATGTCGCAGGGGGTATTTACTTATGGTAAACGAAATAGCGCTACCAAAATGATAGAAAAAAGGAAATTGCAAACCAAAAAACCTTTTTATGTATGTATATAAAATGTTTTATTTTTGGAATTCTTCTCCCACTTTCCTGCCCCAAAATTGTCCTTTTGCACCAGTATTTTTTTTCTTCCAAGTTCAAAATACCCTCCAATTTTTTTCCATGTTCATTGAAATTTCCCCTCAAAGCTGCTCTCAATTTTTTTGGAGCAAGTTAGAGCAAGACTTGCTTTTGAGGTAGAGCAAGGAAAGCAAGTTGGAGTGAAAGTGTCAAAGTAGAAACACAATCACGCTTTACACCCGACTTTGACAATTTGAAAAAAGTTCAAATATACGGAAGTGTTTAAAGTTTATCACAATACTGCTTTTTCTACAAGTACGTAAGGATAACGTAAAAAAGTGAGTGATATCATTGTATATACACTGCCTATAGTACTATCATGAAGCATCTTTTTTTAGTTCTGAATCAAATCGCAATGAGGCGTGCTGATACTGCCAATTGGTGTGAATATAGAATAAGTACAGACAACAAAACTGTATTAAATACTGGTAAAATATCGGTTAAGGTTCTCGTCTTCACTATTTAGAATTAGTTTGGAATCAACCAGGAAGATGGCCAGACGAAAAATGACAACCATGAGAGTACTATAGAAAATGTATATACAATGGTGATATACAAAAAAGTTCGAATTGACTGAACTTTTGCTCGCTTTTTGCCATTTTACTCAATGAATACGTTCAAAGTGGATTTTTTTTATTTTTACAGTAGGTTCTCAAAATTTTCACATTCACGATGACAGAACAGCCCTCTAAAGCTTTATATACGTAACGGGACGAAGTCGGTTCTAAAGCGTGTATGTGTTTTAGCCATTAAAGTCAGATGTTTTAAATGTATATGTGATACATTTTTTTATTGAGTGCGTTTGTTTGAATAAGACATGGAAAAATGTTCATTAAATAACTTAAATTAGCCAAAACAAAAGATTATTATTATTATTATATCTTTATTAAACAAGTAATAAATTACATGCTTATACTTAAATTAACGAGCTTCTAGCTGCAATGGCCTCCCGCTCAATAAGACTTAGTACACATTAAAAATATTAAGCTGGAGATAACAGAAATTTATACTTTAGTGTTTGTTTCGAATAGGATTTCATTAATTTTATATATGTTGGTTATATTTGGAAATTTTAATAAATCAATGATGTCATTTTCAGTTGAAATTTTGTTGAACGATGATTTAATTTTGTTGCAGTCGTTCAGCAGTTGTTGAAGGCTAGATGTAGTGTGGCAGGTAGGACAAATGGGAGGGGGATCTTTTTTGAGGATATGGAGATGGGTCGCAGCGGTATGGCCAAGGCGTAGTCGGATGAAGTTTGTAATCTCTGATTTCGATATGTTAGTTGGATAGTTGGGGAGGACTTGGTTGGGTTAATTATTGCATAATGGTGTTGGTATTGGCGCCATTCGTTCTGTTCAGCACTTGTTACTTTTTCCAGGTGGTTTTTTATAAGGTCCTTTTTTGTGTATATGTTATGAAGGTACAGTGGTGATTTGCTTGCGACTTTCGCAGCTTCGTCCGCTAGCTCGTTACCTCGGATGCCGACATGTCCTGGAGTCCACATCAGTTTGATGAGATGGGTTGATTTGATTAACAAGGTTCGGATGTTATTGATGAGGTCCGTGTCGTTATTGGTATTCGCAATAGCTTGAATGGTAGATAAACTGTCGGTGCATATGACTTGTTTGGTGCCCACTTTCATAGCTACTTGTGTGGCAACTAGAATGGCAAAAGCTTCGGCGGTAAAGATGGATGCTGCAGGTGGGAGTAATCCAAGGCGTAGCATACTGCCGTCTTCATTTACTATTGCAAAAGATGTACCGTCAATGGTTTTGGATCCGTCCGTGAACATGAAATTCCAGTCCTTAGCCTTAAGCTCAGATGATATGCTCAGGTATAGTTTTCGGTATGTTTCGTTGTTAGTATGGGTTTTCTCATGTGAAGCTAGGTCCATGACAAAGGATTTTGGGTCTATGAGCCAAGGGGGTTGCAAATAAGCTGTGTTGTTCATTTTAAGTAGGTCTTGTTTTGGAAATTCAGTGTTACCGGTTTGAAGAATTGTGGAAAGGGCCGACGGTATTCTGTAGCCCCTTTTCCGATTTAATGTGAGGTTGACTTCTTTATCAATTAGCGAATTGTATGAAAACATCAGTTTAGCATATATCTTGTGCGTAATTTTGTCTCTACGGTCTTCGAAAGTAGGAAGGCCAGCCTCTGCCAGGATATTTTTGATAGGAGTGGTGCGGAAAGCGCCAACACTACATCTTGCCGCCTGGTGATAAGTTGGTTTTATGATCTGGAGTGTTGTTTTTGAGGATCTGCCGTATATGAAGATGCCGTAGTCAATTTTGCTTAAGATTAATAGTTTAGTTATATTGCAAAGTGTATTAACATGTACGCTACTTTTCTTACTTGATAAATACTTAACAATGTTAGATCTTGCAGGGATTTTTTAAGATTTAAACAGTGATTGAGCCAATTGTATCTACTATTAAATATAAGTCCTAATATTTTGAGGTTTTTTACATTTTCAATTTCGACATTTTGAACACTTATTGAGAGTGGTGTACATATATGCTTACGGCATACATGCAGCACCTTAGATTTTGATAATGAGAGTTTTGATCCTGAGGAGATGCCCCATTCTAAAATATCTTTGAGTGCGTTAGTAAGAAAAGTTTCCATGTCTTTTATTTTGTGACTTTTACATAGTATATAAACATCATCTGCATAGAGGCAGTAGTTTAACAGCTTGTGCTTAGATAGGATATCACATATATGTTGGAAGGCAATTGAGAATAAAACGACCGATAAAGGTGATCCTTGAGGAATACCATTATCGAGTCGGTGTGAGAGAGAGTAAGAATTGTTAGTTTTAATACAGAATTTTCTATTGGTAAGAAATGATTTTACATAATTAAAAATTTTGGGGCCAACACCCCATTCCTTAAGTTTGTTTAAAACTACATGACTTCCTATTCTATCGAATGCTTTTTCGAAGTCTAAAGCGAGTATCGAAACATGATTTTTTGAGCTCAATGCTTTGGAAATATAGTCGTCGATAAATAGAAGGGCGTCTGTACATCCTCGATTTGCTTTAAATGCTACTTGGTTTGTACTTAGGAGTTTGTTGGATTCTGCATACCAGAATATTCGTTTGGCAACAATTTTTTCAAGGATTTTAGCAAGGCATGGCAGGAGAGAGATGGGGCGATAGCCCTCTGGCGTTTGTCTGTCTTTTCCTGGTTTGGGGATTGGGAGTATTGACGCAATTTTCCAGGTTTGGGGGATGACACTTGTTGTTAAGACGCAGTTGTAGAGGTCAAGGATTCGGAGTTTCACTTTGTCTGGGAGATTTTTGATCATAGGATATGATATTCTGTCACGACTTGGAGTTTTACCTTTAAGTTTGACCAGACAAGATAAATAGGTCTAATGAGGGCTTAGACGTAATGGGTCTTCCAATTGGGACTTTCAAACTTTGCAGTTGAAAGCGGCCATCTTGTGAAGCGTCATCGGTCCATATTTTTTTGAGAACGATGTTGGCTCACGTGGAGGTGATGCGAACTGGCCAGCGAGATCGTTTGATTTGACCCCATTAGACATTTCCTTGTGGGGTTGTTTGCTTAAGATGCAAATAGATCACAAACCACAGCGGCCCTCAAAGCCAACATAACCAATGCCATCGGTCAAATTCATTCAGATTTATGCGCTAGATTCATGGCAAATTGGTCACTACGATTGCACGCCACCAAGAGAACAGCGGCAGAAATTTAAACGATGTTATATTTCACACATAATGACATCAATAGGCCTTTTCGATAATATCTCACACACACACTTTGCTTAAATTAAATTTAAAGTTAGGAAGGGTCTGATGGAAGACCCTTTAGTGAATTGCTAAAGCAAAATGTTTTTTTTCTCTATCACATTATGAATGACATATGTATGTGCTCTACTTGCTCTGATAGCCTAAGAGCCCGCAACAGATTTTTTGCGTGAGAGGAAACCAGATGATATTGATGTTACAAACAGTCCTCCTCAAAGTGATAACGCGATCAATCGTCTGCCAGCCTGCAGAGGCAGCATTACCGAGTAATGGTGGCTTAAAAGTACAATTTTTTCTGAAAATAGACCTAGTGAGGGAAACCATTTCAAATGCATCGCATCAAAACGCCCTCGATACCCTGAGTGCGAAAATGTTTGTGACAGACGTCTCACAGGTGCCAAACCCGTGACAAACGCCGCCGAAAATGCGTTTTTTGGCGTTTTTAGACTTTTGGGAAACCACTTAAAATTAGTCGCATCTACCTCCCTGAGTACGAATATGTATGTGACAGACGTCTCACAAGTGCGTTTGCGGATAAGAAAAAAAGCTTGGCGATTGCACAGAGATATTTATTTTTGGTAATTATGAAATTTGTATGCACTGGCAAACTTATGTTTTTAAGGATAAAGTATGAGAGCTCCAAGTTATAAAAGAAAAATACCATATTTTTCCTTCCGAAATTTTTAAGGGGAGGAATGGTGACCTCGAGTGGACATTTTTCATAAAAGAAACGATATTCTACTATTCATTGGGGGGAATTTACGTCGGTAATGTCAGTAATGTGGATAATACGGTGCGATATTGGATGGCTGGAGTGACACCAGAAATTCTCATTTAAAAACCTAGTGGTTAAAAAGAGAAAGTATGATTTTTCATTAGCCCAGTGATTTGCTTCAAGCTATTTAAGCGCTTTATAAATTGCAGCCAGATCAGAAGGGCAAACAAACTTGACATACATACGACATAACAAGTATTGAAAATTTTTCGGTTTCTTCGATCTAAGTGCCATGGGGGTATGTTTGGCTTTAACGACAGAAGACAGCATTGAATTTTTGAAGCAATAAACTCCACACGACTCCTATTACCCCATTTGACAATGCTGTATAAATCGCGGGTGCACAACTCTATCAAATGCCTTGGAGATATCAAGTGCAATAATCTTATTTTCACTGTTCGGTGAGAGATGCCATTAGATCACCAGTGGAACGATTGCTCCGAAATCTGACGGTCATGGTCGAGATATTCCTTGCTGATGGTTAATCAGCGTTTTCATGACCTTAGAAAGAAGGGACGTACATAAGTGCTATGGGTCGGTTGGTGTAGGGGTCACCTTTCTTAGGGACAGGCTGAGCAAATGCTGTTTTCCATCTTCTAGGAGTGGTTCCAACAGAATAGGAGCGATGGAAAAGCTTACGCAGTGGTTTTGCCAGTGTGAAAGAACACCTGTTCAGAAGAATGGGAGTTACCATCTTGGTCATGCAAAAATTTGGTTTGTTCAATAACGGAGTTGCAGGAGTTACTTGCTTGTTTGTGATTTATGCGATTTTCGTCTGTAGGGATGGCTTTATAGGATCGAAAACCTACTTCTTTCTTTTTACGAAATAACGATTTCAGTGTGAGAACGATGGGAAACAATTTTCGAAATGAAATCGGAGAGCGCATCAAACTGAAAGTGATTTACCGTCGAGATTTGTGCTCCTGTAAATAAAACAAAAATGAATGATATGCTTGCGGACAGTGAATATACATACAAAAAAATAATTAAAAAATACATCACAATAAGACAGATCAGATAACATTCAGCTATGCACTGCAAATCATTATACGATAAACAATACACACAATGCTTGCAGTTATGTACAAGGTGATAAGGATAGAGAAGTCGCGAGAGTTATTTGGTTTAACACTAACGAGGGTGATAAAGCGCAGACACTTTTTTGTTTTGTTTTTTTTTTCGAGTAATTTTTTTCGACACATTAGAGGGTATGTGCAACAATACTTCTGCTTTTTTCGTTTTTTTTATATTTTTTTGTGCGCACACCACTGACAAAAACGACCATCTTCGGTGAGCTTTAGATCGACAGTTCGACACTGCATATTTGTGAAAACATCCAAGTATTTTGGTATTCAACTACGCAGATGAAAAAATAAATAACAAATAAAAGAGAAGGGATGATTTCTGGATAGGAGGAAAGGTATGCACATAAAAATCCAACTCAATTTGTTTTCTAGGGATATTCATGCTATTGCGTAAAATCCTCGTCAACCTTATAAGACTCGTTAATTTATATCCTCGTAAATGAACTCTAAATATAGATCTGATCCCTAGCTGAAGAAATAATACTATTAATTAATTATTTAGGTAGTAAGAAAAGTTTTACACATACTAAAACTCATGGACCTGTACCACGAAACAACAAGCATTGTTAAAGAAGTGATTTTTAAATTATAACCAGATTTTCTGTACCACAAAGCAACATAGTTGACATACAAAATAACAATTTTAAAACTAATATCGCTGATAGATGTCTGACCATATAGATTATACCCCTTTAATATATGTACTTATTATACATGTAGATACTTATGTGTCACTAGCTGACCCACCCGGCGTTGCTCGGGTATGCCATACATTTTCGAAAAAAAACGAATCCGGCTTGGCTCGGTGCAACCGTTCCCGAGATTACCCAGAACAAACAGACAGATAAAACATTTTAAAAGTTTTGTTTGTGTTATAAGTGCTCTATATACTTTCATATGCATATAGTAAAAAGCTGTTACTTTGATATTAAAAGCAGACAGTTCATTTTTATTAATGTGTACAGATGTCGAATTGTCTCATACCTTTATAAAGTTCTACACTGGCTATGCTATTGTAGGCGGCTTAAGTCTATAAAACATGATATGTTGAAAAGTAAAATTTCAGACTTTTTTCCATCACCTTGCCTAAAGTAAAAATCTGTTTAATTGTTAATTTGCCTTCTTCAATATTCCAATCTAAATGGTAGCAAACTACAATTTTCGTGACTCGAAAATAACTACTCCAGGAATTCAATAACAGCTTATAGCTCTTGTATATGGCTTGATTTCTATAAGCGATGCTAATATGTATGTATATGTATTAATTATAATCCCCCCTTGTCAAATTTTCACAGTAGAAAGTTACCTGATGTTTCATCGTTTTTTCTCTTTTCTTTGTTGTTTTTCATCATACAAAGTACATACAATTAGCTGACCCACCCGGCGTTGCTTGAGTTTATTAAAGATTTTCTGAATACCGATCAAAGCGCCACATATTGGGTCCCGTGCCCATATGATCGTCAATGCTGTAGTTGTGTGCATACGATAGCATTTATAGAGACGAGCTATACAGAGCCATGTTGGTTTTGGCATCCCCCACAAAACTCGTCCGACTGGCGGATTGGACAAAACATCACAACAGACAGGTACAACTTTGGGGTAGTGAGGGACTTTATTTACCTCGGATCCGCTATAAGATCTGACAACAGCATCTCGTCAGAAATAAAGCAAAAAATTACTCTTGCCAATCGCTGTTTCTATGAGCTAGAAAGGCAATTGAGTAGCAAATCCCTCTCTCGAAAGACAAAGGAGACTCTGTATAACACCCTGAACATCCCCGTCCTGCTCTATGGAGCCGAGGCATGGACTCTATCTAAAGCGGATGAAGATATCCTTAGTTGTTTATAGCTTAAGATTCTTCGAAAGATTTTTGGCCTACCTGCGTTAACGGGCTGTACAGCGACATTTACCTAGTCAAAAAAAAAACACGCATATCACGTATAAGATGGCTAGGTCATGTAGAGCGAATGGACCACAATGCTCCGGCTCGCAGGATCTTTGATTCCATCCCAGAGGGTAGACGCAGTCAAGGAATACCTTGCCTTAGATGGCGCGCTAGAGCTGGAGGGTCAGAATAATTTGTGTCCCGAGGTTTTTAGACTAGTCTACCAATGTACTATCCAAATCCAAAAGGGCGCAGTGGTTGCCGGAAGTGAAACTTTTTTTCAGCTTGTTAACCCCACTATAAAGGTACATGGAAAACCACGTTCTTCAATATCTGCTGCCCAGTGTCAACTATCGGGTCAAAATTTTGCTAGTCTTTTTTTATTTGTATTTGAATTAGTCCGTATAACATTAGCTACATAATGATTGTATCGGCCTGTAAAAGTCTCACCAAAATCTAAAAAATAGGAATTTTAAGAAAAAACGACCTCAGCGCCACCTGGTGGATAAGTTATTCCTTTAGAACACCATGTATCTACTTGTGAAAGTCCCGTCAAAATTGAAGCAGCCGTTCCCGAGAAACAGCTCTTTTTTATGGATACATTTTTTTTTTGTTGAAAATTTGTAATGAAATAAATTTTAATGGGAACGAAAACCTTAACGAAAAAACACTTAGCTCCTTAAGACGCCAAGACCTAGTGACATACTCTCAAACATTCCTGTGTGTGCGTTGTGAATCTGCAAGAATGGAAGGGAACTACAATTTACCGCCGAGTCCTAACGGCTACATGAGATGCACTTTTTCGAGACAAATTTTGCTCTTGAGGTTTTATTAGTTTCGTTAAGATGCAGTTCCCCGCATAAAAAGGTGAGTCCCCTTTTTACCACTAAGCCACTGGGTATTATGTTATGTTAATAAGTGTTTTTTTATTTTTATTTTGATGAATGTGTCCTCATTTAGTATTAATAAATATAACATGACTCATGCCGAAAAGACTCAAGACTAATGCTGACCGCGATAATGTATGTGGTTCTTTCAACCAAAATCGATCGCAAGCACCAGGCGAACATGAAAAAGAACAGGCGAAAATTCCCAAAATAATTCCATTCAAATTCAAAAAGTACAAGAAAAAAGAAGTGCAAAATAGGCGGAGTTTTGTTAAAGTAGAAAGTAGATTTAGATATTGGTGTGTGTGTGGATTTAACGTGTGGGGTTTTGTGTATTTTTTTCAACCAAAATCTGAAAAAGAACAGGCGCTAATTCCCAAAATAATTCCACTCAAATTCAAAAAAGAACAAGAGAAAAAGAAATACAAAATAGGCGGAGTTTTAAGTAGATATTGGGGTGTGTGTGGATTTAACGAGCGGGTTTGTGGGTGTGAGTAAACGGGCTGTATGTTGGTGTTGCTGCCATGTTTTGTTATGACGTTATCACGTAAAATTATCGTCCGTAAACCGACTTTACAGACAACCAACTCTTTTTTTATACTGATAACCGTTTACCATTAAATAAACGCTTTAAACAACAACACAAAATTTCAACTCGTTTTTTTCAAAAATCCCCTTAAGGTTAATGCACATGGAGCAACTCGAAAGAAACTGATTACCGATGCGAGTTGGCAACTATTTTGCTTTGAGTCATAACCTGTGTAATCAAATGGGACGACGCACACGACGCTACTGGTTGAAAACTCGATGCAGATTCACAAAAAAATGTCTGGAAGCAGTCGTCTGTTGATTTTCATGACGGTTTGCCTAGTGATTTCAGGTTCTAATTTGTTTAAGATGAGCGAACAACAGACCAACCTGTTGCTGGTGCGGGAGGTGGAAAAAACATCTATTTTATATAATTATCACCTTCCCGGCTATTCAAATAAACATGAAATAGAGAAAGCGTGGATAGAAATCGAAAATATCGTAAAATTAACAGGTGTGTTTTTTATTTTGAATTGTACGTGGATGTGAACCAATCTACTGTCATATATTTCCACTGCTAGTGCAGAGAAGCTTGTGGAGTTAGAAAATAGTTGGCTCTGAGATCACCTGCAAGAAAGTTGTTGTTTATTGTTATGGGCTGCAGGAGAGCCTGCCTCTGCACATCAATACTTGCATCATTTGACGTATACCTACTGCAGTCCTGGTTTTTTTTTTTTTTACAAAATTGTAACGAACGCAAGAAGCTTTGATGACTGCTGTCACCATCTCAGGATTTCGGATGCGGAGAGGGCCATACAAAACAGCAAATTTCTCGCACGCCATCCCAAAAGTTTCTCATAAGTTTTGTTTTCAAGGTACGTTTGAACCTAAAACCTTGTTACTATTCTTATCTTCTTCCTGAGATAATAGTATAACATGATGATATCATCATCGCTCGAGTGTTCCGAAGACATTTCAAGTCCAGTGCCGGTATCACTGACGACAATGAACGAACTAGATTTCGATAGGTGATGAGTTTTCTCGTGTGGAGTCGTCACCGCCGAGTCCGTAACTGGTTTGTAAGCAGAGTTGCCAACCGATTTAGTTTTTAACCAGTTGCTTAGTGTGCATTGGGCCTCTCGAACAAATCTTGGTTTCCATGAAAATTCGACTTAGGGAGAGTCCACTGTATATATAGGTATATTGTAATTATTATATGTATATATATATAAACGCGTTCAGGGCTTTATATTAAGCCAGCCCCAGAATATGCATACATAAATACAATCTATTTACAATTATTACTGAAAACGTTCATTTCAACAATGTTTGCGGTAGTTTTATAATTCAGAACTCACGATTTGTGCCAACTTGATCCAGTTTTTTTCCAAAAAATAACCTTACGATCGTATGAACACGAGGCTAAAACATTTCCAAAGATAGGATGGGCCCACGAAACTTCCCAAACCGGACCTCGATGTCCTATAAGATCTGCTACTAAAACATGATCATTCTTAACATCGAAAATTTTTACTGAATTGTCGGATGAGCACGTAGCTAGATACAGCCCATGGTAATCCAACTCGGTTGCATGAATCATATCACCATGGCAGGTCTCAACCGTGTTAATTAAAGAAACCATTTTTTACTTAAATAATGCGTTTATCTTAAATCGTATTCAACAATTAGCATATTTTATAAGCCGAGAACGAGAACTCTGATTACTATATAAAACATACAATATAGACAATATACACACACAATATACGTTGACAGTGAGAATTGAAATCAATTTGAATTCTGATTCTGATTCAATTCAATGTAGACCTGGATCAGACCGAAATAGTATTACTCGATCATAGAGTAACTATACTATAAAGAGGGAAATCTACTGCCTTCATTTGACAAGACCTACAAGCTGGTCAAATAAGTATTGGTGTAGAACTGTCAAAAAATAGCCACCGATTGAGAGTGTAGTAGTGCTGAACTGTCAAAAAATAACCACCGATTGAGAGTGTAGTAGTGCTGAACTGTCAAAAAATAGCCACCGATTGAGAGTGTAGTAGTCAAATAATTGACCTCTTCTTTTCAGTTCCCTTTTGTTTCCCACCACGAAATTGGGCGTGTTAGAAGATACTGCTAAAAAAAAGCGCCATCCCGAAATTTGACGTCATCAGTGACTCAAACTGACTAAATTAAATTACCATTTTTGGAAAGAATCCGAAGTGTTAGTGGACTTAAAATGTATATTAAATCAATCAATGTATATTTAATCAATCATTGGACCAAACCTGCATCAATTAAAACTTACTTTTCCGTTTTTTTTCTAAAACGGAAATAAATTTATTCAACAAGGGTCACTAATGACGTAAAATACGAAAGTCGCTATCTTGTTTTCTTGTACCATGAGGAGCTCGAATGCAAGTTGTTATACTTTATTATTTTTTCCCTGCCTTGTGTTGTTGAAAACTCTATAGAAACGTTTAAAACTGGTCAAACAATATCCAAGAGTTTTAAACATTTTACCTGATACTGATGATAGTGTATTGATTGTTCTAAGAATGAATTTAAACAAGCATTCGGTCAGAAGATTACGTACTATGTATATTTGCAAGATCGTATTATACAAAGTAGCGATAAAGGTGTACTTTTTTAAAGTTAAATTATCTTTCTTTACACCTATTGTATTCGTTTACACAGGAGTAGAAACCTAGTCAAACATAGCGCGTTCTGACGCCGCGTTGTAATATACAGTAAAACAAACATATCCCAAGTCACATAGAGCGCGTTTTGAACGCCGCGTCAAGTTCCACACGGCGTCAAAACGTCGCATTGTGATAATTTACAAATTGTTTTTTTTTAAGTCTTCGTTAAACAGAACGCATTTTTAACGCGGCGTAGAGATTATTTTACGCTGCGTTGAGATAACTTTGACGCGGCGTTCCAAAAAAAAATTTTGTTTTCAATATTTTGTGTTTAGTAATTAAGTCATTCTGAATTTATTGTAGAAATTTATTTTATTAAATTATTTTGTTTAAATGGAAAAAAAATAACCTAATTAGCATTTAGTGAGAAAATGAAAATCAAGATTCAACTATTAAACGCGCTGCGGATAGCTCTCTGTCTGACGTTATCTAACACCGTGTTAAAATAATCTGAACACAGCGTAAAATAATATCAACACCGCGTAAAGAAATCTTAACGCTGCATTAAAAACGCGGCCTTTTTGGCCAAGCCTTAAGCAAACGCGATTAAAAAAAATTAAGCAATTTCTACAGAAACTATCACTTTTATTTTATTTTTACTAATCGAGAAAGTTAGTAAATAATTAATTTAATATTTAATATTAATAATTAATTAATTATTATAAAAGTCGTCGCATCGTGCGATGGAATACGCTTCTCCATTAACGCTTTAAGAAATAATGCTGTTCGTTGAACTCTTCCCGCTCAATATGTTGGAGTTTGGTGGAGGTGAGTTTCTGAAACGTCAACAAAATGAATGATATTTACATTTTAGCGCGAAAAAAACCATTGTCATCCTTTTAATGTTTTTCTTGATTTGGAAGTTTTGTAGTTTTGTGCAAATAAAAGTGAAAAAAAAAACATCAACAATAAAAATAATATTGGATAATTTTCAATTATTCTCTCCAGGCACGGTATCTACGTCGTCGTCGTCTTCCGTTTGTGATTGTTTGTTTTTTTGGTCGAAGTGCGAAGTGAAGTGAAACTGTGAAACTGTGAATTTCTTTTTACAAAAAAGAAGCTCATACAAAATGCTTCCTTTTGCCTCATGCCCGACCAAGTGAATCAGGTAACTGTCAGGCTAAATAACAATTTTTCCAATTTTATAAGCAATTTTAATTTATTATAAAAAAATCTTACCGCAGATTTGTAATGTTCGCCTAGGTCTTCTGTAGTGAAGCTGATTGTCATGTACGAGTACGCTGCTGCGTTGCAACTGCCGCTGTTCTGGGCAGCATGCATAGCAAAGCCATTCTCGTGGGGATACTTTTCGGTTTCTTGACTGGGATCTTATTGGCGCATGGTTCTTCCATATTTGAAGTTGTTTTCTTGGCACTGCTGTTTTGTACAAAAGATGCTTAATATTGATGTGTTTTGTAATATTTGTAAGCCTGAAAAAAAGTTTTTTTTTAGACAATCAAAACAATTTTCAGCATACCTGAGTAGTAAATGCGATTCACACATTTTGAAGTTCAATCTAGCCAAATTAATCCACATTAGCACTTACTTTTTTAAGGAATTAAATGATTTTTTTGTGATTTTCTTTCTGATGCCAGGATAAAATTAAATTTTTTCAAACACAAATAACAATTCAGACAGTTGTTGTCAACAAGAACAAAATGAAATGTCAAAATTAACAAAACTCACCACATGGTTTTTTCTTTGTTTTTTAACGCCGACAATGAATGATATACAAAAGAGAACACGAAACACAATGAATGATATACCAAAGCAACAACGAAAATTGAGGGTTTTGAGGCGTGGAACGTACGAAAGTTTTTCCTCTATATAATATATTTACTCTATGTACTCGATGCTATTCGGCTATGCAAGCAGGATCGGATTGACTATCTGTGTATTTTCACATAAGTGACTTTTGGATAGGTTACCTTGCTTTTGTTGTAATTAGTTAATAGTTACGTGCACCAATGTATTGGTTTGGGTTCGTTGCTTTTGTTGAAATTAGCATGGTAAAAAAACAGCTGATTGAAGAACATATGAAAACAGAGAAAATCCAAAGTTATCCTTACCTTAAAGTTGCTGAATAATTACCACACCATTAGATTAACTGATGAACACCTGACTGTATTTTTCTTTTGTTTCGAACTTTGTAAAGTCATCTATATGGTTATATCCAAACAAAAGCAAGATAACCTATCAAAAAGATACGATCGTAAACAAACGCTACTTACGTTTACAAATGCGGATTCACAAATTGAATTCAATCGAAAGCGAAATTTCGTCCAGGCAGGTATAGGGGTTTTTCTTTTTTAAGCTCTGTGCCATAGAAAAATGAAAAAAGAACTGCGACTCGTACCGACCATGCCCTGCAAACCTTGACATTTTATTATAAAATTATGTGTATACGTGAGAGATACGTGCGAGAAGCAGCCAATAGCCTTGCGTTTCTTAGTCCCTAAAATCGCAGACGAATTAGTAGTCCCATAAGACATATACAGGTATACATAATGTCGCTGACGTAGCATTTTTTATTTTGTAGGCGAAGAGAGAATTATCTTCTCGTTGTTGTTCTTGTTTCTTAATTCTATGCTCTGAGCAGAGCATGGAATAGAGCCTGAGCAAGTCGATTATGCTCTGAGCAGAGTATGATCAGAGCTCTCCATATGAGCATTGAGATGTCATATGGTCCACGTATACCCTTTATACAAAAAAATAATTAAATTAATGTTATTTCATTAGAAAAATTCGTTATTTCTTTTTAAGCTCTGAGCAGAGCATGGAGTAGAGCCTGAGCAAGTAAAATACGCCTTGCTTAAAGTATGATCAGAGCTTTCCGATCTAATAAAAAAACACACTTGAGTACTAAGCTGTTATATGATTAGAAATTTTTTGACAAGATGTTAAATGAAAAAATTATATACTTAAGCCTAGTACTCATATAGTGGTAAAATTTATCTTCAAGATAAATTTAAGCTCCGGTTTTTAGCTAAGCAGTACTCAGTTAGAGCTAAATTCCATATTTCAAGCTATTTGCTAAGAAAAAAGTCTCCACAAAGTTTAGCGAGCGAAAGAATGTTAAATACATAAATAAATACATAGGCGCAAAATTTTAAACAACTAAAACCTACTTTAAATCAATTTTAAAATATGCGTCGGCTCTAAAAACAAAATATAAAACGAAGGTCGGCTCTATGTTAATTTTAAACGACATAAAGTATACTTTAACCTTAAACAACTTGTCTAACATTAAAACGAGCCAACCACTTGTTTATCTTCTTAAAGTATACTTTATCCAGCTGATATTTGTAATTTCTTACCAAACGAAATAAGAAAAAATGTTTCCGGAATATCGTGATTTTGAAATTTTTGAAGATTCGGTAGTTTTAAGAAAACCAAGAATTCTTAAAACTCGAGCAAACCCGATGGAAGAGCTTGATGATCTCGAATTTTATTCGAGGTACAGGTTCGACAAGGCAACTGTTCAATTTATAGTTCAAAATCTGATCATAACAGAGCCAGTCACAAATCGAGGCCTTCCGAACTGCAAGTTCTGGTGACTTTGCACTTTTATGGAAGAAATGTCCATCAAAATGATGTTGGTAAGTATATTTAGGATAAAGCATATAACCAAAACAAAAAAAACTTTATTGGGCAAAATTTTAGCAGCAATACAAGGAATGGTGCAATCGACTGTTGGCAAAATGATAAAAAATTGTTCAAAATGTATTGCGAGTCTATTACCGCATTTCATTAAGTTTCCCTCTTCCACCGAAGAGCTTAATAGAACCAAAGCGGAATTCCACAGAATCGCCAGATTTCCAAGGGTCATAGGAGCAATAGACTGCACCCATGTGCAAATCAAGCGACCAGCCAGAATTGTAGGACATACTATCGCGGGCCACTTCATAAACAGAAAAGGTATTTTTTTTAAATTTATGTATCTACTAGCTGTTCTGCTGCCTCTATGTGGTATCACTCCTCTGCACTCGAGAGCGTAAATGGTTTTATTGGACCAATCTTCCTTCCTACTCGTTCGGTGGCAATGGTCTTAAAAGATTTTAAAAAATATAAATCCGCTGACCCAAATAATATCCCCGCTATTGTTCTAAGGAGAGCAAAACCTCGACGTAAGCTTTTTCATCTGTCCTATTCCTCTGGTGTCTTTCCGAGTGGACGGAAAACAGCATTTGCCAACCCCTAAAATAAGCGAATCTTCCCTCTCCCTCAAAGTTTTTCACCCGTGTGATTAGGCACCAGCCTATAAAACTTTTATTCGTCCAAACCTTGAGTAAAATGTCCATATTTGGGCAGGTGCTCTAATTGCCCACTTGAGTTTACTAGACAGAATTAAAAAAAGAACTTTCATGTTTATAAATTTACACATTTATAACAGGTTACTAGTCGCTTAATGTACAAATTGTGACTGATGCAAACTGCAAAATAACAGACATCGTGGCAAGATCTCGTGGTTCCCTTCACGATTCAAACATTTGTAATAATTGTCTGCTCAAAAGTAAACTCGAAGCAAGCTCTCATGCTCACCAGGGTGTTTTGTTAGGGGACGCTGGATATCCATGTTCAAGCATTTTACTAACACCTGTAAGAAACCCAACCAGCCAAAAAGAACAAAGGTATAACAATAGCCATAGCTCAACGAGGAGCCGAAATGAGTGCCTCAATGGCCAATTAAAATCAAAATTTAGAGCGTTATTAGATCGTAAATTTGGATACGGCCAAAAATGTAATTGTTGCTGTTGCCGTGCTTCACAACATTGCAAAGGAAAGAGTCTTGGAGAAGACTCAACACTACCCATGCCACAGGTAAACACCAACCAAAATGTTGTTCAAATCACGGAAACAGGCAGAGCTTTCCGGAACAGTTTTATAAACCAACATTTAAAAAAAAAAAAACTAAACTTGATCCAATAATTTTTATTTTAACTTTTAAAATTGTTCTGCATTCAATCAGAATAATACAATTTTGAATATTTTCATCTTTTTAACAACTAAGTACTTAGAAAAGAGATACACACACAGGTACATAGAAATAAATCATGTAATATTACAATATATAAATAAATAAATAAATAAATAAATAAAGGATGTTCAATCTTTTTCTTCCTTTGTTTCCGAAAGTTAAGAGCCAGGTACAGCCATGGAACCTAAAACTGAATATTTGTTTAACATTAGCTTTGTTCGATGTCTGCCCTAGGGCGCACTGGTGTACACTGGATTCGCACTGAGGTGTTTTATGTGACACTTTTTTCGCCCCAGTGTTTTTGCACTGTGTTCGATGTCAACCCCGAGCACGCACTGAGTGCACACTCTCACGCCCCAGGTTTTTGGTTGGTGTAAGAAATCAGTGCAGTCAAAATTCAAATCAGCTGTTGGTGCTTGGTGGTAGAAGTTTAAAAGAAATTTTATTTTACATATTTGGAGTGCAATATCTGATAAATATAAGATATTTTGTAGGTTATTTTGCAATTATTAAGTTATTTTTGTGATTTTAGATAAAATGCCGAGATATACTCTATCTGATGGAAATGAAAAAAACTGTAGACTTTGTAAAGAAAATTAATACATACATGAAATGTCAAAAAATTAAAACTGTTGCACTGAGCTGTTCGATGTTAAATCAAACCCCGAGCAGAAACACAGTTTTTTGACAGCTAAACGAAATGCACTGACATTCCCCAGTGCGCACTGGGGCGGGGAACATCGAACAAACCTATTGTTCATTATGCTACAATGTATTTGGTCATACTTTCCCATGTTCGGCCTTTTGTATCGAAACCACAGTACAACTGACAGCTGACACGGAAAGCATAATGAATAACGACTCTATTATGCTTTTAAAGGTCATGTCACCTTATACGTCAGTACCAAACAGCATCACAATGGTCAGCGACCACTGAAAACACAAAAAATATGATAAAATAATCATTTTTTTTAACAAACAAAAAGGAAAAATACATTAAAAAGAGAATGATAGGAGCTACATTATTTATATGAATTAAAAGTTTATAACTACTTGATAAACACTTACGCTGTTGTAGATTTTGCTTGCTCTTTTTACAGAATATGGGCTATGCATATACATATATACATAAACGAAATTAATGTCAACGAATTTTCCAATCACAGACAATTTTCATCTTTGTTTCACGCGCGAGGGCATCAACTAAAAAAGTAGTTTATGTGTGAAATAGATGTTGGAAACCTATGTAAAAGTTACACAAAATATAAAAAAATATTATTAGATGTCTTAAGATAAGGTTTTAACTTGCTTACACATAGGTACATATATTAAAATTGACAACAGGGGTAGGATGTCTTCGTCTTGTAAAGCAACAAAAGATTAGTGCTCGTCATTAATGGGTAGAACTAAAATCTACTTTGTCTAAAAAGAAAACCTGAAATTTCTTCTCCAACAGTGTTATTAAAACCTGGGACGAGGCTATCGCTATCCATGTATATTGTGTCTGGTTCTAACTGCTCAATAATCATTCCATGAACCAATTCATCAGTGGGATCAGTTTTTCATTCTGGACCACTGGGCTCGCATCTTTTCGACACTTCTGTGGTACCCTGAAGCAGCCATACCGATTTGAACAGATTCCCAAGCTGCGTTCTTGAATTCGATTTTTTTAAAATCATTGCCCTTATCTTCAATCGCTTTCAGATGTTGTTGAATTAATTGTCGGAAGATTTCTTTTTCCTTCCGATCCCAATTTTGTTCTCGGTCACGCTTTGACTATAATAATACGTACAAAATGTAATTAGAACCGTTTAACCAACTTATATTGTCCTAAAGTAAGTACTTTATCTGCTGCTTCCATTCTTTCCAGGACGTTTCAAGCCGCTTTTAATGCGCAGTTCCTCTGTTTTATTATTTATATACAAAACTAAAAGTAAAATACGTTAAATTATTATGTTTAGAAAGTCTCCCACTAGCTTTCAAACAGCGTACATTGCGTTAATTGGTTCCAACCACCAGAAACCGTTCTAATTGGCTGGTACAATTCCAAAGTCAGTGAATACATATTAAGCGAACTTCAAAGTTTCTTAAAAAAAATGTAAAAAGTGTGATTTTTTACCAGCGATTATGGGTACTATAACGCAAGATAACTTAACCGTTTTAAAAAAAATAAATAAAATTATTAAAAAAATTCGAAAATATTTCAATTTAAACTATTAAGGCTGCCTGCACCTTCCGGAATATCATTTTCGGTTGTAATCGGTTAACCAGTTATCGAGGTCGAAGGAAAAACAAACGGATCCCCATACCTACAAAGTACACTGATTTTTTTTTCAAAAAGAATTCTTCGAGCCGTTTTCGAGAAAAAATAAGCTTTTACTTCATGGTAATATAAGAGGTACCATTAATTGAAAAAAAATGAAAAAATCCCTGTGTAGAATGTCAAAATAACACTATGTTCCAAATTTGAAGACGATTGGCTCAACTTTTCAGGCTGTAGTCCAAAATACATCCATACAGAGTTTTGCCAGTAACTCAAATATGTTTCATCCACATCATTCACATTTTCACATTTTCAAATAAGTAGCTAACAATCAAACAAAGAGGAACATTTTTTCGATTTAATTTATAGAAAGTCAACAAAATATTTGTCAAAAAACAAAATGGGTGCTTCGAAGGTTCGAAAATATTATAAGAACTCAGTTTCAATAAACGAAGTCATTAAAACTTAAATATGATTTTAGGTCGAGTACTAAACCGGGCCATTCACAGGCAGGCAAGAATTCGCAAATTTTGAGTATGCGCAAAGTTTTGCGCAAATTAATTTCGACATCCACGAGCAGGCACGCTTGTACATTCTTCATTCAGAAATACATTTTAACTACGAATTTTATTACGGTGGATGAAGATATAACCATTAATCAGATCTTTACCCTTAGGCAGGTGATGGAAACAAGTCTGGAATTTAATATTTCAACATACCATCTTTTTTAGACTTTCAAGCATAGCCAAGGTAGATTTTTATAAGGCCATGAGAGAATTCGGCATAGCAACACTATAATGCTCTGCTTTAATGACTGTTCTGATCGATTCGCAGAAGTCTTGCACGAGCCCCTCAGAAAGAGGACGTACGGCGGATGAGCCCAACCAATTGGACCAACGGTGGCGTATTTGGAGATAAGGTCATTGGGACAATTCAATGCAAGTCAGGGCATTGAAATAGAGATGGTGGCGGATGAACCCTTAATGGGCCAACGGCAGCGCTCATATCCCCGAAGTGGGTTACTGGTTCCGGATTCTCCGGTTCCTTTTGTCCAAGGAATCCAACAAAGGACCTGGCCCTCCAGGTTGGGGGTTGTGCGTGGGGTTAACAACCCTGCCACGGAAAAAAGAAAAAAGTTGCGAAGCGACCAATGGCCTCGAAAAAGGACGGATTTACTGTTGACGACCCGGAAAAACGAATCAAGGACAACGACCTTCGGATCTGCACGTGGAATGTTAGAACTCTTAACAGACCACGTGCATCCAAACAACTAGCGGAGGCCCTAGACTGCTACAGAGCAGGAATTACTGCCATCCAGGAAGTGCAATGGAATGGGCCGGAGGATAAAAAACTGTGACGTGTACTACGGTGATTGTGAGCGTTTATTTGGGTGCGGATTCGTCATAAGCGGTAGACTTAGGCAAGAAGTCTTGGGCTTTCGACACGTAAGTGAGCGACTTGTGACAATCCGTATCAATGCTAAATTCACCAACCTAATATGCGCTCATGCCCCCACAGAGGACAAAGATGACGCCACCAAGGATAACTTTTATGAGCTCCTCGAGGAGCTAATTTCAAAAAAATAAATGACTACCTCATCCATACCTCATTCGATTTTACAAATCTATCACTTAATGAAGCAACTAATCTTTTTTATGAAAAAGTGCAGTTTTGCATAAATCTTTATGTTCCCTTTTCGCGTAACAGGTATTTTTCAACTTCTCCCCCGTGGTACAGTCATAAACTACGCGAGCTACGAAACAGGAGAAATAAGCTTTGGGTTAAATATCTTCGCTCTCGTTCAATTTTTGATTACTCTGACTACTTGGGAGTATTTTATAAATTTTGGAATCTATACGAAACGCTCTACAATGACTTTGCTTCCAACACCCAAGCAAATTTAATAACGGATCCCAAATCATTTTATAAGTTTATTAACTTTAAAAAGAAAAATGATGGTTTCCCTCCCTCTCTTCTCTATAACAACCAATCATCCAATGATCCATCTACCATCGCCAATTTCTTCGCCAGTTACTTCAAACAGTCTTTTGCACCAAAAACCTTAGATCCTGACAAATCTTATTTTTCCTACCTTCCTCATTTTAATACCGGCCCCTTAAATACGAATTTGGATACTTCATTAGTTCTAAATGGCATCCTTGAACTTAAAGACGAGTATACTCCTGGTCCCGATGGTATACCTGCAATTTTACTTAAAAAATGTTGCTCGAGTTTGGTCCTTCCTATTACTAACTTGTTCCAACTATCCCTTTCCACCGGATCTTTCCCCGATTTATGGAAAATATCCACTATCACACCAATTCATAAAAAAGGTCCCAAAAACGAAGTTTGTAATTATCGGCCCATCGCCAAACTTTCTCATATCCCCAAACTCTTCGAAAGCATTCTGTATGACTCAATTTCTTTCCAATGCAAATCTCTAATATCCTCAACTCAACATGGTTTTTGTAAGGGAAGATCTACCACAACTAATCTTGTTGAGTTCGTTACATTTTCACTCTCTGCCATGGAAAAGGGCTACGAAGTAGACGTCATCACTACAGATTTCAGCAAGGCTTTCGACAAAATCTCTCACAGTTTAATTCTTTTTAAGCTTTCCTTTCTTGGATTCAGTCCTAACCTTCTTAAATGGATATCCTCGTATCTTGACAACCGCCAATACAGAGTCCGTTTTCGTTCTGTTCTTTCAGTTCCATTTGTGGCCACCTCTGGGGTACCCCAAGGTAGCCATCTTGGACCTCTTTTATTTATCCTTGCCATTAATGATGTTGAAAAGATAATCCAATCATCTTCTATCTCCCTTTATGCTGATGATGCTAAAATTTTCAAAGTAATCTCCTCTGGTCATGATTCTCTCCTGCTTCAAAATGACCTCAATTCATTTGTCAATTGGTGCAGTAAGAATTTTCTCGAACTCAACATTGCCAAATGTGAGCTAATTACGTTCTCTCGAAAAAGTAAAAGGCCTTCCCTTAGATCTTATTATCTTCAAACCCTTTCCATTAACCGCGTACAGGTTATCCGCGATTTAGGCGTCCTCTGTGATTGCGAATTAAATTTTCGCTCCCATATCGATAATGCTATATCAAGAGCTAACTCCGCCCTTGGTTTTATCAAAAGGTGGTCCAAAGAGTTTCGGAACCCATTTGTAACCAAATCCCTCTATATTTCCTATGTTCGTCCTCTCCTTGAGTATGCATCGCAAGTATGGGCCCCCTAACACGCGGTTCATATCTCCAGAATTGAGAGCGTTCAACGCCGTTTTCTACTCTTTGCTCTCCGAAGTCTTTATGACCCTAATAACTTCTCATCTCTGCCACCCTACCTTGACCGACTCAAAATTATAAATCTACACCCCCTTGAAGTCCGTAGGAATGTGTTTGACATCATTTTCATTCATCGAATTCTTACAGGTGCCACTGACTGTTCCTCACTTTTTGATCTCATCTTGTTTAACAACTTAAGATCATCACGTCTTTTTTACCTTCCTCCCCATCGTACTTCCTATGGTCTCAATGAACCTTTAACCCGCATGTTGAGTAAAATCAGTTCAATCTCTCCTCTTTTCGATTTCAACATTCCAAGTCCTTGTCTGAAAGCCCAGCTCTTACATCATCTTTCCTCCTTATAAGTTAATTTAGTTTAATTAGTTTTTAAGTTTAGTTGTTTAAGTTAAGCTTGTATTAAGCTAATAAATGGGGCGTTAGCCCCACCAAAATTAAAAAATTAAAATTATATTATAATATATTGTATTATATTATATTATAATATATTATATTATATTATATTATATTATATTATATTATATTATATTATATTATATTATATTATATTATATTATATTATATTATATTATATTATATTATATTATATTATATTATATTATATTATATTATATTATATTATATTATATTATATTATATTATATTATATTATATTATATTATATTATATTATATTATATTATATTATATTATATTATATTATATTATATTATATTATATTATATTATATTATATTATATTATATTATATTATATTATATTATATTATATTATATTATATTATATTATATTATATTATATTATATTATATTATAATATATTATATTATATTATAATATATTATATTATATTATATTATATTATATTATATTATATTATATTATATTATATTATATTATATTATATTATATTATATTATATTATATTATATTATATTATATTATATTATATTATATTATATTATATTATATTATATTATATTATATTATATTATATTATATTATATTATATTATATTATATTATATTATATTATATTATATTATATTATATTATATTATATTATATTATATTATATTATATTATATTATATTATATTATATTATATTATATTATATTATATTATATTATATTATATTATATTATATTATATTATATTATATTATATTATATTATATTATATTATATTATATTATATTATATTATTTTTTATTATATTATATTATATTATATTATATTATATTATATTATATTATATTATATTATATTATATTATATTATATTATATTATATTATATTATATTATATTATATTATATTATATTATATTATATTATATTATATTATATTATATTATATTATATTATATTATATTATATTTTATTATATTATATTATATTATATTATATTATATTATATTGTATTATATTATATTATATTATATTATATTATATTATATTATATTATATTATATTATATTATATTATATTATATTGTATTATATTATATTATATCAGCTTTGTAATTCGTATCTCGCCGAGTGCAGTCGCTTTTTCAATTAACTCCGTCTTTTCATTTATTTGTGCCTTTATTTAACTCCACTTAATAGTATTTCCGTACTTTTTCCCCATAAACCAATCCAAGCAAATCTTTAAAAAAAATTAAAAAATATAATAATAATTGTGTGCTTTATTGATCTTATAAATTGAACCAATCATACAAACTAAATATGTCTCAACAGTGCGCGAGTTTTAACTGTGTCAACAACGACAATATCGTTGAGTGGGTCACATGCAATGGATTATGCGGAAAACATTTCCATGCTACATGTGTCGGATTAAATAAAAGGTCTGTTCTTTACCTTAAAGAATTTTCCCGTAATTTTGTATTTTATTGCGATGAGTGCAAAAATATATCTTTTAAAAAATAAACTTTACCACAAACAATGCCTGACCCAATTCGAAAAATTTGATGAGTTCATCAAATCGTTTGATGAATTTAACCAAAACAATGCACAATCCGCGACCTACCTAAAAAGAGATATAAAGAAAATAAATGAACAATTATCTGCCCTCCAACTCCCCATTACAAACAACATTAACATTGAAATGGTGACTAATATAAAAAAAACAATTTCTAGTGAAATTAAATCAACAATTTCCCCCTTAATAGCGTCATTTGACACGCTACGGACTGTGATTGATATTCAGTCACAAGCTCCAGCCCCAAAGACTGTATCTCCTCCGGTTGATTATGAACCCATACTTTTTAATCTAATGTGTCAGATTGAAGAACTTAAAGACAACATCAAAGATACTCGTAATGTAGTGAATGGTTTCGCCGAGGAATTAAAACTAGCAACAAGAAATGTTCTCGAAGCTCCCTCTAATCCCCAATATAATACATCAATATTGGAGGAAATATTGGACACTATTGAGGTAGCTCCAAATCTGCCCATTCCCATACCTCTACACTCCCAACCAAATAACAAAATTGCCTCGCCAACTCAGGAACCTACCCTTAATCGTTTCGGTACTTTGTGGAAACTCTCGGAATGGAACAACAGACTGAAGAAACTCGATGACGCTAGTGGCTCAACTTTTCAATCCAGCAGTTTCACTCTTGAAAGAGTTCCTTCCAATGCGGACTCAAAGTGGATCCACGACTTTTTTAGAAATAAGTTTGATATAAACGTAACTAAAATTGAAAGAATTAAACCCAACACTTTCTTAATATCTTTCCCTTCCAAATATGAATGGCTGTTCCTCAACCTATCAGGTGGTGTTTTCAAATTGGCCAATATGTTGATATCCAAACATCCCAAGTCATTAAAACCCAAACCTATATTCCAAGCGAATAAACACCACCCTCGCTCAGATCCTAACTGGTCGTTCAAAACGCACATAATGCCAGATTTTACACCTCCATTTATAATTCCAAACCAACTATCACAAACCGTTTCCGATGCAAGACCCCAACCTAAGACTCAACATAGACCCCAACCAAATCACCAACATATACCCCAAACTAAGCCCCAACCTAAACCTCAACCTAAACCGCAAAATATACCGCAACCTAAACCTAGACTGTCTTTACTTAAATCCAAAGTGAAAGACCAGCAAACCCCATTAACACCGAAACACGCTCACCAACGAGTGTCTTTCAACATCAATCCTGACTATCCTTCATCACCTTTAAATTCCTCGAATCCTACTGAATCTCCTCAGTTTCCAAGCTTCGACCTCACCACCGGGGCAAAATACCCTAACTTTGTAAGCTCCCATATTTTAAACCCAAACTCTTCTCTGCCTCCAACAGATTCACGTCCACCCCCCTGCTTTGATCCTCTCATTCCAGCTAATGTAAAACTAACTCAACAGACCCTTGTTGATTCCACTGAGTCCCGTTATGCCCTTTCCAAACTAAGAGATAGCAAACTGTTAGACAACATTCGCCTGTACCTAGCCTATCTCCACGATAAACCTGACGATTTGTGCATAGACGGTAAAACGAAAAGTTATGTGTCAGCGTCAATTAAAAAGGAAGGTCTGCCTACTGATATGGTACCATTAAGGCAGATATACGACAAATATCACGAGCTTCTGAACATATCCTCAAAACGAATCTCCAAAGATCTCTCCGCCTTTTCTTCGTTTCTTCATTCTAAAAGAATTTCCTACCTTCAAAGAGTACGTTCCGACTCTGATAAATTTTATCGCTCCTAACACTTTCTCTCCCCAACTACTCTACAATCACCACCCTCTTTCCCTTTATTACCAAAATGTAAGAGGTCTTCGCTCCAAAACACACTCTGTGTATTCACAGTCACAAGCCCTACCCTATGACGTTTTTGCGCTTACTGAAACAAATCTTTCTAAAGACATTAAAAGTCAAGAGCTGTTTCCTTCGTTCTTTAATGTTTTTCGCGACGACGAAGAGTCTCTTCCTAAATCTCCGTGCAGAGGCGTCCTTATTGCTGTCCATAACAAGTCCGATTCGACCCTGGTTTCTTCTTCCTCCTCAAACATGCTCGACTACATATCCATTAAACTATCACTCCCAAATCAGTGCTTATACCTTGTGTGTTTCTACATTCTTCCTGGCCAACCCGTTGAATCTTACAAGCTTGCTGTTGATGCCATTGATGAAGTGCTAGCTATTTCTGAAGCACAAGACGAAGTTCTAATCTTTGGAGACTTCAATCTTCCCCAACTTCAGTGGAACATTTCTGATGATGTACCATCCTTCGCTGCCAATCCCGTTTCATCCAAGGAATCTGTTTTTGTTGACGGTCTTTCTGATTCCGCCCTTTACCAAGTGAGTGGAATTCTGAATTACATGGGCCGGCAACTCGATCTTATCTTCACCTCTGACCCGATTAACTCATCTGTTTCAGAAAGCACCATCCCATTATCTGTAGTTGATCAATTTCACCCCCCTCTCCTTCTCTCTTTTTTCATTTCCTCTCCACCTACTCTCCCTAATATTTCTAACTGTTCATTCAACTATGGTTCCGACCTCACAGAAGCTTTTGACGTCAAAAAAGGATTCCGACAAGGTGATGCGCTATCGTGCGATTTCTTCAACTTAATACTTGAAAAAATTATAAGAAACTCGCAAGTCAATTGTAGTGGGACAATTTTTTTCAAGTCTGTGCAATTGTTAGCATACGCTGTCGACATAGGCATCATTGGCAGAACTCGGCGAGCTGTCACTGCTGCGTTTGTCAGCATTGAAGTTGAAGCGGCTAAGATGGGACTAGCAGTCAATGAGGTCAAAACGAAGTACCTGCTGTCAACAAAAAGGGACACACAACAGCGGCGGATTGGACAAAACATCACAATAGACAGGTACAACTTTGAGGTAGTTAGGGACTTTGTGTACCTCGGATCCGCTATTACATCTGACAACAACATCTCGTCAGAAATAAAGCGAAAAATTACTCTTGCCAATCGCTGTTTCTATGGGCTAGGAAGGCAATTGAGTAGCAAAGCCATCTCTCGAAAGACAAAGGAGACTCTGTATAAGACCCTAATCATCCCAGTCCTGCTCTATGGCGCCGAGGCATGAACTCTATCTAAAGCGGATGAAGATATCCTTAGTCGTTTCGAGCGTAAGATTCTTCGGAGGATTTTTGGCCCTATCTGCGTTAACGGGCTTTGGAGGAGAAGGTTCAACCAAGAACTATACGAGCTGTACAGCGACATTGACTTGGTGAAAAAAATACGCATATCACGTTTAAGATGGCTAGGTCATGCAGAGCGAATGGACAACAATGCTCCGGCTCGCCACCTAAGTAAGTAAGTAAGTAAGAGAGAATTCGGCATCCTAAATAAATTAACATGAATATGTACATAGGTTGACCATGACAAACATTACAAGCCAAGTAAAAGAAGCTGGTTTGCTGTCCAGACCAATCAATATCTTAAATGGACTTCGACGAGAGTGTGGTCTGGCTTGCATCCTCTTCAACCTGGCGTTGGAGAAAGCAATCAGTGACTCTGGCACTAAGTCCAGCCAGATACTGGCTTACGCAAGTGACATTGCCACCATTGGCAGAAGCCAACAAGCTGTACAAGACTTCAAGAAGGGAAGACTAAGTACATGGTGGCTACGTCTGCGAGCAGTGTTGGTCCAACTATCAGAGTAGCGGAGTATGAATTTGAAGTAGTGCAGTCCTTTAACTACCTTGGGCCAAAATTATGAGCCGATAATAATATGGAGGAAGAACTACGTGTGCGGCTGCTAACATTCAACAGAACCTACTATAGTCTGTCAAGATTCTTTAAATCCAGAAACCTTACCAGAAAACCAAACTGCTGCCCTGCAAGACTATGGTCTTACCAGTACTTACATACGGATCCGAGACTTGCGTACTTACAAAAAGGCACTCTGACCTATTATCCCTTCCAGCAAGGATGATTCCGGAGATGATACATTCATGAATTGTATGAAATCTACCTCGAAATCAACGTTGTGAAAAAAATAGAGCTCGGTAGACTCGGGTAGGCTGGGCACCTAGCTCACAGAGGAACCAGCTGGGAAAGCCTTTGCAGTTCTATTTATGGTAGAAGACAACGTTGCAGACTTACTTGCGTTTGAAGGATAGCGTAAACCAGGACGCCCGAAGCTTTGTGGTTTGCAATTGGATGGCGTCGACCAGCAATCGGGATGTATTATTGAAACTCATAATTTAACATTTTTTTGTTTGATTCTGAGGCTTCAAAAAGTCAAATCAGTGTGTCGTTACTGTTTACTGTTTTTATTTGTTTACTTTATATTTGACGTCTAAATCTGTCAACACTTAGGCGTGTTCCAGAAAAAAAATGTTAACGTTACGTCACATAACTCACACTAGTTGTCAGGGTTGTTTAACTTGTTTAAAATTAAGAAAATTTTAAACAAGGGCTCGTATCTAAAAAACTTGTTTAACTAGAGTCGGTTCTATTGTTAAAAATGAATGCTGTTTAAAATTTTGCGCCATAAAGTAAATTTCACAACCTATCAAAGATTTGTTAAACTGCTGTTTTCTCTCTAACTTTAAAATTTAGCGCGCCAAGGAAGGTGATGATTCTCAATGAAATCATTATAGACGCATTAAGAAAAATAAAAATTATGCAGAAGAAGTTATGTCAAGATTTTCCGACTGGACATTCATTTAGAGTAAATTCAGGTGTTTTTGATATGTTGTGTGGACAAAATTCATGCTACTGAGGAGCCTCAATCTGGACCTGGTCGGGTAGCAATACCGAAAGAAAAAAAGCTGATGAGTACTCTGTGGTATCTCGGTAATCCAGAATGCATGAGGTATTATTGTATGAGATATATTTAAATAAACATCCAATTCAACTTGTGATCTTAGATCCATTGCAGGCAGTTTTGGCTTTTGCATTGCAAACGTGTGTAGAATTGTAACCTGCAACCTCCTCTTATATGTTTGCAATACTTTTGTGCTTAACTGCCTCTTCCGTATATAGATAAAGGCATCTGAGTTTGCCTTATTGTGCTGAATGTTTGAATTGATTTTTGTATGCAAGCTGTCTTATGGGCATAACACCTAGGACAGTTTGTTTATTACAAAAATAAATTTGGGCCTGTACTTCACAATTCGACATAGTCAGAATACTGATTTTGCAGAATTTGCTCTACATGAGTATATCATGGTCTCGTCGTTTATGTTAGTAATGATATTACTTGCCAGAGTTTGACTCCGCTATCCTGGCCAGGCAACACCCCAAGGAAGGTATGTCGAACTTTTTGCCGGGTTACATCACCTTACCCAACTGATTGATGTGCCAACGCAAATACCGGATGTTGCTGGGCAAGCTGCCCATACTCTTGACTTGTTTCCTACGTCGCACACTGATAAATATACCATTATTGTAACTTCTCCATTTGGCACTTTGCACCATTGTGTCATTTCAGCAAATTTCTCATCCTCCACTCATCCAGTTAAAGAAAAACTTCCCACCCGAACCGTTTGGCAATAAGAAAAAGCCAAATGGGACGGTCTGAATATTTTTTTTCGTGACTTTAACTGGTCACTATGCTTCCTCGAAGTGTCATTGATGACAGTGCTGAAATTATCACAAATGTGATTTTTCTAGAGATGCGTGCTTTTATTCCTAATAGAGGAAAAAACATCAAGCCAAAGAAAAGTCCTGGTTTAACTCTGAGTGTAAAGAAGCTATCAGCCTCAAAGAAGTAAGTTTCCGATCTTATAAAGCCAACCCTACAGAAGAAAATCGGAAAAAGAACAAACAAGCAAGGAACTCCTGCAACTCCGTTATTGAAAGAACCTAATTTTTGAATGACCAATTATTATGGAAAAAAATCTGCAATATCGCAAAGGCAGTAAAAAATGTTCGTCATTTGAAAAGAATATTAAAAATTCCTCAACATCTTCAGTTCCAACTATAGTCGACAATAACAAGATAATTACTCTTCAGAGAAGGCTCGCTGCTCATGTTGCCGCCAGAGTTTGGCATGAAACTCTCTTGTCGAAAATGTGTGCTTTTGGGATTGATTATACTTCTGTTCGTTGGATTAGAAGCTGGACCGTTCAGTATTAGTTATATTGGACAGATTCAATTCTGATTCCTATAAAATAAATGCTGGTGTGCCCCAGGGCTCCGTTATATCTCCGACTCTTTTCCTCATTTTTATAAATGATCTTCTGTCGGTTACTTCTAATTTGCTTAACTGTTTTGCTCACTACTCTACCTTGAGCTTTTCACATTCGTTCGACTATTCTCGCCCTTCGCACTCGGACGTACAATCGCAACGGTACCGTATGATAAGCTCATTAAACTACGATTTATACAGCATTGTCAAATAGGGTAATACAAATCGTGTGGAGTTTAATGCTTCGTGTGATGACTCAAGTGAAAGGCAGAATATATATGTATATATTTAAATGTACCTTATTAATTCTTACATTAATATATTTACATTTAACTTTGTATGGCTAGCTTTTAAATTATCTTCTTTTTCCGTTTCCGGGTCCTTGTGCTATTTAGGGTCTACACTTCGTTCCTCTAAATTTGATTTTTCAGCATTTTCAACATTAGATTCAACAATAGGTTCATTACCTTCAGTTTTGTTTATCAGATTATTATGATCATCCATTGCAGTTAAAGGTATATAATTTTTACTTTTTTTGTCAATAATCAGTATTTATTTGATTTAAATGCCTTTTCCAGATTTTATTAGATTCCATTATTTGTACCAAACATATTTGCCTGCCCAATATTTTAATAATTTTAGCTTTAGACCAAATAACTTTAGTAGCTCTACAATAATATTTAACTATAACAATTTCATTTAAAACAAATTTCTTTCTTGCTTTAGCTTTATAACTTTGTTTTTGATTTTGTTGTTATTTTTTATGTTTATTGCAAGTTTAGTTAAATCAATTTCCATGTTTCGCTTAGGATTAAGTAGGTCTAACCTAGTTCTTAATTTTCTACCTAACATAAGTTCAGCTGGAGATACACCTGTCCTAGAATAATTAGTATTCTTATAATCTAACAGAAAAGAATTTAGTGCGGATTGCATTTCAACTTGTTCATCTGCTCCTAAAGCTCGTTTTAATGCATTTTTAATTGTTTTGACAAAATTTTCGGCCTGCCAATTCGTAGCCGGGTTTCCTTCTTGTCTTGTTTGATGTTTAATGCCATTCATTAAAAAAAAAAATCAAATTCATTCGAAACAAATGCGGTCCCGTTATCAGACACTAATACCTTAGGGACACCAAAACGCGCAAATAAGGGTCTTAATTTATTAATGGCAGCTTTACTTGTTGTATTAGTGCCCATATCGAAACAATCTGGCCACTTGCTCTGGCTGTCCACCACTACTAAAAACCATCTCTTAAATATTGGTCCCAAAAAATCTATATGGACACGAGTCCACGCTTCTTCAGGCCACTCTCAGCAAATGAGCTTCCCTTTAGGGGGATCAGTTCTTTGCCAGATGACTGCAATGATAGAGGTACTATAATGCGATAACCCCAAAACAGACACCCACATTCAACGAATAATTCATGTCGCCTCAAAAAGAATGGTTTAAGAGAAACATCGACATTATCATGCTCCCAGCCCGATTCAATAAACCCTTTGAAACTATTATATCATCCCGCGATTCTTTTTAAACATCTTCTATGGTAATGGGCAAGTTATTAATCTCTTTTACATAATTTATGTAATACGAGTTCGAATCCCCAATATGCCTATCCACAGTATCTTCGTTTGGGAAACGAGAAAAATAATCGGCAATATTTACTTCTGACCTAATGCATTCAATTTTAAATGTATAACCTGTCGAAACTAACGCAATTCGTTGCAAACGATTTGCTGCCATCTGTGGTTTACCTTTTTTGGAACCAAAGATGTGCATTAGAGGTTTATTATCGGTTACTAATGTGAATTACCTGCCGTATTTTTTTTCGGTATCAGTCAACTTTCTTGACGCAAACTCTATTGACCTTTCTAAGCCATTTTCGTACACTTGAGATAGGACAGCGCCAAGTCCAGTAGGACTTGCATCTACCGTAAGCTTTGTTATAAGCTTTGGATTAAAATGCGCCAACGCAGTCATAGAAATGAGTTCTTTTTTAATGTTGTCTATAGCGCGAAACAGATTGAACCAGCGACAGCACCAGCACCGTCAACAGCAAACAGCACGCTGACCAGCAAAATAAATTGAAACACATTGCTACCAGCACCAGCATCGTCTTCTTACTTCAGTTTGACACTTTGTGCCATAAAAAAGTATAAGAGGTTTTCTTTTGCCCCTAAATTTCACTTGCTCAAAGTTGGTAGCAATGGAACAGCAACAGAAAATTTAGGACTTTGGTCTAACGACGCTGGTGACGTTGCTGGTGCTGGTCTAATCTAATTTGAGCGATTGAAATACATTGGTTCTAAATTAATGGCGTTCGCTGTTGCTGGTGCAATCTGTTTCACGCATATGGCTTCTGAATGCAAATCTGTCCAATCGAATTTTGCAGTTTTTTTTTTAACACATCGTATAATGGCGCGCAAAGTGTAATTATATTTGGCAAAAACTTCCTATACAAATTTATGACCCCAAGAAACGATTGCAGTTCTTTCAAACAAGTTGGATGTTTAATTTCTGGGATTGTTTTTATCTTTTTTGGGCATGTTTTCAACCCAGATTTGTCTATCACGTGACCTAAATAATTTATTGATCTAGCTTAGAACGTGAATTTTTCCTTATTTAACTTTAGACCTGCGTCCTGTAAAATTTTCAAAACAAGCTTAACTTTTTCTACGTGTAATTTTCTATTCGAAACTGTTATCAAAACGTCATCAAGAAATACTACAACCCCTTTATGTAATGCCCATCAGCAAGCTATCCATTATTTCTTGAAACACCGCCGGGGCTGATGCCAATCCATAAACTAGACGCGTATAGCGAAAAAGGCACTTTGAAGTGGATATCGTTTAATTTCCTAGACTTTGTCTAGCACCAATTGCTGATATGCCATCGAGAGATCTAATTTAGTGAATTCTTTACCACCATGCAGTTGCGCGAATAAATCCTCGATCCGAGGAAGGGGGTATTTATCAATTAATAATTGAGAATTAACGGTGATCTTAAAATCACCGCAAATTCGCACTTCACCGGACTTTTTCAAAAAAGGTGCGATGGGAGTTCCCCATTTGCTAAAATTTACATGTTCTAGTACACCCATATCTACCAATTTTTCAATTTCATTTGAATTTGGCGTGACTTGAAGAACTTAGGACTACAGTCACTTTTAACATGAAAAAATATTAGACTTTTATTAAATTTACCTAATTTTCCGTCAAATAATTCACTAAAATTTCCTGTAATTGCAATGCACTTCAGGTAAAATATGATTTTCTATAAAATTCAAATTTGCTAATTTAATACCAAATTCTTTTAAGAAGTTTCGGCCTATCAATGGTGGACCGCCATTTTCGACGACAAAAACTTTAATCTTCTTACACACATCATTGTATAACACATCCATTACACAAACACCAATAGGTTTTATTTTTGTGCCATTGTAGTTATTAAAAACTAAATTAGATTGGTTCATTGCATGCAAATTAAAATTATCGCGGTATGTTTTTAAAGAGATCGCGTAAACAGAAGCTCTCGTGTCAATTTCCATCATAATAGGAATACCATACATAAACACCTTCAATTTAATAGGTTCATAAGATTCTGAACTAGAAGTTACATTAAATAAAGATAACTCAGCACTTTCAAAATACTTAAAATCTTGTGGTCCGTTATTCTTATAAATTTTATTGGGACACACTCGGTCATGGAGTAAATATATTATATATATATATACGAGGACTGCAATTTATTGTGTCATGGCTTTGTCCAAATGAATTTCCAATCCATCGTCTCTCATATGCGATTCAGTTGGATTAGGCATAGTGTGACTCTTACAAAACGTACTATGCTTGTTGCTCGGCAACTTAGTCACGTAATTAGCAGCTGTACACTCATACATATCACCCAGTGCAACTTCAGACTGTAACATTAAACCTGTAGGCAATAGTTGCTGCACTAGAGGCAATATACTGGATGGCACTCACTTCAACCTTCTTCTTGACGTCTTGATTGTTGGCTTCGAGAAGTTTTATCATTTCCGTTTTTTTCATGTCATCGCGGATATTGAAAAGCCGCTTGGTTTGGGCTTTGATTTTATCTGCCAACTCTTTCTCTTCTGCAAGTTCTTTTTCATCTTTTTTTCTCTAATTTGGGTTTTTGTCTTCAGGGACATCTTCAGCTTTCATTGCACTGGAAATAAGAAACGAATTCATTAAATTATTTAATTTTTTTGTCTGTGGACTTACCTTACGGTAGAGCTTGTTTTACCGTTTCTTTATCTTCTTTGGAAAGGTCTTTGAAACCAGGAAACTCATCTCCATTTGCCAGCCAGCCAAGTTCTGCACGGAGTTCAGCAAAACATGTTATATGATTCTAGAGTGGTTGGCCGCCGTACTTTATTCCAACTATATACAGCATTGTTAAATGGACGATTCCTTTCGTCTGGAGTTTGATGCTTCGAAAACTCAATGCTGTCTTCTGTCGTTAAAGCTAAACATACCCCCAATACCATTGTCCATGAATGGCACTTACATCGAAGAAACCGAAAAGCTCTCCGTGTGTGTCAACGACGACCTCCGTTGGAACGACCATATATTTGAAATCGCTAAGAATGCTGCTAGGTGCTTAGGTTTTCTGTGTCGGACTAAGAAGTATTTTTCTCCATCTGATCTGGCTACAATCACCTCTGGGCAACTGCTTCGCAAACATCGCTCCACCTGCTTGATATAATACAAAATCGAGCGTTAAGATTGATAGGAAATAGAACTGCCTCTGAAACAATTGCCCCTCTCGAACACCGACGCAATGTTTCATGTCTTTCCTTATTTTATGGTTTCTTTTATAAAAAATGTTCACTCGAAGTAGCCAGCTGCATTCCTCCCTTAAAAGTTTCTCCCGTAATACTCGTCTCGCAAGGAATGCCCATGCACCCTTGAGCCCAATTTCGGACGTACCGTAAAATATAGCGATTCTTTTTTTTAGCAGAACAACACGAATTTGGAATAGTTTACCCGGCAAGATTTTCCCTTGCGGTTTGATCTACAAACATTCAAAACCAATGTTAATCGACACCTCCTATCTCTCCCCTCCCTATCTTCCTAATGCCCGTGTAAAATTTTCTAATGTAAACCAATATAATGAAGTGTTTTTCTTTTTAAGTTTGTAGGATTAACAATTTGTTGAGATTATTTTAAGCTGTGTTGAGATTATTTCAACACGGCATTCTAAACATGGCGTTAGAGAACGTCAGACAGAGAGCTATCCGCAGCGCGTTAATATTTGAATCTTGATTTTCACTTTCTTACTAAATGCCAATTATAGGTTATTTTTTTCATTTAAAGAGTGCAATATTAAATGACACAAAATAAGTACAAAAAAAGAGTAATTTATAAATTTCTGCAACAAATTAAGAATAAGTTAATTCACCAGGCACAAAATATTTAAAACAAAATCTTGCTTTAGAAAGCCGTCAAAATAATCTGAACACTGCGTAAAATAATCTCTACGTCGCGTTAAAAACTCGTTCTGTTTAACGAAGAATTAACGCGACGCGACATCAAAGAAAATAATTTGTAAATAATCAAAAAATTTGACGCCGTATGGAACTTGACGTGGCATTGAAAACGCGCTCTATGTGACTTGGGATTTGTTATACTGTATATTACATCGCCGCGTCAGAACGCGCTCTGTTTGACAAGGCTTTTACTCCTATGTATGCAAGTATAACAGGGTGTGAAGAAATATAATTTATCTTTAAAAAGTACACCTTTATCGCTACTTTGTATAATTCAATCTTGCAAATATATATTCTGACCGAATGCTTGTTTAAATTCATTCTTAAAATAATCAATACACTATCAGTTTAGGTATCAGGTAAAATGGTTGAACTCTTGAATATTTTTTAACCAGTTTTAAACGTTTATATAGAGTTTTCAAGCACACAATATGTAAAAGGCAGGGAAAAAATAATAAAGTATAACAACTTGCATTCGAGTAACTTGCTAGTGTCTCCTTATGATACAAGAAAACAAGATAGCGACTTTCGTATTTTTACGTCATCAGTGACCCTTGTTGAAACAATTAATTTCCGTTTTAGAACAAAAAACGGAAAAGTAAGTTTTAATTGATACAGGTTTATTCCACTGTCTTATCTGATTGATTTAATATACATTTTAAGTCCACTAACAATTCGGATTCTTTCCGAAAATGGTAATTTAATTAAGTCAGTTTGAGTCACTGATGACGTAAAATTTAGGGATGGCGCTTTTTATTACAAGTATCTTCCAACACGCCCAAAAAAAAGGAAACTGAAAAGAAGAGGTCAATTATTTGACTACTACGCTCAATCGGCGTCAATTATTTGACAATTCAGCACTACTGCACTCTCAATTGGTGTCAATTATGATGAACTCTGGTATTACATCGCTTGCATCGATAGTTCTTAAATCGGCATGAGCTTTCCGAATGATTTTAAAGCCCACAAATTGTATTATTGTTCTTGTCCACACTGCTGCTGCTGATGTTGTTTGCCCGTTACTTGTCCACTGCCCTTTTGCTTCGCCTGCTCCATTCGATAAATACCATCTGTTGAGCTTGGTTCTTGCTTGATGCTCACATCAAGCTCGTATTGATGCTTGACACACTCAACTACATTCGCAATTTCAACGGCTTTGTCGAAGGTCAACTTTTCCACACTATCCAAAAACAGCTTATCTTTTGCCGCTCCCTTCTGCAGTCCCATCAAGAACTTATCTCGAAGAGCTGAATTAAACTCCCCACCAAAATGGCAGCTAATAGAAAGAGATAGCACTCTTGCTGCCCACTGATTAACAGTTTCATGATTATCTTTAGCTGCAGAATAGAATTTGTGACGCTCCGCAAACCCAGACACTGTTGGTTTAAGGTGATCACCGAAAGCTTTACCCATAACGTCAAACGAAGCAGTTTCTATTTTATTTGGGTGAATCAAATTATTCACTAATTTATAAGGTTGCTCGGATAAGGCATTAACCACAATAGCTTTCTTCTTAACTTCTTCTTTTACATCATTGGCAATAAAAACTGCTCTAACTGCGCTTTAAATATAAGCCAATCGTTTCTGTTGAAATCGAATTTCTCCACTGAACCAATTATCAACATTTTGCACTTTATGGTATTATTTGTTTTACTATCCTCGTCGCCACTGTGATGACTCAAGTGAAAGGCCAAATATATATGTAGGTATATATAAATGTACAAATATAATAATTAAACTAGCATATGAAGCATGCAATGGAGGACAAACAACTGACTCGCAAACATGTCATGATGTCCAATTCCAAAAGCTATATCAGAACATCATGCTGAATAAGTTAACATTGGTGAATTTCACCACACTTCGAAAAGTCAATGCTGTCTTCTGTCGTTAAAGCTAAACATACCCCCAATGCCATTGTCCATGAATGGGACTTACATCGAAGAAACAGAAAAGCTTTCAGTACTCGGTATTTGCGTCAACAACAACCTCCGTTTGAATGACCATATACTTAAGACCGCCAAAATGCTGCTTTGGTTGTCTATATTGATGCAAGAAGTTTTTTTCCCTTCTGATCTGGCTACAATTTACAAAGCGGGTATAACTCACACTTCTGGGCAGTTGCTTCGCAGTCATCGCTTCACCTGCTTGATAGAATACAAATTAGAGTTTTAAGATTAGTATGAAATAGAACTGCCTCTGCGTCCTCATCCGCTTTTGACAGCGTCCATGCGTCTGCATTATAGAGAAGGACTTGGATAATTGAGGTTCTTATAAAGGTACAATGTAGTGGCCTGTGAGAGGGTTTTACTACTCAATTGCCTTCTAAGCAAAAAAAAAGCAGCGATTGGCAAGAGTTATTCTGGTGTTGTTGTTTGAGTGAAAAGTAGAGTCCAGGTAGACAAAGTCCTAGCTAGTTGGGTGTCTCTTCTTTGTTAGCGGCAGTGAAGATGAACCATATTATTTGGCATCCTTTTTCCACTACGTAATGCAGCCAACCTTCACACACAAATAGGCGCCAATAAAATGAAGGATAAAAGGAAGATGGCGATACAGCTCATTGCCGTTGCCAATGCCACCGAATAAAGAATTGGAAGAAAGAGATTAATTTTAAAGCGTCGTTTATTCAAGAATCGTAGTATTTTTTAGTTAAAAGAAGCATATTCTTTCATTTGTAATCGTTTCAAATATGTACAAAATTTAAATATTACTGACATAAACTTCAAATTAGAAAACTCTGTGTGTTTCATTTGTGCCTTTCAATTTCGGTTCTGCAACGGCAACATTCTTTAAAATTATTTCGACCATTCTTTAAAATTATTTCGACGACACATATATATAAAAAAATATATATTCCACGAATAAAGATGTTCCGCACACCAAAAAAGGATCTGCGTCGCAGTCAAAAGAGAGGAAGTCGTGCAAAAACTGCGAAGTCGCCGATTGTTCGGAAATGGTGCAGTGCGACCAATGCGACACGTGATTTCATTTCACTTGCGTTGGTGTTACAAGCGAAATTGCAAACGTCAACTGGATTTGTAGAGCCTGTCTAGAAGACTCCACACCAGGTAAGCAAACCAGCACCTCAAAAAAGAAAAACTCTCTGTCGTCTTTTGCTTCCCGACATTCGAGAAACAAGAAAATTCAATTTCAACGTTTGGATAAAGAGCGGAAGTTTAATCAAAAGTATCTTCACAAAAAGTACAGCCTGCTGCATCAATTAGAAGACGAAAGTAACCAGTCTCTCGACTCCATTGCTGAAGAGGAAACAAGCTCCAGTGTTCAAACCTGGTTGAATACCAAATGAACACACCATCAACAAGCATTGTCTGATCAACACTTGCATACGCCAGCTGCTACAATAAAACTGGTTCTAGCAAACGCCATCGAGTATCCACAAGACCAGAAGATTCGTCAAACTGCTTCTAGTCCTGAGTGTCGATCCTAAGCTCGTAGAGGACGGACGTCGAGGTGCGCGCACAAATAATAAAACAAAAGTCAAAAAAATAATTATTGCGCGTTGTTATCGCGAGTGGTTAAAAAAAAATAAATACATACAAAAAATATTAATATATATAATATTAATACATACTCGAAAAACCCCTCGCGTGTGCTGTAAAAAAAATAATAATATTCACTCGCGTCGTAGGATGAATGATAAAGATGCCCACTCGCGCTGAGGAAGAAAAAAAAATAAAACGCATTTGCATAACAAATTATCCTCTAATCTGTCCCAAGACCTTTGTGCTTAACTGCCTCTTTCTTATCTACTGTAGGCATCGTATGACCATACAATGCTTGCGGTAAATAGATAAGGGCATCTGAATTTGTCCTATTATGCTGAATGTTTAGATTGATTTTTTGTAAACAGGCTGTCTTATGGGCATAACACCTAAGACAGTTTGATTATTACAGAAGTTAATTTGGATTTTCACTGCGCAGTTCGACTTAATCAGAGTTGTGTTTTTGTATGTAAGTATTTTTAAATGGTAAGGGATTTTTGTGTCGTGTATTCAAATGTTCGTGGTTTAAGAAAGAATTTCTTTCACGTGTACGTCTACACTGTTCAACACAGGCCAGCTGTTTTGGCATTAAGTGAAACTCAGGTTGGAGTAAATACTGATTTATCAGAATTTGCTCTACATGGGTATAGCTTGGTGCCATTACTTTTTTCCCATCATGGTCTCGTGTCATGTTAGGAATGATATTGCTTGCCAGAGCCTTCCCCAATATGGGCAATGTTCCAATACACGGACTTTAACTTCTTATGGCTCAAATTCACTGTCCGCAAGCATGTCATTCATTATTTTTTTATTTACAGGAGTCCAAATCTTGACAGTAATTCGACTTGTAACGAGTTTGATGCACTGTCTGATTCCATCTCGGAAATTGTTTCCCTTTGTCCTCGCACTGAAATCGTTATTGCGGGCGATTTCAATGTACACAATTCCAACTGGCTCCGCTATTCTGGTCAGACAACACCCAAAGAAAGGTATGTCGAGCTCTTTGCCGGGTTACATCACCTTACCCAACTGATCGATGTGCCAACGCGTATACCGGATGTTGCTGGGCAAGCCGCCCATACTCTTGACTTGTTTCTTACTTCTCACCCTGATAAATATACCATTAGTTTAACTTCTCCATTTGGCACTTCAGACCATTGTATCATTTCAGCTAATTTCTCATCCCCCACCCATCCAGTTAAAGAAAAACTTCCCACCAGGACCGTTTGGCAATACGAGAAAGCCAACTGGATAGTGACATTGATGCCAGTGCTGAAATTATCACAAATGTGATTCTTCTAGGGATGCATGCTTTTATTCCTAACAGAGTTAAAAGCATCAAACCTAAAGAAAAGTCTTGGTTTAATTCTGAGTGTAAAGAAGCTATCAGGCTCAAAGAAGTAAGTTTCCGTTCTTACAAAGCCAACCCTACAGAGGAACATCGAAAAAGCACAAACAAGCAAGAAACTCATGCAACTCCGTTATTGAAAGAACCAAATTTTTGCATGACCAAAAATTACGGCAAAATTCTGCAGTGTCTCAAAGGCAGTAAAAATTTTTGGTCATTTGTAAAAAAATATTAAAAACTACTCAACATCTTCGGTTCCAACGCTCATGGACAATAACAAACCAATTGTTTACTCTTCAGAGAAGGCAAACTTGCTCGCCGCCCATTTCGCTGCCAGCTCCACGCTGCCGCAAAGCAACGTTGCCTGTCCTGTACTTGAGAATGTAAATTTTCCATGGGACAGATTTTTTTCCGCACTCGTACAGTAGCAAGAGTTCTCAAAGATCTCGATATACACAAATCCGCTGGTCCGGATGGTATACCCCTGATTCTTCTGAAGAGGTGTTCTTCCACACTGGCAAAGTCACTGCGTAAGCTTTTCCATCGCTCCTACTCTTCTGGAATCTTTCCTAGAAGATGGAAAACAGCATTTGTCCAGCCTGTCCCTAAGAAAGGTGACCCATCCTCCCCCTCCTCCTACCGACCCATAGCACTGACACCCCTTCTTTCTAAGGTCATGGAAACACTGATTAACCATCAGCTTAAGGAATATCTCGAAGATCGAAAGCTTCTCCATGACCGTCAGTATGGCTTCCGCAGCAACCGTTCCACTGGTGATCTGATGGCATATCTCACCGAACAGTGGAACAAATCTTTACATCGCTTTGGTGAAAGTAAGATTATTGCTCTTGATATCTCCAAGGCATTTGATAGAGTTTGGCATGAAGCTCTCCTATCGAAAATGCGTGCTTTTGGGATCGATAATACTCTTGTTCGTTGGATTAGAAGCTATCTTCTGGACCGTTCAATACTAGTTGTATTGGACGGATTCAAGTCTGATTCGCACAAAATAAATGCTGGTGTGCCCCAGGGCTCTGTTCTGTCTCCGACTCTTTTCTTGATTTTTATAAACGATCTTCTGTCTGTTACTTCTAATCCACTTAACTGTTTTGCTGACGACTCTACCCTCAGCTTTTCATATTCGTTCGATAATTCACGTCCTTCGCCTTCGGTCGTACAATTGCAACGGTACCTTATGTAAAGCTCATTAAACTCCGATTTATACAATATTTTCAAATGGGGTAATAGAAATCGAGTGGAGTTTAATGCTTCGAAAACTCAATGCTGTCTTCTGTCGTTAAAGCTAAACATTCCCCCAATGCCATTGTCCATGATTGGCACTTACATCGAAGAAACCCAAAAGCTTCCAGTACTCGGTTTGTGTGTCAACGACGACCTCCATTGGAACGACCATATATTTGAGATCGCTAAGAATGCTGCAAAGTGCTTAGGTTTTCTGTATCGGTGTAAGAAGTATTTTTCCCCATCTGATCTGGCTTCAATTTATAAAGCGTATAACTCCCAACTCTGGGCAGGTGCTTCGCAAACATCGCTTCACCTGCTTGATAGAATACAAAATCGAGCGTTAAGATTGATAGGAAATAGAACTGCCGCTGAAACAATTGCCCCTCTCGAACACCGACGCAATGTTTCATATCTTTCCTTATTTTATCGTTTCTTTTATAAAAAATGTTCACTCGAGGTAGCCAGCTGCATTCCTCCCCTTAAAAGTTTCGCCCGTAATACTCGTCTCGCAAGGAATGCTCATCAGTTCACCCTTGAGCCCAATTTCGGACGTACCGTGAAATATAAGGATTCTTTTTTTAGCCGAACAACACGAATTTGGAATAGTTTACCCGGCGGGATTTTCCCTTGCCATTTTGATCTGCTAACATTCAAAACCAATGTTAATCGGCACCTCCTATCTCTCCCCTCCCTATCTTCGTAATGCCCGCGCAGTGTGTTCTACATTAAAAGGAAAACACATAATCCCTTGTGCGCGCGTTAATTATAAAAAAAAGGCCAAACAATAAACCATCAAAGGCTACAAGAAAGAATGCCCCGAGGTAAGATACTGTGACAAGTTCCAACAATTACGCCGCCCACAAAGTTGGACTGAGGTGTAGAAAAACAACTTGTGTCGTATGTGTCTGCGTTGCCACGACAATAATAAATGTATTTCTACCAAGCCTTGTGGTGTCAACAATTCTAATCGAAAACATCATCCTCTGCTACATAACGCAAGCACCGAGCTCTATAGCGTCTCCAACGAACTATCAAGAACTTCCATCGTGAATCAACATTCAAAACAAGATGATGAGTCCCACGTTCTCTTTCGAATAATTCCAGTTGTAATGCAAAACGGAAATTTGAAAATTCGAACATTTGCATTTCTCGATTAAGTTTCTTCTTTGATATTGATTGATAAGAGTATTGCCGAACAGCTGCATCTTACTGAAATTCAACAACCTATTTGTGGACTGGGGATACTGAACAGTTAGAGAGAGCTTTTAGAAAGGTGGCAGTACAAATATCTGGAAACAAGGAACAGAGTTCACACTATACCATCTCAAATGTTCATACGGTATGTGATCTCAATTCACCTCTTCAAAGCATCGACGTCACAAATAAAGACAGGAAGTTCCGTCATCTGAGAGGTATTCCAGTAAGTTCCTACAACAAAGCAAAACCGAAAATCCATATAGGGTTAAACAACTGGCTGGTAGCCTTACCACTGAAATCGAAAGAAGGACGCAGAGACGAACCGATAGCTTCGAAGACATGACTGGGTTGGATAATCTATAATAATAATGCAAGAAATATGTAATATGTAATGCAGCCAACCTTCACACATAAATAGGCACCAACAAAATGAAGGATAAAAGGAAGATGGTGACACAGCTCATTGCCGTTGCCAACGCTTCTGGAAGAAAGAGATTAATTTATAAAGCGTCGTTTATTCAAGAATCGTAGTATTTTTAGTTAAAAGAAGTATATTCTTTCATTTGTAATCGTTTCAAATGTGTACAAATTTAAATATTGCTGACATAAGCTTGCTATTAGAAAACTCAGTTTAGTGTTTCATTTGTGGCTTTCAATTTCGGTTCTGCAACGACAACACTTCTTGATGACAGAATATACTTGGTTTTTCCCTCATTGACAGCTGAACCCATCTTCGTTTTCGAAGCATTAAACTCCACACGATTTCTATAACCCCATTTGAAAATGCTGTATAAATCGGAGTTTTATGAGCTTGACATACGGTACCGTTGCAATTGTACGTCCGAAGGCGAGGGACGTGAATTTCCCAACGAATATGAAATGCTGAGAGTAGAGTCGTCAGCAAAGTGGATTTGGGGAAAAAAGTCGAAGACAACTTGTATTAAAATGCCCAGAAGACAGCTTCTAATCCAACAAACACAAGTATCATCGATCACAAAAGCACGCTTCATGGTGAAGCTTTTAATATTTGAGAAGTTCCTTAAGCTGACGGTTAATCATTGTTTCCATGACCTTAGAATGAAATGATGTTAGTGGTGTGGGTCGTTAGGAGGAGGGGGAAATACACGTTGGAAAAATGTTATTTTTCATTAGCGATGAGCGTTGGAAACGAAGATATTAAGGATTTTAAAATTTTTCTTTTTACAAATTACCAAAAATCTTTTCTGCCTTTGGGACATGGCAGTATTTTTTGCAGTAATTTTTGGTCATGCAAAAAATTGGTTCTTACAATAACGGAGTTGCATGAGTTCCTTACTTGTTTGTGCTTTTTCTGATTTTCTTCTGTAGGGTTGGCTTTGTAAGATCGGAAACTTACTACTTTGAGTCTGATAGCTTCCTTACACTCAGAGTTATACCAGGACTTTTCTTTGGGCTTGATGCTTTTTATTCTGTTTGGAATTAAAGCATGCGTCCATAGAAGAATCATATTTGTAATCATTTCAGCATTGTCATCAATGTAACTATCGAATAAGCATAGTGATTAGTTAAAGTGTAGTAACAAAAATATTCAGGCCGTTCCAGTTGGCTTTCTCTTAATGCCAAACAGCCCTGGTGGGGAGTTTTTCTTTAACTGAATGGTAGAAGGACGAAAAATTTGCTGAAGTGACACAATGATTCGAAGTGCCAGACGGAGAAGTTATATTAATGGTACACTTATCAAGATTATGGGCGGCTTGCCCAGCAACATCCGGTTTATGCGTTGGCACATCGATCAGTTGGGTAAGGTGATGTAACCCGGCAAAGGGCTCGGGTGGTGTCTGGCCCGAATAGCGGAGCCGATTGCGATTGATTATATTGAAATCGCCCGCAATAATGATTTTAGTGCAAGGACAAAGGGAAACAATTTCCGAGATAGAATCGGACAGCACATCAAACTCGTTACAAGTCGAATAACTGCCGAGATTTGGAATCCTGTAAATAAAACATTAATGAATGAAATGCTTGCGGACAGTGAATTTCAGGCACAAAAAGTTAAAGTCCGTGTTGGAACATTGCCCGTATTGGGGAAGTCTCTGGCAAGCAATATCATTCCTAACATAGACCAAGGGACCATGATGGGAAAAAAGTAATGGCACCAAGCTATACCCATGTAGAGCAAACTCTGATAAATCAGAATTTACTCTAATTTGAGTTTTACTGTATGCCAAAACAGCTGACCTGTACCTGCCAAATGACCGTTAAGGAAAAGCTTAAAAACAAAAATTTTTTTCAAAAAACTAAAAATAAAAAAACAGGATTTTACCAAAACCGGATATAAAATTTTCGAAATACATTTTTCATAAATTCTTTGTTATTTAAGACGTATTACTAAAAACCGTTAAGGATTGTCGTTTTGATATTTTTCATAAGTTCAAACTGTGTTATTTTCAACGAAAATGTTACTTGTTTTTATCAAGGATCTGGCTTTACAATGTATAAGGCACATAAGAGGAAGTACGTGCGACCCAGTCATGCATATTTTTTTTAAACACTCGCGACAACATTGTGCAAATAATTATTTTTTGACTTTTTTATTTAACGTTTTTTCGTGCGCACATCTCACACGTCTGTCTTCGGCGAGCTTAAATTCTACACTCAGTGTATTGGGTGTGCTTGCCGACACTCATCATCAAACCAGGGGTTTCGTTGTGGTGGCCGTGTAAGACTCAGAACTTCAGTGGCGGCTTCCCTGACCTGATGGTATTTTCGCAATGTTCTTACTGGTTCTCAATACCTGATGCTAGCGGTAAAGGATTCCTTTAGAGGTTATTTAAGAATCGATCGGATAAGGACCTGGAGATTTCTTGCGATTGCAGCCATCCGACGTTAAACTTCCTCAGAGTATTACCTCTTCTTGGCGTTGTGTTGGTGGGGATATCCTCAATCGGACTTTGGCTACAACGAGGAAGTAGTCCAGGTTAATGTTTGCCCCCTGGAAAGTTCGGACGTCCATCATACTGGAGTTCTGCCTTGCATCTATCGCAACGTGGTCAATCTGGTTGACAGTTCATTGATCGGGGGATCTCCATGTCTCTTTGTGAATGTTGAGGTGTGAGACTTTGTACTAGCTCTTACAATATTTCACCCAGCAGCAAAGTCAATTAGCCTGAATCCGGTGTCGGAGGTGTTTTTCTATTGTACCACCAAAGACAACCACTCTCCCTAACTTGGCGTTAAATTTGCCTAAGACAATTTTTTTTAGCTGATGCGACATCCAGCAATGTTTTCTTGAATAAATTCCGAGACCCGATGCAAAATCTTCAACCAATCCTACTTGAACGACATGGCTCTCACAGAACATTCATAGCCAAAAACCTTCAAAATTCTAGTCATGTTTTCCTTCGTAACGATGCAGTAAGAAAACCACTTCAGCAACCTATGATGGTTTACCTTGTAGAATTGAAGATGAACAAATATTTCATGCTTGAGATAAAAGAACATCAAAAAAATATTTCAATCGATAGTCTCAAACCTGCGTTTCTTTTAAATGAAGAAGAACAAACACAAGAACACGATTTTATCTTTATGTAGCATGTGTTTATACACTGAGTTACAAAAAAAGTGGGATGACCGATTTTTGGTGCTTCAAAGCATTCGAGATCGTCACCAAACCCCGGTTGAGCTGTCTCACAGACCTCGAGAGAGAGTGAGGGAGACAGCTGTAAAAGCACAAACAGTGAGGCGGCGATTAGTAGAGAGTGGCCTGAGATCAAAAAGACCTGCTCGCGTGCCGAGACTCACGGTGCAGCACAAGCAACGTCGGATGGAATTCGCTCGCCTTCACCAAGATTGGACTGAGGCCGACTGGAGTAGAGTTCTTTTTACATCAGTAAAGAGTCAAGGTTTTGTCTGCGCTCACCAGATTGACGTAGCAGAGTGTGGAGACGAACAGGCGAAAGATTCTCTTCGGCAACAGTTGCTCAGCGGGAAAATTTCTGGGGAGTTTCAGTCATGGTGTGGGCAGGAATTTCCATGCGCGGGAAAACCGAGCTATGTATCGTGGAGGGATCCATGAACTTAAGTTATTACCTGAAAAACATTCTGAAGGAATATGTGGTTTCATTTGCACCATTAATTCGCAATAACTTTTTGCTGATGCATGACAATGCTATACCACACGTTGCTAGGTGCGTTACCGACTAGGTGCAAGAAGCGGAAATTGAGGTGATGGCTTGGCTGGACATGAATCCCATCGAACACGTCTAGGACACGCTTGAAAAAATGATAAGGAGGCGACCTGCCCTCCCAGAGACACTCAGTGGGCTGAGATCTACTCTGATCGAAGAATGGCACAATTTGGACAACACCATCGTAGCAAATCTTATCCAAGGTATGCCCAGGCAAATTAAGGCTTTGCTAGATGTTCGGGGAGGTAATACTCATTATTAAAAAACGAGAACTTGTTGAAAAAATAAATAAAAATAAAAGTGTTTAATATTAATTTATTTTTTTTTGTTTTCTTTTTTATAATCTGTGCGCACTCAATGGGTTGTAACTACCCTTATCATGTATTAACACAGTGTGAGCGTTGAGGAAAATTGAATAGAAGATGAAAGGAGGTACAGATGCACATTGGTTTTGAAAATCGAGCCGGGTAAAGCATTCCACATTCGTGTAGTTAGCTAAAGAATGAGTCTCTATACTTAATAGTGCGTCTGAAATTAGGCTCAAGAGTAAATTTATGAGCATTCTTAGCGGTACGAGTATTACGGGGAAAACTTATAAGGGGAGGAATGCAACTGGCTATTTTGCTGGAGCATTTTTTGTAGAAAAAGCGATAGAATAAGGAGAGACAGAAAACATTTCGACGATGTTCTAGTGAATCAAATGTTTCTGTTATATCCTTATTCCCTATCACTTTCAATGCATTTTTCTGGATTCTATCCAGGAAACGCAAATGAGTAACAGGGGCACCTGCCCAAATATGAGATTTGTACTCAAGCTTCGGGCGAATATACGCCTTATGAACAGTAGCCAGATCTAACGGGGAGAAGTATTTCTTGCATCGTCTAAGAAAACCTAAACATTTCGCAGCATTTTTGGCGATGTCATATATGTGTTCGTTCCACAGAAGGTGGTTTGTGATACACATACCTAGAACACAAAGCTGTTCAGTTTCCTCAATGCAAGTACCACTCATGGATAGTGTCATGGGGGTAAGTTATGCCTTAACGACAGCAGGCAGCATTGAGTTTTTGAAGCATTAAATTCCACACGATTAATATTTCCCCCTTGAACAATGCTGGCCAGATCAGAGTTTAATGAACTAATCATACGTTGCCGTTGCAGTTCCACATCCAAAGAACAGGGAAGTGAATGTGGAAACGAGTATAAGAGGCTGAGGGTACTGTCATCAGAAAAACAATTTAGTGGATTAGAAGTCTTAGACAAGAGATCATTGATAAAAATAAGGAAGAGTGTCGGAGACATAACGGAGCCTTGGGGCACACCAGCATTTAGTTTGTGAATATCAGACAGGAACCCATACCAAACAACGCGAATTGAACGTTCCGAAAGATAATTTCTAATCCATTGTATAAGAGGTTTGCCGATTCCAAATGCACGTATTTTCGATAAAAGAGCTTGATGCCAAACTCTATCAAATGCTTTTGAAATATCAAGAGCAATAATCTTACTTTCTCCTAAACGATGTAAAGATTGATTCCACTGTTCGGTGAGATATACCATCATATCACCAGTGGACCTATTGCTACGAAAACCGTATTGCTGGGTCATTTAGAAGTTTCGTGTCTCTAGATATTTCCTAATCTGATAGTTTATCAGCGTTTCCATGACATTGGAAAGAAGGGATTGGTCGGACAAATGCAGTTTTCCATCCTCTTGGATAAAGGCCTCTATAATACGACGGATAGAAAAGTTTACACATTGGTTTTGCCAGCGTGAAAGCACACCTCTTCAGAACTATAGTGGAAATACTATCTATGCCATTGGATTTGTGAGATCTTTAAGTATTCTTGCAATTATACGAGCGCAAAAAAAGATTTGTCCCATAAAACCATTTACGATATCGAGTACAGGAGGAGCCATATCACACAGAGGCAACGTTGAATTAGCTGCAAACAATATTGAAAACAATTCGTTTGGGAGTTGACCACAGAATTGTCATTATGGACAAGCTCGGATCCGAAGACGAAATGGAGTTATGTTTATTTTTCACGAAGAACCAAAAATGTTTACTTCCTTCAGGACATGTTAATATTTTTGCCTTAAATTTTGTTCGTATAAGAATTTTATTCTTTGAATAAGAGCATTGTATGTCTTTCTGGCTTGTTTAAACTTTTTCCGACTTTCCTCAGAAGGGTTGGCTTTAAAATATCGGAAACTTACTTCTCTTACCCTGATAGCTTCTTTACAGTTTGAGTCAAACCAAGAATTTACTTTTGGTTTGATACTTTTTAGCCTATTTGGAATAATTTTTCTCATACCAAGTAGAGTTATATTTGAAATCATATCGGCACTGCAATCTACGTCACTACCGAGGAAGCATAGTGACCAATTAAAGTTATTAAAGAAATTATTTAAACCTCCCAGTTGGCTTTCTCGTAACGCCACACAGTTTCTTTAACTTTTAAGATGGGGCACGAGAAGTTTGCCGATATAATACAGTAGCCTGACGTTCCTAGAGGCGAAAGTATTTTAATGGTTTACTTATCAGGATGAGATGTAAGAAACAAGTCCAAGGTGTATGCGGAGTGACCTGCAATATCAGGTATTCTTGTTGGCTCGTCAACAAGCTGCGTCAAGTTGTTTAGTTCTGCGAAGATTTCGGTAAACCTTCCTTCGTGTGCGGTCTGGCCAGAATAGCGAAGCCATGTAGAATTATAAACATTGAAATCACCCGGAATAACAATTTCAATGTGAGGGTATTTAGAAACAATTCTTTGGATGGTTCCAGACAGCGCATCGAATTCGTCAGAGGTCGAACTACTGTCCAGATTCGGACTTCTATATATATAACATGTGTGAATGATGGGCTTGTGGACGTTGAATTTAAAACACATCAAATTAAAGTCTGTGTTTACACATTGACCATATTGTGGAAGAAGCTGGTAAGCAATAATTAGATCTTTAACAGGTTGGTTGGCGACGGGGAATTTGTAACATACAACAAAGGATACACACACAGCGCGTGCGTTGCCGATGGGAGGCAGATCGGAACTCTGCTTCTTTCATTTGTTACTGGATCTGGATTGATTACTTCTGGAATTTGAACATCATCTACTTCGGCCAGCAAAATGGATTTGAAAGCAATGTCAGGATCTTTAATAGACCCAATGTGATGTTAATTTTTATTATTTAATCAATCAGGTCCATGAAGCCATATGCTAGATTCCTGGAGTTTAGATCCTGTTATACCCCGTGTCAGAAGATCGGCTGGATTTTCTTTTCTTTATCTATGCAGTGACCCCAACCGACCAACCTTGTGAGCTTCCGCTTCTTACTCACACTTTAGTTGACCACCACCGCGATAAGATCACACTTCTGCGTAGTAGCAGGTTATCCATATGTATCTCGCCCTCCGCGAAACACTGGGCTTTCTTAAAAAAAACTTTTGGTAAGCACCAATGGAGTTGCACATTTTTCCCTTATTATAAGTGGCAAAATGAACTTAAAATCTTGCAAATTCGATAACTTCGTATTATGAGTATCGATTCGCTCAAATAAAGTTCCCTCAAAATGTCAAAAAAATATCGACTTCAACTTTCGACCAATTATGCCTAGCGAACGTTCGTTTGATATCGAACCAGTGTGTCAAAATCAGTTGAATCAAAAAACAATGTGAAAGCGATATCGAATAAATGGTTTGATTTATTTTTTGTGATTGTTTTGTGTTTACTCTCGACTATTTGCATTTATTTTTGGCAAGAATGAGTGATTCAAGAAAAAGGTAGTGTAACTTTTAAAAATAAGAGGATAATATAATGGATTTCTATTAAATTTTGTATTTGGGAAGATCTAGGTAGTCAAATTAATTCTGCATATCAAAATTTTGAATAACTTTTTTTTTTCTAATTGAAAATGATTTTTGAATTTTTTTTGAAAAATCAATATTTTTAAAAATAATCAAAAAAAAATATTTTAAATTTTATAATCACATGTACATAAATGAATTCTAAGATAATGCATACCAAAATTAAAAAAAAAAAAAAAAATTTCAAAAAACTAAAAATAAAAAACAGGATTTTATCAAAACCGGATATAAAATTTTCGAAATACATTTTTCATAAATTCTTTGTTATTTAAGACGTATTACTAAAAACCGTTAAGTATTGTCGTTTTTATATTTTTCATAAGTTCAAACTGTGTTATTTTCAACGAAAATGTTACTTGTTTTTATCAAAGATCTGGCTTTACAATGTATAAGGCACATAAGAGGAAGTACGTGCGACCCAGTCATGCATATTTTGTTTAAACACTCGCGACAACATTGCGCAAATAATTATTTTTTGACTTTTTTATTTAACGTTTTTTCGTGCGCACATCTCACACGTCTGTCTTCGGCGAGCTTAAGTTCTACACTCAGTGTATTGGGTGTGCTTGCTGACACTCATCATCAAACCAGGGTTTTCGTTGTGGTGGCTGTGTAAGACTCAGAACTTTAGTGGCGGCTTCCCTGACCTGATGGTATTTTCGCAATGTTCTTACTGGTTCTCAATACTTGATGCTAGCGGTAAAGGATTCCTTTAGAGGTTATTTAAGAATCGATCGGATAAGGACCTGGAGATTTCTTGCGATTGCAGCCATCCGACGTTAAACTTCCTCAGAGTATTACCTCTTCTTGGCGTTGTGTTGGTGGGGATATCCTCAATCGGACTTTGGCTACAACGAGGAAGTGGTCCGAGTTAATGTTTGCCCCCTGGAAAGTTCGGACGTCCATCATACTGGAGTTCTGCCTTGCATCTATCGCAACGTGGTCAATCTGGTTGACAGTTCATTGATCGGGGATCTCCATGTCTCTTTGTGAATGTTGAGGTGTGAGACTTTGTACTAGCTCTTACAATATTTCACCCAGCAGCAAAGTCAATTAGCCTGAATCCGGTATCGGAGGTGTTTTCCGATTGTACCACCAAAGACATCCACTCTCCCTAACTTGGCGTTAAATTTGCCTAAGACAATTTTTTTTAGCTGATGCGACATCCAGCAATGTTTTCTTGAATAAATTCCGAGACCCGATGCAAAATCTTCAACCAATCCTACTTGAACGACATGGCTCTAACAGAACATTCATAGCCAAAAACCTTCAAAATTCTAGTCATGTTTTCCTTCGTAACGATGCAGTAAGAAAACCACTTCAGCAACCTATGATGGTTTACCTTGTAGAATTGAAGATGAACAAATATTTCATGCTTGAGATAAAAGAACATCAAAAAAATATTTCAATCGATAGTCTCAAACCTGCGTTTCTTTTAAATGAAGAAGAACAAACACAAGAACACGATTTTATCTTTATGTAGCATGTGTTTATACACTGAGTTACAAAAAAAGTGGGATGACCGATTTTTGGTGCTTCAAAGCATTCGAGATCGTCACCAAACCCCGGTTGAGCTGTCTCACAGACCTCGAGAGAGAGTGAGGGAGACAGCTGTAAAAGCACAAACAGTGAGGCGGCGATTAGTAGAGAGTGGCCTGAGATCAAAAAGACCTGCTCGCGTGCCGAGACTCACGGTGCAGCACAAGCAACGTCGGATGGAATTCGCTCGCCTTCACCAAGATTGGACTGAGGCCGACTGGAGTAGAGTTCTTTTTACATCAGTAAAGAGTCAAGGTTTTGTCTGCGCTCACCAGATTGACGTAGCAGAGTGTGGAGACGAACAGGCGAAAGATTCTCTTCGGCAACAGTTGCTCAGCGGGAAAATTTCTGGGGAGTTTCAGTCATGGTGTGGGCAGGAATTTCCATGCGCGGGAAAACCGAGCTATGTATCGTGGAGGGATCCATGAACTTAAGTTATTACCTGAAAAACATTCTGAAGGAATATGTGGTTTCATTTGCACCATTAATTCGCAATAACTTTTTGCTGATGCATGACAATGCTATACCACACGTTGCTAGGTGCGTTACCGACTAGGTGCAAGAAGCGGAAATTGAGGTGATGGCTTGGCTGGACATGAATCCCATCGAACACGTCTAGGACACGCTTGAAAAAATGATAAGGAGGCGACCTGCCCTCCCAGAGACACTCAGTGGGCTGAGATCTACTCTGATCGAAGAATGGCACAATTTGGACAACACCATCGTAGCAAATCTTATCCAAGGTATGCCCAGGCAAATTAAGGCTTTGCTAGATGTTCGGGGAGGTAATACTCATTATTAAAAAACGAGAACTTGTTGAAAAAATAAATAAAAATAAAAGTGTTTAATATTAATTTATTTTTTTTTTTTTTCTTTTTTATAATCTGTGCGCACTCAATGGGTTGTAACTACCCTTATCATGTATTAACACAGTGTGAGCGTTGAGGAAAATTGAATAGAAGATGAAAGGAGGTACAGATGCACATTGGTTTTGAAAATCGAGCCGGGTAAAGCATTCCACATTCGTGTAGTTAGCTAAAGAATGAATCTCTATACTTAATAGTGCGTCTGAAATTAGGCTCAAGAGTAAATTTATGAGCATTCTTAGCGGTACGAGTATTACGGGGAAAACTTATAAGGGGAGGAATGCAACTGGCTATTTTGCTGGAGCATTTTTTATAGAAAAAGCGATAGAATAAGGAGAGACAGAAAACATTTCGACGATGTTCTAGTGAATCAAATGTTTCTGTTAAATCCTTATTCCCTATCACTTTCAATGCATTTTTCTGGATTCTATCCAGGAAACGCAAATGAGTAACAGGGGCACCTGCCCAAATATGAAATTTGTACTCAAGCTTCGGGCGAATATACGCCTTATGAACAGTAGCCAGATCTAACGGGGAGAAGTATTTCTTGCATCGTCTAAGAAAACCTAAACATTTCGCAGCATTTTTGGCGATGTCATATATGTGTTCATTCCACAGAAGGTGTTTTGTGATACACATACCTAGAACGCAAAGCTGTTCAGTTTCCTCGATGCAAGTACCACTCATGGGTAGTGATATGGGGGTAAGTTATGCTTTAACGACAGCAGGCAGCATTGAGTTTTTGAAGCATTAAATTCCACACGATTAATATTTCTCCCTTGAACAATGCTGGCCAGATCAGAGTTTAATGAACTAATCATACGTTGCCGTTGCAGTTCCACATCCAAAGAACAGGGAAGTGAATGTGGAAACGAGTATAAGAGGCTGAGGGTACTGTCATCAGAAAAACAATTTAGTGGATTAGAAGTCTTAGACAAGAGATCATTGATAAAAATAAGGAAGAGTGTCGGAGACATAACGGAGCCTTGGGGCACACCAGCATTTATTTTGTGAATATCAGACAGGAACCCATACCAAACAACGCGAATTGAACGTTCCGAAAGGAACGATAAAAGAGCTTGATGCCAAACTCTATCAAATGCTTTTGAAATATCAAGAGCAATAATCTTACTTTCTCCTAAACGATGTAAAGATTGATTCCACTGTTCGGTGAGATATACCATCATATCACCAGTGGACCTATTGCTACGAAAACCGTATTGCTGGGTCATATAGAAGTTTCGTGTCTCTAGATATTTCCTAATCTGATAGTTTATCAGCGTTTCCATGACATTGGAAAGAGGGGATGCAAATGCAATTGGTCGGTAGTTAAAGGGAGATGAAGATACGCTTTTTAAGGTATTGGCCGGACAAATGCAGTTTTCCATCCTCTTGGATAAAGGACTGTAGAATACGACGAATAGAAAAGTTTACAAATTGTTTTTGCCAGCATGAAAGCACACCTCTTCAGAACTATAGTGGAAATACTATCTATGCCATTGGATTTGTGAGATCCTTAAGAATTCTTGCAATTATACGAGCGCATAAAAAGATTTGTCCATAAAACCATTTACGATATCGAGTGAAGGAGGAGCCATATCACACAGAGGCAACGTTGAATTAGCTGCAAACAATATTGAAAACAATTCGTTTGGGAGTTGACCACAGAATTGTCATTATGGACAAGCTCGGATCCGAAGACGAAATGGAGTTATGTTTATTTTTCACGAAGGACCAAAAATGTTTACTTCCTTCAGGACATGTTAATATTTTTGCCTTAAATTTTGTTCGTATAAGAATTTTATTCTTTGAATAAGAGCATTGTATGTCTTTCTGGCTTGTTTAAACTTTTTCCGACTTTCCTCAGAAGGGTTGGCTTTAAAATATCGGAAACTTACTCTCCTCACCCTGATAGCTTCTTTACAGTTTGAGTCAAACCAAGAATTTACTTTTGGTTTGATACTTTTTAGCCTATTTGGAATAATTTTTCTCATACCAAGTAGAGTTATATTTGAAATCATATCGGCACTGCAATCTACGTCACTACCGAGGAAGCATAGTGACCAATTAAAGTTATTAAAGAAATTATTTAAACCTCCCAGTTGGCTTTCTCGTAACGCCACACAGTTTCTTTAACTTTTAAGATGGGGCACGAGAAGTTTGCCGATATAATACAGTAGCCTGACGTTCCTAGAGGCGAAAGTATTTTAATGGTATACTTATCAGGATGAGATGTAAGAAACAAGTCCAAGGTGTTGCTATGAAATAATTAAACGCGAATTTAAATTGGATTTTAGGAGAAAAGCAAACGAAAGCACAAGAACAATGTGTTATGATAATAATCAAACGCGAATTTAGATTGGATTTTAGGTGGAAAACAAACGAAAGCACAAGAACAATGTGCCGCGGCACTTGAGAATATAAAATTACAAATTAATGGCAAACGTCAAACGTCGATATGTTTGAAAAAAAAAAAAAAATTCATAGGCCGACAGCAAATACAGTGCTGCCTCCGGTAGCTCAGCTTGGGAGTGGATTCGCTAAAAAAAGGGTTTTATTAATATCAAATGTTATTAAATACCTGAATGTATATAAAAGTGCAGGAGCGTACTGATATATGAATGGGCGCCAGGAAACTTTAATGGTAGTTTGCCTTACCAATAGGGATCTGAAAAAAAAGGTCTTCAAAATATTGAAGGTAAACACAAGAGTTATATTCCAAAGTGGAAGTTGAATTATTTTATTGGTTAGAAAATGTATTGGTTTGTCTGGGAAACCTTGGCTGAAGGCCTGGACTAAGACCCAGAATCTTTTCGACAACAAAACAAGGAACAATTGTTTTTCAATATTGGCAGAAGGCCAATTATCGAAATTAAAAAAAAATTAAGGTAAATGCCAAATACTAACAATAGTTTGTGACAAAACGACACAAAGAAAAATCACAATGCTAAACGATAAGCTGAAGTTCAAACGGTACCAAAAGAACAAAAAGGGTCACGAGTCCCACAATCTTGGGAGAGAAACGATTGGGCAGCGAAGGCCTAAACGAATATAATTTTGCCCCACACAGGGTCACAAAACAAAACGAATTCAACTTAACTAATTACAACACAACCAGCTAAAAATTTCTGGCCACAACCAGACACAAAAATACTTAGCTTTGCGAATATCCAAATCTCTCGTTCCTCCAACAAGAATATTCCTCTCCTACTGTTGTAAACTCTAGTTTCAGATATCCAACTCTGAATTTTCTCCAAAGCTATCTTCCAATCAATCGTAAAAGAATTTTCGAAATTTCTCCTTTTCAAATAATTTTTCACTTTCTTTTTTTTTTTTATACTTCCAAATCCTTTCAAGGCTTATATCAAAGTCCCCAAAATGGAGGGCTTTCTCGTCCACTTTTACCACGACCATATGGCCATCCTCTTCTGATCTTTGCGTGGTGGTGTTCTTGTCTCGGTCATACAGCCGCATCCTGCCCTCATAGGCTAAGAAGTGCGACCGAGAGCAGTGAAACAACCATTGCACGCGATCACATGCGTTGAGGATGCGATCCCCATTGGCTCAGTGGACGTGTTCAGCCTTCTACCGTCAATTCCATATTATAAAAAATCAAGTGAAAAACTATGAAACTACGCGCAAATTCCCCAGCCCAAACCGGCCCAAACTAAGTACTTTGAGAAAAATATTCTTGTTAGACAAAACTATTACCATTTCCAACTAAAATGGTGGGATTTCCAGAGAAATTAATTATTTGAAATCCGTAGACCTTTGCGCAGATAAATTAAAAAGGGAAACGCGTCGCATTGTGATCTTACTTTAATGTCAGACACTTTATGGTGGGCACTCGGCCATACTAAATTTACGTTGGTGTGATTATAATTCACACATTGTTGGACATGGGTCATATTCATCATGCCTTTTCCTCTTTTTCGAACTTCTGTCGAACAATCGCTCGAATAGTGGACCTTCCGTCTCACAATGAATGGTGTGGACCCCCTGTCTCACGTTTATCGATGGAACCTAGATTGGTTGCTTTTCCAAAATACTAAAACAGCAGTCCTCTGGCTGATGGTCCAGGTTTCTACTGTACTCTTGAAGCATTTTGGAGCCACAACAGAAAGGAATTGGAAATAAAATGTTAATAAAGGAAAATGGGTTGGTGAAACTTGTTGTGGTAAAATTTACCGCAGCAAATCCCACCCTCACCTCCTAGGAAATGTGCTTACAGTTCGTAAGAACTGTAATACCTTTCCAAAGATGTGCCAGGAAATCAAAAATAGGTTTTTTCCATCAGAAAAAAAAACAAACTATATATAAGTCAAAAGAAATTTGAAAACAAAGTAAGTTATCAAAATAATAAAAATCAATCAAATATAAAATCAGAAAAATAAAAGTGTGAACTATAAGACAAAAAAAAATCAAGCTACGTTAATTTTATTAATTACTTTCGGATGCGTCGGTGTACGGTTTTAAATCTTTTACGTTCCAAGTTCCACGTTCTTTACAGCTACTATCTTCAAGAACGTATGTCCAAGGTGACACACGTTTTTTAATTTTAAACGGACCGACAAACTTCGGTGCTAATTTCGCGGCATAATAATTCGCGGCATCCGACAACGAAAAATTTCTTCGCCAAACAAGTTCGCCGGGGTGATATTGGACATCACGCCGTCGAAGGTTATAGGCTTGAGCAGATCTTTTCGATGCTGCTTGTAATTTTTTTAAAATATCCACTCTAAGCTCTTTGAAACGATTTTCGATCTCGACCTGATCTTGAACCGTTTCGGAGCTTTCTTCTTCTAATGATGCTTCTTGACCAGAAGTCACCATATTCCTCCCAAAATTTGCATAATAAGGAGAAACTCCTAACACTTCGTGTTGTGATGTGCGAATCGCACACGCCACCTTCTGAAGCTGTGAATCCCACAAACGGTGGTTTTCAGCGCCGTAAGCCCTTAACGTCGTCTTAATTATCTGATTAATTCTCTCGGCAGGATTCGCCTGTGGATGGTAGTGGGCTGTGAATTTTAATTGTGACGCGTACGCCTGGCAAAGCGTTTTCAGTTCTTTGGATCGGAACTGGGGACCGTTGTCACACACGATCACCTTTGGGATGCCAAATAGGAGGAAGACATTGTCTTCTAATTCCCTACAAATTGTTTTTGCCGTAGCCGACCTCAAAGAAAAGAGTAGTGGAAACTTCGTAAAGTAATCCACTACCGTCAAAATATAAGTGAAACCCCTACTCGACTTAGGAAGTGGACCAACCAAATCTACGCAAATCATCTCCCATGGTGATTTGTTTCCTGCCCTCTCCGTCATTAAACCAGCTGGCTTATCATTCACCGGCTTAACCTGTTGGCAAACTTTACAATTCCTAACATACCTGGTTATATCGGCCCTCATTTTAGGCCAGTAAAATTTTGCCATAATTCTGGCGAAAGTTTTCCTAACACCCATGTGTCCTGCTAGAGGACTGTCATGGTTTTCCTGCAAAATACCTAATCTTTCGTTTTTACCTATCACTCTCTTCCACTCCTGATAAGTTTCATGTACTACGACATGATTTGGTTTAATAAATTTGAACAACCTTCCTTGTTCAACCCTCCAAGCTGGATATCTAAGCGGATTAGTTTTGACATTTGAAATCATTTTGGCCACCCAAGGGTCTGAATCCTCTTCCGAGATACCACCCAACTGTGGCACTCCTCGAGAAAGCATGTCCGGAACTACATGCTCTTTGCCCTTGCGGTGAATGATCTCAAAGTCAAACTGTTGTAACCGAATGGCCCAACGAGCTAACCTACCCTGTGGGTCTTTCAAATTACTTAACCATACTAAGGAATAATGATCCGTCACAACCGTAAACCGAACGCCTTCGATATATGGCCGTAACTTCTCAATAGCCCAAAGCACAGCCAAGCATTCTTTTTCGGTGGTACTGTAATTTCTTTCATTTCTATTTAAAGACCTACTAAGGTAACAGACAACCTTTTCTCCCTCATCAAAGTTCTGTGAAAGAACTGCACCGATTCCGTAATCTGACGCGTCTGTTTGAACGACGAATGGTCGTTTGAAATCTGGACAAGTGAGTATAGGTGCTGTCACCAAACACTCCTTTGCCTTCCTAAAACTATTTTCACAATCCTGACTCCAAATGAACTTTTTATTCTTTTTTAGCAAATCTGACAAAGGCCTAAGTAATTCTGCGAAATTTGGTACAAAACGACGGTACCATGAAACTGTCCCTATAAAGCTCCTAACTTCTTTAATATTTGTCGGTGCTGGAATCCTAACCATGCTTTCCACTTTTTCTGGATCTACATGCAACCCATTTTGATCCACTATATAACCTAAAAATTTTAAAGAGGGCATGCAGAAGTTGCATTTTTCTCTACTAACTTTTAATCCTGCTTCACACAACCTTTTCATCACCTCATTCAGAATTTCAAGATGTTTCTCAAAAGATTCCGAAATGATGATGATGTCGTCTAAATAGACGAACACGAATGGCTCTAGGTCGGCACCCAAAACTGTGTCGATAAACCTCTGCCAAGTCGCAGGTGAGTTATGCAGTCCAAAAGGCATTCTCCTAAATTGAAAAAGACCCCTACCAGGTACCGTAAAGGCAGTATAGGGCTTCGATTCTTCCTCCATTGGTATTTGCCAGTACGCTGACTTGATATCCAATGAAGACAGGAACCTAGCACCTCGAAGTCTATCTAAAATGGAATTTATATATGGAAGTGGATAAGCATCCCTATCAGTATTATTATTTAGCTTCCTATAGTCCACGCAGAATCTATAGGAGCCATCTTTCTTTTTAACTAAAAGTATTGGTGACGACCAGGCACTTGTCGATCTCTCAATAACCCCTGCTTCTAACATCTCATTCAATTCCCTATCAATATGCTCCTGCATCGCCGGGGAAACCGGATAGTATCGTTGTTTTATCGGTTCCGCCGACGTCCTAATCTTATGTTGCACTAAGGTTGTGCAACCTAAGCCTTCAGGCATTTTATTAAAAGATTCTCCTATAAAAGTTTCTAATGTTCTGTAATAGAACAAATCGCAACAGGACTGTCCTGTTCCGAAAAAGTCCATATACGTGATCTTAAATCCGGGACTATACCCGAAAGCGCCCAAAAATCTGCGCCCAGAATCACTGTATGCGGCAGTGAGGGGATGACCAAACAGTCAACTAAAACTGCCCTATCTTCAACAATAATTGGAAGAGAGATCACTCCTAAAACGTCGACTCTTTTTGCATCTGCCAAACAAACGCAGTGAACAGAGTCCTTTTTTAAAGAAAGCCCTAAATTTTCTATAATTAACCAGGCATCCCTACCTATTATGGTCCTAGAAGCTCCTGAATCTAATAAACCTAAAAATCTAGAACCATAAATACTAATACTCAAAAATGGTCTCCTATCACTACCGTTTGCCTCCAGAGTAAAACCTAAATGAATTTTCGCCGACCGGTTACCAGCAGGTAACCTTATCAACGTCTTCGGACTTCCCGCCCTGCTGGCGCAGGAGTCCGTTGCCCATTTCCCGAACATTTGCGACAATTTTGTCGAGAAACCCCTACAGTCCCACAACCAAAACAACGCCTAGGAGCAGAACACCTATTTGCAAAATGGCCTGATCCATTGCAATTAAAACACCTAATAGAAGTAGAAGAACGGGGTTGGTTTGAAGTTTGGGTCTGATGAGCAGTTGGGTTGTTGTCCGAAACAACCGAAACTGAAGAATTTTCAAAACCTACGTATGCTAGATCCGGCTCTAGCAAAGTCCTATTATTTCTAACATTTGGTGGTGGAACATATGCTTCTACATTTGCCCTAACCGCTTCTAAATTCCTACCTAATGCGACCAAATCCGAAACGCAACTTGGTTTAGCCAAACCAAGTTGAGTTTGGTAGAAAGGTGTCAAGTTCCTTTGAATCATTGAAAACTTCCTACTTTCTGAGATTTGATCGGTTAACCTACCAAACAAGTTCTGCATCGTCGCCACATAGACGCCGATGGATTCATCTTTGCCTTGTGTACGACGCCTAATCTCCTCGAAAAGTTGATCATCGTAGTTCGGTGGCAGAAATTCAAGTTTCAATTCCTTGACGAGTTCCTGCCACGAATTGACCGAAATGCGAATCGCGCTAAACCAAATCAACGCTTTTCCAACAAAAAGTTCCACTGCTGCCTTAAAAAGTTGATTTTCCGAAACCCCCCGTGCTTGTCTCAACTCCTCAACCCTTTCTAAAAATGAATTCACGGAGGCACCACAGCGCTCCCCAGTGAACTTCACCTCCCACTTCGCTAAATTATGAAATTTTTCCGAATTCACTACGATTTGATCTACTGAAGGAATAATATGACCCCTTTCGCCCCTATTCCTATTGTCTGTCTCTCCTATACCTGTCAATGAACCACCCGAAGTTTGCATTGCCCTAGTCGAATGATGTTCAGCTGTCCGCTGATTTTCAACTTCTGTATTATTATTTTTGGTTTTCTGATTGTCTGAGTCTTCTTCTCCATACCCATCTAAGTCGGCCAACGCTAATATTAATTTATTTTTTAAAGCTAATCTGCACTTATCCTGCGAATCATTTTCCGGAACCGACCTATCCATCCGATGTAACCCCCACTCAATCTTCGTGAGTATTTTAAGATACTCCTTCGAAGTTTCCGACTTCGGAGGATTTTCTAAAAGTTTCGCGATTTCCAATAATTTTTTTTCAACGGCTACCTGATCTACTTCGAACGAGAACGGGTAAGCTGGAGCTGCAAAAGATGCCCTACGCTCTAATTTTAATGCGGCTCTAAGCGTTTTTCGCGTCTCCTCTACCGTCCCTACCGTTAAACTCCTACACTCTATCTCATACGTAATTTCGTCTTGAGTCAGTCTATTAATCTGACTAACATCCATTTTAAAAAAGAAACTGTGCTTCGTTTAGAAGGAAAACAAAAAAATTAATGAAAAATCTAAACTCGACAAAAAACTTTCTAAATTAAGCGAAGGAGGAAAAAAAAACACCTTAAAGTTCTTCTTAAATATAAAAGAAATGTGGAGAAAAAAAATAATTAATAGGTATAAAAATAAAAAAATATTAATAAAAAAAAAATTCACTCAAAATGAGGTTAAAAAAAACGCCTTACACTGGTTTTACCAAAATAACATATATAAACTATTCAAGATTATCCCTCTCAATTCAATTTGAAAACAAATAAAATAAATTTAAATTAACACAAACAAAAATATTTATGGCTCAAAAGAAGTCAAAATGTCCGAAAAAAGTATCAGATTTTATTAAAAGGGCAACCCCGACAAAAAAACAACAATCAAAAAAATTCAAAATAAAAGAAATGAGAAAAAAAATATAACCACATGTGAGAGTGCGATGACAATATAATACTCTCAACAAAATGGTTGTAAACACAAAATCTAATTTCTTTCAAATTAATCAAAAAGAATAAAAACAAGTTTAACAGAAACAACAAAATAGGAACAATTCAAATAGACTCACAAATTTTTGTTTCGGTACTTTTCCGCAGGCTTCCTTCGTTCCTTCTTTCAATTTGTAGACCAAAATAATTCCCACTTTCACAATATGTAGGCAAGAATGTTTATCCGTAGTAACCACTGGATTGCACCTGTACCTACTTAGGAAAACAAAAAACAACACCAAGTAAAAATATTCGAAAGAAAAAAAAAAATATAGTTATAAAAAAACACTTCCCTAAACAGATCTGTTTCCACAAAAATACAGGACAGATACAATTCACAAAGTATGCTTTGGTACACCTCAAACAAAATCTCTAGGAAAGCCCCACGTTGGGCGCCAATTGCTATGAAATAATTAAACGCGAATTTAAGTTGGATTTTAGGAGAAAAGCAAACGAAAGCACAAGAACAATGTGTTATGATAATAATCAAACGCGAATTTAGATTGGATTTTAGGTGGAAAACAAACGAAAGCACAAGAACAATGTGCCGCGGCACTTGAGAATATAAAATTACAAATTAATGGCAAACGTCAAACGTCGATATGTTTGAAAAAAAAAAAAAATCATAGGCCGACAGCAAATACAGTGCTGCCTCCGGTAGCTCAGCTTGGGAGTGGATTCGCTAAAAAAAGGGTTTTATTAATCGCGCTCGATTAATAAAACGATAAAAAGATTGATTTAATATCAAATGTTATTAAATACCTGAATGTATATAAAAGTGCAGGAGCGTACTGATATATGAATGGGCGCCAGGAAACTTTAATGGTAGTTTGCCTTACCAATAGGGATCTGAAAAAAAGGTCTTCAAAATATTGAAGGTAAACACAAGAGTTATATTCCAAAGTGGAAGTTGAATTATTTTATTGGTTAGAAAATGTATTGGTTTGTCTGGGAAACCTTGGCTGAAGGCCTGGACTAAAACCCAGAATCTTTTCGACAACAAAACAAGGAACAATTGTTTTTCAATATTGGCAGAAGGCCAATTATCGAAATTAAAAAAAAATTAAGGTAAATGCCAAATACTAACAATAGTTTGTGACAAAACGACACAAAGAAAAATCACAATGCTAAACGATAAGCTGAAGGTCAAACGGTACCAAAAGAACAAAAAGGGTCACGAGTCCCACAATCTTGGGAGAGAAACGATTGGGCAGCGAAGGCCTAAACGAATATAATTTTGCCCCACACAGGGTCACAAAACAAAACGAATTCAACTTAACTAATTACAACACAACCAGCTAAAAATTTCTGGCCACAACCAGACACAAAAATACTTAGCTTTGCGAATATCCAAATCTCTCGTTCCTCCAACAATAATATTCCTCTCCTACTGTTGTAAACTCTAGTTTCAGATATCCAACTCTGAATTTTCTCCAAAGCTATCTTCCAATCAATCGTAAAAGAATTTTCGAAATTTCTCCTTTTCAAATAATTTTTCACTTTCTTTTTTTTTTTTTATACTTCCAAATCCTTTCAAGGCTTATATCAAAGTCCCCAAAATGGAGGGCTTTCTCGTCCACTTTTACCACGACCATATGGCCATCCTCTTCTGATCTTTGCGTGGTGGTGTTCTTGTCTCGGTCATACAGCCGCATCCTGCCCTCATAGGCTAAGAAGTGCGACCGAGAGCAGTGAAACAACCATTGCACGCGATCACATGCGTTGAGGATGCGATCCCCATTGGCTCAGTGGACGTTTTCAGCCTTCTACCGTCAATTCCATATTATAAAAAATCAAGTGAAAAACTATGAAACTACGCGCAAATTCCCCAGCCCAAACAATTTCAATGTGAGGGTATTTAGAAACAATTCTTTGGATGGTTCCAGACAGCGCATCGAATTCGTCAGAGGTCGAACTACTGTCCAGATTCGGACTTCTATATATATAACATGTGTGAATGATGGGCTTGTGGACGTTGAATTTAAAACACATGAAATTAAAGTCTGTGTTTACACATTGACCATATTGTGGAAGAAGCTGGTAAGCAATAATTAGATCTTTAACAGGTTGGTTGGCGACGGGGAATTTGCGACATACAACAAAGGATACACACACAGCGCGTGCGTTGCCGATGGGAGGCAGATCGGAACTCTGCTTCTTTCATTTGTTACTGGATCTGGATTGATTACTTCTGGAATTTGAACATCATCTACTTCGGCCAGCAAAATGGATTTGAAAAGCAATTATTTAATCAATCAGGTCCATGAAGCCATATGCTAGATTCCTGGAGTTTAGATCCTGTTATACCCCGTGTCAGAAGATCGGCTGTATTTTCTTTTCTTTATCTATGCAGTGACCCCAACCGACCAACCTTATGAGCTTCCGCTTCTTACTCACACTTTAGTTGACCACCACCGCGATAAGATCACACTTCTGCGTAGTAGCAGGTTATCCATATGTATCTCGCCCTCCGCGAAACACTGGGCTTTCTTAAAAAAAACTTTTGGTAAGCACCAATGGAGTTGCACATTTTTTCGTTATTATAAGTGGCGAAACGAACTTAAAATCTTGCAAATTCGATAACTTCGTATTATGAGTATCGATTCGCTCAAAGAAAGTTCCCTCAAAATGTCAAAAAAATATCGACTTCAACTTTCGACCAATTATGACTAGCGAACGTTCGTTTGATATCGAACCAGTGTGTCAAAATCAGTTGAATCAAAAAACAATGTGAAAGCGATATCGAATAAATGGTTTGATTTATTTTTTGTGATTGTTTTGTGTTTACTCTCGACTATTTGCATTTATTTTTGGTGAGAATGAGTGATTCAAGAAAAAGGTAGTGTAACTTTTAAAAATAAGAGGATAATATAATGGATTTCTATTAAATTTTGTATTTGGGAAGATCTAGGTAGTCAAATTAATTCTGCATATCAAAATTTTGAATAACTTTTTTTTTCTAATTGAAAATGATTTTTGATTTTTTTTTGAAAAATCAATAATTTTAAAAATAATCAAAAAAAAAATATTTTAAATTTTATAATCACATGTACATAAATGAATTCTAAGATAATGCATACCAAAATTAAAAAAAAAAAAAAAAAATTTCAAAAAACTAAAAATAAAAAACAGGATTTTATCAAAACCGGATATAAAATTTTCGAAATACATTTTTCATAAATTCTTTGTTATTTAAGACGTATTACTAAAAACCGTTAAGTATTGTCGTTTTTATATTTTTCATAAGTTCAAACTGTGTTATTTTCAACGAAAATGTTACTTGTTTTTATCAAAGATCTGGCTTTACAATGTATAAGGCACATAAGAGGAAGTACGTGCGACCCAGTCATGCATATTTTGTTTAAACACTCGCGACAACATTGCGCAAATAATTATTTTTTGACTTTTTTATTTAACCTTTTTTCGTGCGCACATCTCACACGTCTGTCTTCGGCGAGCTTAAGTTCTACACTCAGTGTATTGGGTGTGCTTGCTGACACTCATCATCAAACCAGGGTTTTCGTTGTGGTGGCTGTGTAAGACTCAGAACTTTAGTGGCGGCTTCCCTGACCTGATGGTATTTTCGCAATGTTCTTACTGGTTCTCAATACTTGATGCTAGCGGTAAAGGATTCCTTTAGAGGTTATTTAAGAATCGATCGGATAAGGACCTGGAGATTTCTTGCGATTGCAGCCATCCGACGTTAAACTTCCTCAGAGTATTACCTCTTCTTGGCGTTGTGTTGGTGGGGATATCCTCAATCGGACTTTGGCTACAACGAGGAAGTGGTCCGAGTTAATGTTTGCCCCCTGGAAAGTTCGGACGTCCATCATACTGGAGTTCTGCCTTGCATCTATCGCAACGTGGTCAATCTGGTTGACAGTTCATTGATCGGGGGATCTCCATGTCTCTTTGTGAATGTTGAGGTGTGAGACTTTGTACTAGCTCTTACAATATTTCACCCAGCAGCAAAGTCAATTAGCCTGAATCCGGTAACGGAGGTGTTTTCCGATTGTACCACCAAAGACATCCACTCTCCCTAACTTGGCGTTAAATTTGCCTAAGACAATTTTTTTTAGCTGATGCGACATCCAGCAATGTTTTCTTGAATAAATTCCGAGACCCGATGCAAAATCTTCAACCAATCCTACTTGAACGACATGGCTCTAACAGAACATTCATAGTCAAAAACCTTCAAAATTCTAGTCATGTTTTCCTTCGTAACGATGCAGTAAGAAAACCACTTCAGCAACCTATGATGGTTTACCTTGTAGAATTGAAGATGAACAAATATTTCATGCTTGAGATAAAAGAACATCAAAAAAATATTTCAATGGATAGTCTCAAACCTGCATTTCTTTTAAATGAAGAAGAACAAACACAAGAACACGATTTTATCTTTATGTAGCATGTGTTTATACACTGAGTTACAAAAAAAGTGGGATGACCGATTTTTGGTGCTTCAAAGCATTCGAGATCGTCACCAAACCCCGGTTGAGCTGGGGAGTTTCAGTCATGGTGTGGGCAGGAATTTCCATGCGCGGGAAAACCGAGCTATGTATCGTGGAGGGATCCATGAACTTAAGTTATTACCTGAAAAACATTCTGAAGGAATATGTGGTTTCATTTGCACCATTAATTCGCAATAACTTTTTGCTGATGCATGACAATGCTATACCACACGTTGCTAGGTGCGTTACCGACTAAGTGCAAGAAGCGGAAATTGAGGTGATGGCTTGGCTGGACATGAATCCCATCGAACACGTCTAGGACACGCTTGAAAAAATGATAAGGAGGCGACCTGCCCTCCCAGAGACACTCAGTGGGCTGAGATCTACTCTGATCGAGGAATGGCACAATTTGGACAACACCATCGTAGCGAATCTTATCCAAGGTATGCCCAGGCAAATTAAGCCTTTGCTAGATGTTCGGGGAGGTAATACTCATTATTAAAAAACGAGAACTTGTTGAAAAAATAAATAAAAATAAAAGTGTTTAATATTAATTTATTTTTTTTGTTTTTTTTTTATAATCTGCGCGCACTCAATGGGTTGTAACTACCCTTATCATGTATTAACACAGTGCGAGCGTTGAGGAAAATTAAATAGAAGATGAAAGGAGGTACAGATGCACATTGGTTTTGAACGTTTGTTAATCGTAATGGAAGAGCGAAAATCGAGCCGGGTAAAGCATTCCACATTCGTGTAGTTAGCTAAAGAATGAGTCTCTATACTTAATAGTGCGTCTGAAATTAGGCTCAAGAGTAAATTTATGAGCATTCTTAGCGGTACGAGTATTACGGGGAAAACTTATAAGGGGAGGAATGCAACTGGCTATTTTGCTGGAGCATTTTTTATAGAAAAAGCGATAGAATAAGGAGAGACAGAAAACATTTCGACGATGTTCTAGTGAATCAAATGTTTCTGTTATATCCTTATTCCCTATCACTTTCAATGCATTTTTCTGGATTCTATCCAGGAAACGCAAATGAGTAACAGGGGCACCTGCCCAAATATGAGATTTGTACTCAAGCTTCGGGCGAATATACGCCTTATGAACAGTAGCCAGATCTAACGGGGAGAAGTATTTCTTGCATCGTCTAAGAAAACCTAAACATTTCGCAGCATTTTTGGCGATGTCATATATGTGTTCATTCCACAGAAGGTGGTTTGTGATACACATACCTAGAACACAAAGCTGTTCAGTTTCCTCAATGCAAGTACCACTCATGGATAGTGTCATGGGGGTAAGTTATGCCTTAACGACAGCAGGCAGCATTGAGTTTTTGAAGCATTAAATTCCACACGATTAATATTTCCCCCTTGAACAATGCTGGCCAGATCAGAGTTTAATGAACTAATCATACGTTGCCGTTGCAGTTCCACATCCAAAGAACAGGGAAGTGAATGTGGAAACGAGTATAAGAGGCTGAGGGTACTGTCATCAGAAAAACAATTTAGTGGATTAGAAGTCTTAGACAAGAGATCATTGATAAAAATAAGGAAGAGTGTCGGAGACATAACGGAGCCTTGGGGCACACCAGCATTTATTTTGTGAATATCAGACAGGAACCCATACCAAACAACGCGAATTGAACGTTCCGAAAGATAATTTCTAATCCATTGTATAAGAGGTTTGCCGATTCCAAATGCACGTATTTTCGATAAAAGAGCTTGATGCCAAACTCTATCAAATGCTTTTGAAATATCAAGAGCAATAATCTTACTTTCTCCTAAACGATGTAAAGATTGATTCCACTGTTCGGTGAGATATACCATCATATCACCAGTGGACCTATTGCTACGAGAACCGTATTGCTGGGTCATTTAGAAGTTTCGTGTCTCTAGATATTTCCTAATCTGATAGTTTATCAGCGTTTCCATGACATTGGAAAGAAGGGATTGGTCGGACAAATGCAGTTTTCCATCCTCTTGGATAAAGGCCTCTATAATACGACGGATAGAAAAGTTTACACATTGGTTTTGCCAGCGTGAAAGCACACCTCTTCAGAACTATAGTGGAAATACTATCTATGCCATTGGATTTGTGAGATCTTTAAGAATTCTTGCAATTATACGAGCGCAAAAAAAGATTTGTCCCATAAAACCATTTACGATATCGAGTACAGGAGGAGCCATATCACACAGAGGCAACGTTAAATTAGCTGCAAACAATATTGAAAACAATTCGTTTGGGAGTTGACCACAGAATTGTCATTATGGACAAGCTCGGATCCGAAGACGAAATGGAGTTATGTTTATTTTTCACGAAGAACCAAAAATGTTTACTTCCTTCAGGACATGTTAATATTTTTGCCTTAAATTTTGTTCGTATAAGAATTTTATTCTTTGAATAAGAGCATTGTATGTCTTTCTGGCTTGTTTAAACTTTTTCCGACTTTCCTCAGAAGGGTTGGCTTTAAAATATCGGAAACTTACTTCTCTCACCCTGATAGCTTCTTTACAGTTTGAGTCAAACCAAGAATTTACTTTTGGTTTGATACTTTTTAGCCTATTTGGAATAATTTTTCTCATACCAAGTAGAGTTATATTTGAAATCATATCGGCACTGCAATCTACGTCACTACCGAGGAAGCATAGTGACCAATTAAAGTTATTAAAGAAATTATTTAAACCTCCCAGTTGGCTTTCTCGTAACGCCACACGGTTCTTTTAATGATATTTTCTTTAACTTTTAAGATGGGGCACGAGAAGTTTGCCGATATAATACAGTAGCCTGACGTTCCTAGAGGCGAAACTATTTTAATGGTTTACTTATCAGGATGAGATGTAAGAAACAAGTCCAAGGTGTATGCGGAGTGACCTGCAATATCAGGTATTCTTGTTGGCTCGTCAACAAGCTGCGTCAAGTTGTTTAGTTCTGCGAAGATTTCGGTAAACCTTCCTTCGTGTGCGGTCTGGCCAGAATAGCGAAGCCATGTAGAATTATAAACATTGAAATCACCCGGAATAACAATTTCAATGTGAGGGTATTTAGAAACAATTCTTTGGATGGTTCCAGACAGCGCATCGAATTCGTCAGAGGTCGAACTACTGTCCAGATTCGGACTTCTATATATATAACATGTGTGAATGATGGGCTTGTGGACGTTGAATTTAAAACACATGAAATTAAAGTCTGTGTTTACACATTGACCATATTGTGGAAGAAGCTGGTAAGCAATAATTAGATCTTGAACAGGTTGGTTGGCGACGGGGAATTTGCGACATACAACAAAGGATACACACACAGCGCGTGCGTTGCCGATGGGAGGCAGATCGGAACTCTGCTTCTTTCATTTGTTACTGGATCTGGATTGATTACTTCTGGAATTTGAACATCATCTACTTCGGCCAGCAAAATGGATTTGAAAAGCAATTATTTAATCAATCAGGTCCATGAAGCCATATGCTAGATTCCTGGAGTTTAGATCCTGTTATACCCCGTGTCAGAAGATCGGCTGTATTTTCTTTTCTTTATCTATGCAGTGACCCCAACCGACCAACCTTATGAGCTTCCGCTTCTTACTCACACTTTAGTTGACCACCACCGCGATAAGATCACACTTCTGCGTAGTAGCAGGTTATCCATATGTATCTCGCCCTCCGCGAAACACTGGGCTTTCTTAAAAAATACTTTTGGTAAGCACCAATGGAGTTGCACATTTTTTCGTTATTATAAGTGGCGAAACGAACTTAAAATCTTGCAAATTCGATAACTTCGTATTATGAGTATCGATTCGCTCAAATAAAGTTCCCTCAAAATGTCAAAAAAATATCGACTTCAACTTTCGACCAATTATGACTAGCGAACGTTCGTTTGATATCGAACCAGTGTGTCAAAATCAGTTGAATCAAAAAACAATGTGAAAGCGATATCGAATAAATGGTTTGATTTATTTTTTGTGATTGTTTTGTGTTTACTCTCGACTATTTGCATTTATTTTTGGCAAGAATGAGTGATTCAAGAAAAAGGTAGTGTAACTTTTAAAAATAAGAGGATAATATAATGGATTTCTATTAAATTTTGTATTTGGGAAGATCTAGGTAGTCAAATTAATTCTGCATATCAACATTTTGAATAACTTTTTTTTTCTAATTGAAAATGATTTTTGAATTTTTTTTGAAAAATCAATATTTTTAAAAATAATCAAAAAAAAATATTTTAAATTTTATAATCACATGTACATAAATGAATTCTAAGATAATGCATACCAAAATTAAAAAAACAAAAAAAATTTCAAAAAACTAAAAATAAAAAACAGGATTTTATCAAAACCGGATATAAAATTTTCGAAATACATTTTTCATAAATTCTTTGTTATTTAAGACGTATTACTAAAAACCGTTAAGTATTGTCGTTTTTATATTTTTCATAAGTTCAAACTGTGTTATTTTCAACGAAAATGTTACTTGTTTTTATCAAAGATCTGGCTTTACAATGTATAAGGCACATAAGAGGAAGTACGTGCGACCCAGTCATGCATATTTTGTTTAAACACTCGCGACAACATTGCGCAAATAATTATTTTTTGACTTTTTTATTTAACCTTTTTTCGTGCGCACATCTCACACGTCTGTCTTCGGCGAGCTTAAGTTCTACACTCAGTGTATTGGGTGTGCTTGCTGACACTCATCATCAAACCAGGGTTTTCGTTGTGGTGGCTGTGTAAGACTCAGAACTTTAGTGGCGGCTTCCCTGACCTGATGGTATTTTCGCAATGTTCTTACTGGTTCTCAATACTTGATGCTAGCGGTAAAGGATTCCTTTAGAGGTTATTTAAGAATCGATCGGATAAGGACCTGGAGATTTCTTGCGATTGCAGCCATCCGACGTTTAACTTCCTCAGAGTATTACCTCTTCTTGGCGTTGTGTTGGTGGGGATATCCTCAATCGGACTTTGGCTACAACGAGGAAGTGGTCCGAGTTAATGTTTGCCCCCTGGAAAGTTCGGACGTCCATCATACTGGAGTTTTGCTTTGCATCTATCGCAACGTGGTCAATCTGGTTGACAGTTCATTGATCGGGGGATCTCCATGTCTCTTTGTGAATGTTGAGGTGTGAGACTTTGTACTAGCTCTTACAATATTTCACCCAGCAGCAAAGTCAATTAGCCTGAATCCGGTATCGGAGGTGTTTTCCGATTGTACCACCAAAGACATCCACTCTCCCTAACTTGGCGTTAAATTTGCCTAAGACAATTTTTTTTAGCTGATGCGACATCCAGCAATGTTTTCTTGAATAAATTCCGAGACCCGATGCAAAATCTTCAACCAATCCTACTTGAACGACATGGCTCTAACAGAACATTCATAGTCAAAAACCTTCAAAATTCTAGTCATGTTTTCCTTCGTAACGATGCAGTAAGAAAACCACTTCAGCAACCTATGATGGTTTACCTTGTAGAATTGAAGATGAACAAATATTTCATGCTTGAGATAAAAGAACATCAAAAAAATATTTCAATGGATAGTCTCAAACCTGCATTTCTTTTAAATGAAGAAGAACAAACACAAGAACACGATTTTATCTTTATGTAGCATGTGTTTATACACTGAGTTACAAAAAAAGTGGGATGACCGATTTTTGGTGCTTCAAAGCATTCGAGATCGTCACCAAACCCCGGTTGAGCTGTCTCACAGACCTCGAGAGAGAGTGAGGGAGACAGCTGTAAAAGCACAAACAGTGAGGCGGCGATTAGTAGAGAGTGGCCTGAGATCAAAAAGACCTGCTCGCGTGCCGAGACTCACGGTGCAGCACAAGCAACGTCGGATGGAATTCGCTCGCCTTCACCAAGATTGGACTGAGGCCGACTGGAGTAGAGTTCTTTTTACATCAGTAAAGAGTCAAGGTTTTGTCTGCGCTCACCAGATTGACGTAGCAGAGTGTGGAGACGAACAGGCGAAAGATTCTCTTCGGCAACAGTTGCTCAGCGGGAAAATTTCTGGGGAGTTTCAGTCATGGTGTGGGCAGGAATTTCCATGCGCGGGAAAACCGAGCTATGTATCGTGGAGGGATCCATGAACTTAAGTTATTACCTGAAAAACATTCTGAAGGAATATGTGATTTCATTTGCACCATTAATTCGCAATAACTTTTTGCTGATGCATGACAATGCTATACCACACGTTGCTAGGTGCGTTACCGACTAAGTGCAAGAAGCGGAAATTGAGGTGATGGCTTGGCTGGACATGAATCCCATCGAACACGTCTAGGACACGCTTGAAAAAATGATAAGGAGGCGACCTGCCCTCCCAGAGACACTCAGTGGGCTGAGATCTACTCTGATCGAGGAATGGCACAATTTGGACAACACCATCGTAGCGAATCTTATCCAAGGTATGCCCAGGCAAATTAAGCCTTTGCTAGATGTTCGGGGAGGTAATACTCATTATTAAAAAACGAGAATTTGTTGAAAAAATAAATAAAAATAAAAGTGTTTAATATTAATTTATTTTTTTTGTTTTTTTTTTATAATCTGCGCGCACTCAATGGGTTGTAACCACCCTTATCATGTATTAACACAGTGTGAGCGTTGAGGAAAATTGAATAGAAGATGAAAGGAGGTACAGATGCACATTGGTTTTGAACGTTTGTTAATCGTAATGGAAGAGCAAAAATCGAGCCGGGTAAAGCATTCCACATTCGTGTAGTTAGCTAAAGAATGAGTCTCTATACTTAATAGTGCGTCTGAAATTATGCTCAAGAGTAAATTTATGAGCATTCTTAGCGGTACGAGTATTACGGGGAAAACTTATAAGGGGAGGAATGCAACTGGCTATTTTGCTGGAGCATTTTTTATAGAAAAAGCGATAGAATAAGGAGAGACAGAAAACATTTCGACGATGTTCTAGTGAATCAAATGTTTCTGTTATATCCTTATTCCCTATCACTTTCAATGCATTTTTCTGGATTCTATCCAGGAAACGCAAATGAGTAACAGGGGCACCTGCCCAAATATGAGATTTGTACTCAAGCTTCGGGCGAATATACGCCTTATGAACAGTAGCCAGATCTAACGGGGAGAAGTATTTCTTGCATCGTCTAAGAAAACCTAAACATTTCGCAGCATTTTTGGCGATGTCATATATGTGTTCATTCCACAGAAGGTGGTTTGTGATACACATACCTAGAACACAAAGCTGTTCAGTTTCCTCAATGCAAGTACCACTCATGGATAGTGTCATGGGGGTAAGTTATGCCTTAACGACAGCAGGCAGCATTGAGTTTTTGAAGCATTAAATTCCACACGATTAATATTTCCCCCTTGAACAATGCTGGCCAGATCAGAGTTTAATGAACTAATCATACGTTGCCGTTGCAGTTCCACATCCAAAGAACAGGGAAGTGAATGTGGAAACGAGTATAAGAGGCTGAGGGTACTGTCATCAGAAAAACAATTTAGTGGATTAGAAGTCTTAGACAAGAGATCATTGATAAAAATAAGGAAGAGTGTCGGAGACATAACGGAGCCTTGGGGCACACCAGCATTTAGTTTGTGAATATCAGACAGGAACCCATACCAAACAACGCGAATTGAACGTTCCGAAAGATAATTTCTAATCCATTGTATAAGAGGTTTGCCGATTCCAAATGCACGTATTTTCGATAAAAGAGCTTGATGCCAAACTCTATCAAATGCTTTTGAAATATCAAGAGCAATAATCTTACTTTCTCCTAAACGATGTAAAGATTGATTCTACTGTTCGGTGAGATATACCATCATATCACCAGTGGACCTATTGCTACGAGAACCGTATTGCTGGGTCATTTAGAAGTTTCGTGTCTCTAGATATTTCCTAATCTGATAGTTTATCAGCGTTTCCATGACATTGGAAAGAAGGGATTGGTCGGACAAATGCAGTTTTCCATCCTCTTGGATAAAGGCCTCTATAATACGATGGATAGAAAAGTTTACACATTGGTTTTGCCAGCGTGAAAGCACACCTCTTCAGAACTATAGTGGAAATACTATCTATGCCATTGGATTTGTGAGATCTTTAAGAATTCTTGCAATTATACGAGCGCAAAAAAAGATTTGTCCCATAAAACCATTTACGATATCGAGTACAGGAGGAGCCATATCACACAGAGGCAACGTTGAATTAGCTGCAAACAATATTGAAAACAATTCGTTTGGGAGTTGACCACAGAATTGTCATTATGGACAAGCTCGGATCCGAAGACGAAATGGAGTTATGTTTATTTTTCACGAAGAACCAAAAATGTTTACTTCCTTCAGGACATGTTAATATTTTTGCCTTAAATTTTGTTCGTATAAGAATTTTATTCTTTGAATAAGAGCATTGTATGTCTTTCTGGCTTGTTTAAACTTTTTCCGACTTTCCTCAGAAGGGTTGGCTTTAAAATATCGGAAACTTACTTCTCTCACCCTGATAGCTTCTTTACAGTTTGAGTCAAACCAAGAATTTACTTTTGGTTTGATACTTTTTAGCCTATTTGGAATAATTTTTTTCATACCAAGTAGAGTTATATTTGAAATCATATCGGCACTGCAATCTACGTCACTACCGAGGAAGCATAGTGACCAATTAAAGTTATTAAAGAAATTATTTAAACCTCCCAGTTGGCTTTCTCGTAACGCCACACGGTTCTTTTAATGATATTTTCTTTAACTTTTAAGATGGGGCACGAGAAGTTTGCCGATATAATACAGTAGCCTGACGTTCCTAGAGGCGAAACTATTTTAATGGTTTACTTATAGGATGAGATGTAAGAAACAAGTCCAAGGTGTATGCGGAGTGACCTGCAATATCAGGTATTCTTGTTGGCTCGTCAACAAGCTGCGTCAAGTTGTTTAGTTCTGCGAAGATTTCGGTAAACCTTCCTTCGTGTGCGGTCTGGCCAGAATAGCGAAGCCATGTAGAATTATAAACATTGAAATCACCCGGAATAACAATTTCAATGTGAGGGTATTTAGAAACAATTCTTTGGATGGTTCCAGACAGTGCATCGAATTCGTCAGAGGTCGAACTACTGTCCAGATTCGGACTTCTATATATATAACATGTGTGAATGATGGGCTTGTGGACGTTGAATTTAAAACACATGAAATTAAAGTCTGTGTTTACACATTGACCATATTGTGGAAGAAGCTGGTAAGCAATAATTAGATCTTTAACAGGTTGGTTGGCGACGGGGAATTTGCGACATACAACAAAGGATACACACACAGCGCGTGCGTTGCCGATGGGAGGCAGATCGGAACTCTGCTTCTTTCATTTGTTACTGGATCTGGATTGATTACTTCTGGAATTTGAACATCATCTACTTCGGCCAGCAAAATGGATTTGAAAAGCAATTATTTAATCAATCAGGTCCATGAAGCCATATGCTAGATTCCTGGAGTTTAGATCCTGTTATACCCCGTGTCAGAAGATCGGCTGTATTTTCTTTTCTTTATCTATGCAGTGACCCCAACCGACCAACCTTATGAGCTTCCGCTTCTTACTCACACTTTAGTTGACCACCACCGCGATAAGATCACACTTCTGCGTAGTAGCAGGTTATCCATATGTATCTCGCCCTCCGCGAAACACTGGGCTTTCTTAAAAAAAACTTTTGGTAAGCACCAATGGAGTTGCACATTTTTTCGTTATTATTAGTGGCGAAACGAACTTAAAATCTTGCAAATTCGATAACTTCGTATTATGAGTATCGATTCGCTCAAATAAAGTTCCCTCAAAATGTCAAAAAAATATCGACTTCAACTTTCGATCAATTATGACTAGCGAACGTTCGTTTGATATCGAACCAGTGTGTCAAAATCAGTTGAATCAAAAAACAATGTGAAAGCGATATCGAATAAATGGTTTGATTTATTTTTTGTGATTGTTTTGTGTTTACTCTCGACTATTTGCATTTATTTTTGGCAAGAATGAGTGATTCAAGAAAAAGGTAGTGTAACTTTTAAAAATAAGAGGATAATATAATGGATTTCTATTAAATTTTGTATTTGGGAAGATCTAGGTAGTCAAATTAATTCTGCATATCAAAATTTTGAATAACTTTTTTTTTCTAATTGAAAATGATTTTTGATTTTTTTTTGAAAAATCAATATTTTTAAAAATAATCAAAAAAAAATATTTTAAATTTTATAATCACATGTACATAAATGAATTCTAAGATAATGCATACCAAATTTAAAAAAAAAAAAAAAAATTTCAAAAAACTAAAAATAAAAAACAGGATTTTATCAAAACCGGATATAAAATTTTCGAAACACATTTTTCATAAATTTTTTGTTATTTAAGACGTATTACTAAAAACCGTTAAGTATTGTCGTTTTGATATTTTTCATAAGTTCAAACTGTGTTATTTTCAACGAAAATGTTACTTGTTTTTATCAAAGATCTGGCTTTACAATGTATAAGGCACATAAGAGGAAGTACGTGCGACCCAGTCATGCATATTTTGTTTAAACACTCGCGACAACATTGCGCAAATAATTATTTTTTGACTTTTTTATTTAACCTTTTTTCGTGCGCACATCTCACACGTCTGTCTTCGGCGAGCTTAAGTTCTACACCCAGTGTATTGGGTGTGCTTGCTGACACTAATCATCAAACCAGGGTTTTCGTTGTGGTGGCTGTGTAAGACTCAGAACTTTAGTGGCGGCTTCCCTGACCTGATGGTATTTTCGCAATGTTCTTACTGGTTCTCAATACTTGATGCTAGCGGTAAAGGATTCCTTTAGAGGTTATTTAAGAATCGATCGGATAAGGACCTGGAGATTTCTTGCGATTGCAGCCATCCGACGTTAAACTTCCTCAGAGTATTACCTCTTCTTGGCGTTGTGTTGGTGGGGATATCCTCAATCGGACTTTGGCTACAACGAGGAAGTGGTCCGAGTTAATGTTTGCCCCCTGGAAAGTTCGGACGTCCATCATACTGGAGTTCTGCCTTGCATCTATCGCAACGTGGTCAATCTTGTTGACAGTTCATTGATCGGGGGATCTCCATGTCTCTTTGTGAATGTTGAGGTGTGAGACTTTGTACTAGCTCTTACAATATTTCACCCAGCAGCAAAGTCAATTAGCCTGAATCCGGTATCGGAGGTGTTTTCCGATTGTACCACCAAAGACATCCACTCTCCCTAACTTGGCGTTAAATTTGCCTAAGACAATTTTTTTTAGCTGATGCGACATCCAGCAATGTTTTCTTGAATAAATTCCGAGACCCGATGCAAAATCTTCAACCAATCCTACTTGAACGACATGGCTCTAACAGAACATTCATAGTCAAAAACCTTCAAAATTCTAGTCATGTTTTCCTTCGTAACGATGCAGTAAGAAAACCACTTCAGCAACCTATGATGGTTTACCTTGTAGAATTGAAGATGAACAAATATTTCATGCTTGAGATAAAAGAACATCAAAAAAATATTTCAATGGATAGTCTCAAACCTGCATTTCTTTTAAATGAAGAAGAACAAACACAAGAACACGATTTTATCTTTATGTAGCATGTGTTTATACACTGAGTTACAAAAAAAGTGGGATGACCGATTTTTGGTGCTTCAAAGCATTCGAGATCGTCACCAAACCCCGGTTGAGCTGGGGAGTTTCAGTCATGGTGTGGGCAGGAATTTCCATGCGCGGGAAAACCGAGCTATGTATCGTGGAGGGATCCATGAACTTAAGTTATTACCTGAAAAACATTCTGAAGGAATATGTGGTTTCATTTGCACCATTAATTCGCAATAACTTTTTGCTGATGCATGACAATGCTATACCACATGTTGCTAGGTGCGTTACCGACTAAGTGCAAGAAGCGGAAATTGAGGTGATGGCTTGGCTGGACATGAATCCCATCGAACACGTCTAGGACACGCTTGAAAAAATGATAAGGAGGCGACCTGCCCTCCCAGAGACACTCAGTGGGCTGAGATCTACTCTGATCGAGGAATGGCACAATTTGGACAACACCATCGTAGCGAATCTTATCCAAGGTATGCCCAGGCAAATTAAGGCTTTTCTAGATGTTCGGGGAGGTAATACTCATTATTAAAAAACGAGAACTTGTTGAAAAAATAAATAAAAATAAAAGTGTTATATATATATATTAATTTATTTTTTTTGTTTTTTTTTTTATAATCTGCGCGCACTCAATGGGTTGTAACTACCCTTATCATGTATTAACACAGTGCGAGCGTTGAGGAAAATTGAATAGAAGATGAAAGGAGGTACAGATGCACATTGGTTTTGAACGTTTGTTAATCGTAATGGAAGAGCAAAAATCGAGCCGGGTAAAGCATTCCACATTCGTGTAGTTAGCTAAAGAATGAGTCTCTATACTTAATAGTGCGTCTGAAATTAGGCTCAAGAGTAAATTTATGAGCATTCTTAGCGGTACGAGTATTACGGGGAAAACTTATAAGGGGAGGAATGCAACTGGCTATTTTGCTGGAGCATTTTTTATAGAAAAAGCGATAGAATAAGGAGAGACAGAAAACATTTCGACGATGTTCTAGTGAATCAAATGTTTCTGTTATATCCTTATTCCCTATCACTTTCAATGCATTTTTCTGGATTCTATCCAGGAAACGCAAATGAGTAACAGGGGCACCTGCCCAAATATGAAATTTGTACTCAAGCTTCGGGCGAATATACGCCTTATGAACAGTAGCCAGATCTAACGGGTAGAAGTATTTCTTGCATCGTCTAAGAAAACCTAAACATTTCGCAGCATTTTTGACGATGTCATATATGTGTTCATTCCACAGAAGGTGGTTTGTGATACACATACCTAGAACGCAAAGCTGTTCAGTTTCCTCGATGCAAGTACCACTCATGGGTAGTGTCATGGGGGTAAGTTATGCTTTAACGACAGCAGGCAGCATTGAGTTTTTGAAGCATTAAATTCCACACGATTAATATTTCCCCCTTGAACAATGCTGGCCAGATCAGAGTTTAATGAACTAATCATACGTTGCCGTTGCAGTTCCACATCCAAAGAACAGGGAAGTGAATGTGGAAACGAGTATAAGAGGCTGAGGGTACTGTCATCAGAAAAACAATTTAGTGGATTAGAAGTCTTAGACAAGAGATCATTGATAAAAATAAGGAAGAGTGTCGGAGACATAACGGAGCCTTGGGGCACACCAGCATTTATTTTGTGAATATCAGACAGGAACCCATACCAAACAACGCGAATTGAACGTTCCGAAAGGTAATTTCTAATCCATTGTATAAGAGGTTCGCTGATTCCAAATGCACGTATTTTCGATAAAAGAGCTTGATGCCAAACTCTATCAAATGCTTTTGAAATATCAAGAGCAATAATCTTACTTTCTCCTAAACGATGTAAAGATTGATTCCACTGTTCGGTGAGATATACCATCATATCACCAGTGGACCTATTGCTACGAGAACCGTATTGCTGGGTCATTTAGAAGTTTCGTGTCTCTAGATATTTCCTAATCTGATAGTTTATCAGCGTTTCCATGACATTGGAAAGAGGGGATGCAAATGCAATTGGTTGGTAGTTAAAGGGAGATGAAGATACGCTTTTTAAGGTATTGGCCGGACAAATGCAGTTTTCCATCCTCTTGGATAAAGGGCTGTAGAATACGACGGATAGAAAAGTTTACAAATTGTTTTTGCCAGCGTGAAAGCACACCTCTTCAGAACTATAGTGGAAATACTATCTATGCCATTGGATTTGTGAGATCCTTAAGAATTCTTGCAATTATACGAGCGCATAAAAAGATTTGTCCATAAAACCATTTACGATATCGAGTGAAGGAGGAGCCATATCACACAGAGGCAACGTTGAATTAGCTGCAAACAATATTGAAAACAATTCGTTTGGGAGTTGACCACAGAATTGTCATTATGGACAAGCTCGGATCCGAAGACGAAATGGAGTTATGTTTATTTTTCACGAAGGACCAAAAATGTTTACTTCCTTCAGGACATGTTAATATTTTTGCCTTACATTTTGTTCGTATAAGAATTTTATTCTTTGAATAAGAGCATTGTATGTCTTTCTGGCTTGTTTAAACTTTTTCCGACTTTCCTCAGAAGGGTTGGCTTTAAAATATCGGAAACTTACTCTCCTCACCCTGATAGCTTCTTTACAGTTTGAGTCAAACCAAGAATTTACTTTTGGTTTGATACTTTTTAGCCTATTTGGAATAATTTTTCTCATACCAAGTAGAGTTATATTTGTAATCATATCGGCACTGCAATCTACGTCACTACCGAGGAAGCATAGTGATCAATTAAAGTTATTAAAGAAATTATTTAAACCTTCCCAGTTGGCTTTCTCGTAACGCCACACGGTTTTTTTAATGATGTTTTCTTTAACTTTTAAGATGGGGCACGAGAAGTTTGCCGATATAATACAGTAGCCTGACGTTCCTAGAGGCGAAACTATTTTAATGGTTTACTTATAGGATGAGATGTAAGAAACAAGTCCAAGGTGTATGCGGAGTGACCTGCAATATCAGGTATTCTTGTTGGCTCGTCAACAAGCTGCGTCAAGTTGTTTAGTTCTGCGAAGATTTCGGTAAACCTTCCTTCGTGTGCGGTCTGGCCAGAATAGCGAAGCCATGTAGAATTATAAACATTGAAATCACCCGGAATAACAATTTCAATGTGAGGGTATTTAGAAACAATTCTTTGGATGGTTCCAGACAGTGCATCGAATTCGTCAGAGGTCGAACTACTGTCCAGATTCGGACTTCTATATATATAACATGTGTGAATGATGGGCTTGTGGACGTTGAATTTAAAACACATGAAATTAAAGTCTGTGTTTACACATTGACCATATTGTGGAAGAAGCTGGTAAGCAATAATTAGATCTTTAACAGGTTGGTTGGCGACGGGGAATTTGCGACATACAACAAAGGATACACACACAGCGCGTGCGTTGCCGATGGGAGGCAGATCGGAACTCTGCTTCTTTCATTTGTTACTGGATCTGGATTGATTACTTCTGGAATTTGAACATCATCTACTTCGGCCAGCAAAATGGATTTGAAAAGCAATTATTTAATCAATCAGGTCCATGAAGCCATATGCTAGATTCCTGGAGTTTAGATCCTGTTATACCCCGTGTCAGAAGATCGGCTGTATTTTCTTTTCTTTATCTATGCAGTGACCCCAACCGACCAACCTTATGAGCTTCCGCTTCTTACTCATACTTTATTTGACCACCACCGCGATAAGATCACACTTCTGCGTAGTAGCAGGTTATCCATATGTATCTCGCCCTCCGCAAAACACTAGGCTTTCTTAAAAAAAACTTTTGGTAAGCACCAATGGAGTTGCACATTTTTTCGTTATTAGTTGCGAAACGAACATAAAATCTTGCAAATTCGATAACTTTGTATTATGAGTATCGATTCGCTCAAAAAAAGTTCCCTCAAAATGTCAAAAAAATATCGACTTCAACTTTCGACCAATTATGACTAGCGAACGTTCGTTTGATATCGAACCAGTGTGTCAAAATCAGTTGAATCAAAAAACAATGTGAAAGCGATATCAAATAAATGGTTTGATTTATTTTTTGTGATTGTTTTGTGTTTACTCTCGACTATTTGCATTTATTTCTGGCAAGAATGAGTGATTCAAGAAAAAGGTAGTGTAACTTTTAAAAATAAGAGGATAATAATTTCTTTCATAAAGGACAAACTCCAACCAGTTTGCGAAGCTTGTTGAGCCATTTATTTTGTTAGTGGTGGAACTGCAGAACTTAAAAAAGTCTTCAAGTGGGAACTTATAATATTTTGTAAACATAAAGAAATGCCTGATTATTATATTATTAAATGAACCTTTGGAAAAAACCTTTGTTAAACTTAAAAAAAATTCTATCTCTTAAACCTCTTCGGATTCTACACACCAATGTGTCCTTGGCTCTATCATTTTCATCCACATCTTCAAAAAAAACAATCAAAGGACATTTAATAAACTATTATGTATAAGCCAATTTGACATATATGTTACTTTATGAAATACTAGCTTCTACACGCGACCTTACCTGCATGGACTTCTGATTAAATATTTTTATTATTTAAATAAAAGCTCGCCAAAGAAAATTACTCAGATTTCTCCCGCAGAAATGTTGCATTTTTTTACAAATTCGTGCAGTCGTTAAGTCATGAAAGCATATCAAACAAACATTCAGCGATGAAGTATTTAATCTCATTATAAATCAAAATTAGATCAATTTAATGCGATCGCACTTTTAGCAACAAAGTTTTTGTACTAAAATCTAATGTTAAGTAAAAATGTAAAAACAGATATAAAGATATTAACTTGGAATGCAAAGGGGCATTCGAAAAAAATTTCTTGAATTTTTGTGTTTTTATAGTAGCAACGATGTAGACGTTGCTTTATTTACTGAAACTAAGCTTAAGCTAGTATTAGACTGTCCTTGTAATTGGTCACTGCAGTGACATTCTGACGTCACTATGACGTAGTTTTCTGTCCTAAAAGTGTCACGTCGTGTAATAGTCATTGTTTTGCATGTCCTTGCAGTGACCAAAACAGTGACAGGCCCAGTGACACGTCACTTTTATGTCCCTGCAGTGACAAATTACAAGGACCGTGTAATAGCCCTGTCACTGTTGGTGGGACACAGTGACACGTAGCCTGTCCCAGGCAGGAATTTCTGCCAGGTCACTGTTGGCACTGTTGGTCTCGGTTGGGCATTCTGAGTTGAACACACTTTTATTCAAAAATTCAAAAGCTTTGATGGTGCTATGAGATTTGCAATTTCGTATACCCAAAATACGAGTTGGCGGCGAGATGATGAAAAAAACATTTTATTTCAAAGAAATTTGCAAAATTTAAACAAAATCAAGAAAAAAATATGCATGTTTTTGAATTGTTTTCAATTTTAAAAAACATTTTAGGGTCGTTTCTAGAATTTTTATTCTCAAACGACGACAAACGTGTTCCCTCAAAGTTTAAAGGCCTCGTCAAACAGAGCTCGTTTTTATGCCGCGTTTCAAAGCCACATTATAGTATACAGCAATACATATAACGCCACGTCGAGTTCAATGCGAGTTTTATACGCGGCGTTAAAAGTTTATATGATAATTCGAAAATGTCACTGAAGTTTACATTTCATTTGGATTTTGTTCTTTACTTGAAAGTCTTGTGCTGTTAAAAGTAAAAAAAGATCAAGAATTAACAAAATATTAAATAATTTAGTAGTATTCTCATCGGGCACGATATCTACGTCGTTTTCGTCTTCTGATGGTGATATTTCGTGCGTTTTGTGAGTACCTATAACTTGTTTTCTGTTTGTTTACAATTCCGTTTAGATTGTCAAAAATCACTAAAGCAACTTGTCAAAAGGCGCTCACACAACTTCAAAAAAATATCAATCTCGTTTCATGTTCGTTTTTACAAGAAAAATCTAAAATCTGAGATCAAGTCTGACTTAAGTCATTTAAATTATTGTTTTGATTTCTTTTGTGTCATTTTCATTTTTAATATTGCTTATAGAATGTGTTAGGAAATAATAAATCATGTAAGAATATAGTTCGTATAGTTAGTATAAAATATAGCGTTTTGAGGCCGCATTTTAACTCCGCGTTTTAATATACAGTAATACGTATCCCATGTCACATAGATCGCGTTTTCAACCCCGCGTCAAGGTCCACACCGCTTCAAAACGTGGCGTTAAAACGCTGCATTTTGATTGAGTACAAATTATTTTTTTTGACGCCGCGTTAGAAAGATTTTTTTAAAATTATTTTGTGCTTATTTTGTGTCATTAAATATTGTTTTAAATGGAAAAAAATAACCTGATTGGCATTTGGTGAAAAAATGAAAATCTAGATTCAAATATGAAACACGCTGCGGATAGCTCTCTGTTTGACGTTCTCTAACACCGCATTTATAACGCCGTGTCTAAGTAATCTCAACGCTGCGTAAAATAATCTCTACGCCCCGTAAAATAATCTCAACGCCGTGATAAAAACGCATTCTGTTTGACGAAGCCTTTAATTGAGGGTTATTAATATATTTATGAAAATATCTCAATTTGTACACATAGATAATTTATATACATATATATAGATAATATACATGTATATATAAGCTCAAAAAACTAATCTTCTCTAACGTGGCGTCAAAAAAAAATTATTTGTTATTTATTTCAACGGCGCGTCTTGATCCAGCGTATTGACGCCGCGTTGAACTCGATGCGGCGTTGAAAACGCGCTATTTGTGACATGGGATATGTATTGCGATATATTACAACGCGGCGTCGAAACGTGGCTGTTTGACGAGACGATAGAGCTCTGGCTCCTCAGGTCATAATTCTCGCACTAGTTTTGCGCAGAAACTTTCATTTTCACGTCGCAACAATCAATTTTTGGACCACAATGAACGAATTCTTTGCGGTGGCCTTTGGTTGTTGTCGGAAATATCGTCACTGCCGCTTTCCAATATGTAGGCCGCAAGAATCGCCACCTCTACCATATTTCGTGTGGACATACTTTATTTGACTTTTCACTTTTGCGTTTCATCACTGTAATTGGAAATGTATAATATATTCTTTTTTTTAATTAAATTAATTTACATGGGTAATTGAAACACTTCAGAAACTCAAGTCTATGTATATTTAACCAAAACAACCAAAACAACCAAGGCACAGAGACTCATTTGAGTGACGCCGTTTAATCGTCACTGCTGAAAATGATAAATGTCAGTTTAGGCTCAACGCCAACGATCAGCTGTTTGAGAGTTGTCACGTCGTGTAATGGTCACTATTTTGCATGTCCTTGCAGTGACACCGAGATACAGGGACAACAGGGACACACTTTGACGTTCATTGTATTTTGGGACAACAAGGACAGAAGTGGGTCATTCGTGTGATAGTCACTGTAGCTAGCTGTGACACGATGACCTTTGTCGCGGCAGTGACGGTGGTAGGACCTATTTTGTTGTGACGTCACAATGTCCCTGCAGTGACCAATTACGAGGACCGTCTAATGCTAGCTTTAGTTCTGAAATAAAACTTCCACCATCCTTTTATAAATACTACCGAATGGATAGAACTAATCACATGGGTGGCGGAGTTGGGATTTTAATAAGGAAATCAATTAAGCATTCTCTATTACCTTTAAAGTTCCAACAGAATAGTTGAACATTTAGGGTTTGAAATTTTGTTAAGGAACTAAAAGAAGGTTACATTTTTTTCTGTGTATTTTCTTGGTGGTTCTTCTTCTGACATTAGAAGAAAATGGTTAAGGTAATTTGAAGAAGCTTTTCACAATTAATTATTATTTTTCTCTAGGTTGTGACCTTAACTGTCGCTATAGAAATTGGGGATGCATATGCATGGGATAATATTTTGGCAGATTTTCTATTGTCAATGCCCATTAATATTTTCTACCCTCCTTGTCCTACGTATTATCCTACAAATTCCCGTGGTATACCTTCCGTCCTCAATCTATTTATGTCAAATGTACCTAGTTTAATAACACCACCAACATCGTTTCATGGTCTCAAACCTGACCATAATCCAGTTCTTTGTGACTTTTTATGGTCGGGTGAAAAAACGTGCAATATTTTCAAAATTTGAAAAATTCAAATTGGACGTGTTTCCGAAGAATGATCAATATGAAATTTCAAAATGGTCCACAAATCTTGACAACATTAACTGTAAGGAAGAAGTGGATACATAGATCCATTACTTCATAGAATCAACCATTTCTTAAATAAATGTCAGTGTTCCCAAAAAAAGTGAAGGCTGAAACTTCACATGAATATCTCCCATCAAACATTTTGGAACTCATTAAATTGAAAAAATTACATAAAAGAACATGGCAACTTTATCGTCAACCGTGTTCTTAAACAATCGTTTCTTATTTTAGCAAACTCATAACCAGTGAAATATTAAAACATCGCAATGATGAATGGAATAAAAAACTTAGTGTGCTTGATAAAAATGGGAAATCTTTTTGATACTTAGTTAAGGTAGTCAAAAGTAAAAATAGAAAAATTCCATTTTTGAATGACTCATCATCAATTTACTTTATTGACTGAGAAAGCAGAAGAGCTTGCCAGAAACTTCTTAAAAAATCACTTTGTTTCTCACGGCTTAGGTGAAAGGGAAACAAATAATATTGTCAAGGACACGATAGAAAAAATATTAACGCGTCAGTCGAAATAACACCCCTAAATGCATTTGTTGACAAAGAAAGCAATACACATCTTGTTGAGAGCCTCCAAAAACGAAAAGTTGGGGGATTCTTTAATATTAAAAAATGTTTATTTGAAAAAATTACCCAGAAACCGAATAAAATTCAATATTTCTCTGATGTTTGGAAAAAGCTAAAGTTGTGCCTATATTGTAAGCTGGTAAGGCCCCAGAAGTATCTTCAAGCTACAGGGAAATTAGCTTGTTTAGTAGCATAAGTTAGATATGTGAATAGACAATTAGGGTGATAAAATACAAGCCATCTTCTTTTCGAGAAGAAGAAAAGCTTGCTACCTTCCCAAAAATCACCAAATTAGTGGAAGCCACACATTTTGGTTGAAACGGCCGCTATTTCGCTTTCAATGTTGGCTTTGAGCTTTTCCAACGTCATCGGCTTGTTGGCATAAACCAATCACTTAACGTAGCCCCAAAGAAAAAAGGCCAGAGGTGTTAAATCGCACGAACGAGGCGCCCAATCGACTGGCCCATTTCTAGAGATAACACGCTCATCAAACTTACTCTTCAATAAATCGATTTCAAGGTGTGCTATGTGTCTTGTGGCACCATCCTGTTGAAACCATATGTCGGCAAAAAATAATCGGTAATCCTGGCGCGATAACGCTGGCCATTCACAGTAACGCGACGATCGTTATCGTCGACGAAAATATATGGCCCAATAACGCCACCGGCATGCAAACCGCACCAAACAGTTATTTTTGTGGATGAAGTGGTGATTCATGGAGCAAATGTGGATTTTCACCTGACCAATTATTCATATTTATCTTATTGACGAACCCATTGAGCCAAAAATGAGCTTCATCCATGATGAAATATTGAGTTTACTAAATAAATTGACAATGACAAATCGATGATTAGATTTAATACGGAAGTCGACTTTTTGATAATTCTAGTCGACTTAATGTATACTTTATCCTTAATTGACTCGTCTAACTTTAATAGCAGAAAAGGTCCATATTATCTTATTAATGTATACTTTACCCAGCGACCGTTTGACATTTTTTAAAATTAAATAATTTTAAATTAATATTATAAAAATGTATTCAGAGAAGATTTTAAACTTGTTCGAATCCAAAAAATGTTTCTTGGCTTCGCCAATCTTATAAGAGTATTTGACTACACCTTAGCGCAAATCAGGCGAAGAAGAAGAAAGATTCAATTTGATTTTATGCAAAAAACACAAAGCGTTCTAAAATAAAAGAATTTTTTAAAGTTGCTAAACAAAACCTCTTTTATTTAAACAAAAATAATTACAAATATTGTAATAACTTTTTTAATTGTGTTGGCTTTCTTCACTTACCTTAACTGGCAGCAGCTTTTGGTTAAGCAGCATACAGCAAAAGAATCAATTTTCAGAGAATTGCTGTTTGATGTTTATTTTTTTTTTAATATTTGACATCTTCATGTCAAATTTGATTGCGTTTGAAGGATATTTTCTCACGTTACGTTACAAATTAGTCTTAGTTAGCAGGGATGTTTAATGTGTTTAAAATTGAGAAAAAATTAGTTAAGGGTTCCTTATTAAAAGTTCACATTATCTAGAGTCGGTATTATTGCTTAATCGAGGGCTGACTAAAATTTTGCGATAATGTTGCAAAATGTTACATAAAAAAGATGCAAATTTCACAAAATAAAGTTTTAAAAATGATGCCTAATCTTTCGTGGCATGATTCCATTCTTCATTTGGACGAAAAGCAAATCTTGAATTGATTTCCGATAGGATTCGTTAGCTTTCGCTTGATTTTAATAATAGCTGTGACATTTCCGAAAATCCACTTATACTTACATCAGCTTTTTAATAGGTCTGTGATAACGAACAATTGAAATTATTTCGTTTGCTTTAGTTAGTTATTTATTTATTTTAAAATGTATTTGTTTATATATCTTTAAGTTTATATTTAATCTTCATTTATACATTATTATAGTATTATTTTATGCATGCTCTTCTACTTACACACTTTTTTTTATTTATTTATTTATTTATTTGTTGGTTAGTATTTTATTATTTGTTTAATTACTTGTGTGTTTGTTTATTTATTTAGATATGTATCAGTTTTTAATATTTATTTATTTATTTATTATTATGATCACCTAAGTTGTTTTTATTGGCAATTTTTGTCTTCGACATAATTTCCGTCAATTTCGGAAATACTGTAGAAATAGTAAAATCGGTATTATTTCCACTTCAATAGAAATTAAGTCGATTGAGTCTGAATCGACATTTTTTTCCATCTACTTTATTTCACAGCACCATAAAACTAAAAACAGTGGCGATTTCAAACAAATTAAAATAACTAAAAACAACAGGGACAAGACTTGTTTAAAAAAACTTCCAAAGGTGAAAAAAGTTATTTCAACAATAAACTATCAAAAAAAAGAAAAAGATCTTGAAGCAATGCGTAATGTACACGATCAACGTTTTTACAAAAACATTATAAGAAACCATTGAATATTTTTATTTATTTTTTTTCCTGACTTTGGTTGCTTAACTAGCTGAAAACAATGGTGTAGCTATCAAAATTAACTAGCTGAACACGTCAACATTGAAGCTAAGTAATGTAGTTGACTCGAACACGAAATTTTCAAGCTATAGCTCCAGCTTCTCATTGTAGGGTTCGCGCATATTTACTCTTTGACAGCGCTTCCTACTACAGCTTCAGCTTCACCATTGTGTTCAGCCAGTAAATATACGGCAATCCTATAACGCGGCTACAATGAGTAGCTGTAGCTGTGGCTGTAGCATGAAAATGTAGCTGTAGCACAAGTTCACTCAACTTCAACTTGCGCTGCACTCTACAGTTACATTTCGAAATTTCACAGCAAAAAATAGGCCAGTTCATATTTCTGATCCTTCCCTTCTTTTTTCTCAGATCCTTTGAAAATGACAGAGAAAATTCCTTGATCACTCCGAAATCTCAAGAAACTTGAACTTAATATTCCATATTCCATACTTCACCATTGTTGACAAGTCAGCTACATTACTAAGATACTTTTTGACGTGCTATTTTTGTGCGTGCAAGCTACCGCTACAAGCTGCACCATTGTGTTGAGTCATTAAATGGTGTTGCGGCTAGGAAATCTGAAAAGGTTTAAAAAAAAGGTTACCAGCGAAGAAAAAAGTCTAATTAGGAAAAATCTGTTATAAAGATTTTAAATGCATATAAAATGCAACAAATTCCAATACAATTATTTTTAAATTTACCTATTTATAAATGTACCTTTATGTGGAAATATGAAAAATATTAATTGCAAAGGGGTATAAATAAGGCTAAATGTAAGTGATTTGTCATACGTCCAAGGACTTTTATAATTCTTTTTTAACTAAAATATTAAAGGTACCTGTCATATATCCGTTAAGTGTTCAAAAAGAAATCAGTCAGTTGTAGTGTGGTAAATGTTTTGGTGTAAAAGTTGGTGGGGTAGTAACCATTTTTTTTCGACTTTCTGGAGAACCGATACAATCAAATTTTATATTCAAGAAAATGTAGTAGCCAAAATAGTTTTTTAACATATGTACATACATACAAATATTTCCGTAGGAGCCAAAATAGTTTTTTAACATATGTACATACATACAAATATTTCCGTACGTATGTTTTTTTTTAATTATTAATAATAATTTTTTTTGAAACATCAATATTCTAAGGAAGGGTAAATAGATTTTTTTAAACTTAAAACTTAAACTGACACTGAAACGTACTTTTTTTAAACACTCAAAAGTTAGAAAAATCGTATAAAAATTTTGAAGATTCTTTAATATTTTTCAATTTACTCGACTCTGTGACCGCACATAAAAGCAAGTAGTTACAGGGGATTCAGTCGTGCAATTTATTAAGTATGCCTGGTTTTTTCTCAGTACATATACAATTAAATGTACATACATCATTATTTTTTAATGTTTTTCCATTAAATCAACTTCTCCAGCCCGAATGTGATGTGAATATTCTATTATAATACATTTTTTTTTAAATAATTGTAAAAATGATTTTAAACGATTCTGTTAAAAAAATTATGTGATAGGTTTCGCTTTGGAAAGTTTAATTAAAATTGTTTTCATTATTTGTAATATGAACTTTAAAAAAACTTAAATAAATTGGATTTTTGCCTCGTTTAAATTTGCTCGCATATCGGAGTTTTCGGAAAAAAGGCTTGGTGATTTTTCTTCAAACTTGGCTGCAGATCTACCCACTGTTCAACCTTTCGACAAGCAAGAGCCTCAAATAACAGCAACCTTCTGGAACTACGTTCTAGAAGCTTTCTGGAGCATCAAAACCAGAAAAAAAATCTTTGCCTTTTACTGAATTTGATAAAAATTGAAACATTTCCACGTTGTTACGAAGGGCTGTCTGTTTGTTCGGGCTACTTTCGGGAACGGCTGTACCGATTTTGACGAGACTTTTACTGACAGATAGCTGATGTTCTAGGAAGTAACTTAGGGGTCAAGATGGGGTCCTTTTTTGACGGGACTTTCACAAGCAGATAGCTAATATTGTAAGACATAGTTAAGGCTATTTTAACAACTAAGTAGGTGGAGCCATATATTTGTATTCATGGACCAATTTTGACAGGGCTTTCGCAGACATATAGCTGATGTTGTAAGGATTAACTATAGCTATTTAATGTACATATTTTCATATTAACAGTATTACATTTTGTTTGTGTACTGACACGATTATTTTGATAGTGTTTAGTTACTGTTGGAACCGATTTGTGACGCTATTTTCGGGTATCAAGAAAATGTATGGTATGCCACAGCAACGCCAAGTGTGTTAGTTAGATTGTTAGTTTGTACAAATTAAGATAAAATAAATACAATTAATAAACCTTCGTTATTATAGCTTAATAAATAACTAACGGATCCCCATATCAGACGATCCAGTTGTGGCGTTCAAGGATTTCTAAAAGGATTTCTAAATCATTGATTTTTTTATGCAGAAATAAATAATACAAATTTATTTAAAACCCCTATATGTGTATTATGATGAAGTAAACTTCTGCTAATGAATAAATTCAAAATATCAGGTTTATTGTGCCATTAAAATAATCACTGGTTTTACTTCTTCAACACCTCCAAATTAAAAATGGAAACTTTTAATAGTCAGTTTCAAAGATTATTACAACTGGTGCCTTAGATATTTAAATAATAATTAGTTAGTTAACATTACCTAAATGAGTTTTACTCTTAAAATTCTTCTTTTTGGAGAGGATTGTTTGTCACATTTTTATTACGTCATTTTTGACAAACAACAGAACGAATTGGGAAGGGTTTCGTGCAGATTGCGAAGAGGCTATTACACTTGAAGTATCATTGCAAACTCCGTTTGAATTAGAAGATGAAGTTGAGAGATTTATTAAAATCGTCCAAGATACTGCCTGAAAAAAACACTCCGCAAAATAGCAGAAATTCAATACAGGCTAGCTGTTTTGGCATTAAGTGAAACTCAGGTTGGAGTAAATACTGATTTATCAGAATTTGCTCTACATGGGTATAACTTGGTGCCATTACTCTTTTCCCATCATGTCTCGTGGTCTATGTTAGGAATGATATTGCTTGCCATAGCCTTCCCCAATATGGGCAATGTTCCAACACGGACTTTAACTTCTTGTGGCTCAAATTGACTGTCAGCAAGCATGTCATTCATTATTGTTTTATTTACAGGAGTCCAAATCTCGACAGCAATTCGATTTGTAACGAGTTTGATGCGCTGTCTGATTCCATCTCCAATTGGCTCCGCTATTCTGGTCAGACAACACCCAAAGAAAGGTATGTCGAACTCTTTGCCGGGTTACATCACCTTACCCAACTGATCGATGTGCCAACGCGTATACCGGATGTTGCTGGGCAAGCCGCCCATACTCTTCACTTGTTTCTTACTTCTCACCCTGATAAATATACCATTAGCGTAACTTCTCCATGTGGGACTTCAGACCATTGTGTCATTTCAGCTAATTTCTCATCCTCCACCCATCCAGTTAAAGAAAAACTTCCCACCAGGACCATTTGGCAATACGAGAAAGCAAACTGGGATGGCCTGAATATATTTTCTGAAATTTTAACTGGTCACTATGCTTCCTCGATAGTGACATTGATGCCAGTGCTGAAATGATCACAAATGTGATTATTCTAGGGATGCGTGCTTTTATTCCTAACAATAAAAGCATCAAGCCTAAAAAAAAGTTCTTACAAAGCCAACCCTACAGAGGAACATCGAAAAAGCACAAACAAGCAAGAAACTCATGCAACTCCGTTATTGAAAGAACCAAATTTTTGCATGACCAAAAATTACGGCAAAATTCTGCAGTGTCTCAAAGGCAGTAAAAATGTTTGGTCATTTGTAAAAAATATTAAAAACTACTCAACATCTTCGGTTCCAACGCTCATGGACAATAACAAACCAATTGTTTACTCTTCAGAGAAGGCAAACTTGCTCGCCGCCCATTTCGCTGCCAGCTCCACGCTGCCGCAAAGCAACGTTGCCCCTCCTGTACTTGAGAATGTAAATTTTTCCATGGGACAGATTTTTTTCCGCACTCATACAGTAGCAAGAGTTTTCAAATATCTCGATATACACAAATCCGCTGGCCCGGATGGTATACCCCTGATTCTTCTGAAGAGGTGTTCTTCCACACTGGCAAAGCCACTGCGTAAGCTTTTCCATCGCTCCTACTCTTCTGGAATCTTTCCTAGAAGATGGAAAACAGCATTTGTCTAGCCTGTCCCTAAGAAAGGTGACCCATCCTCTATAGCACTGACATCCCTTCTTTCTAAGGTCATGGAAACACTGATTAACCGTCAGCTTAAGGAATATCTCGAAGATCGAAAGCTTCTCCATAACCGTCAGTATGGCTTCCGCAGCAACCGTTCCACTGGTGATCTGATGGCATATCTCACCGAACAGTGGAACAAATCTTTACATCGCTTTGGTGAAAGTAAGATTATTGCTTTTGATATCTCCAAGGCATTTGAAAGAGCTTTGCATGAAGCTCTCACGCACGCTTTTGTGATCGATGATACTTGTGTTCGTTGGATTAGAAGCTATCTTCTGGACTGTTCAATACAAGTTGTATTGGACGGATTCAAGTCTGATTCGCACAAAATAAATGCTGGTGTGCCCCAGGGCTCTGTTCTGTCTCCGACTCTTTTCTTCATTTTTATAAACGATCTTCTGTCTGTTACTTTTAATCCACTTAACTGTTTTGCTGACGACTCTACCCTCAGCTTTTCATATTCGTTCGATAATTCACGTCCTTCGCCTTTGGACGTTCAATTGCAACGGTACCGTATGTCAAGCTCATTAAACTCCGATTTATACAGCATTGTTAAATGGGGTAATAAGAATCGTGTGGAGTTTAATGCTACGAAAACTCAATGCTGTCTTCTGTCGTTAAAGCTAAGCATACCCCCAGTGCTATTGTCCATGAATGACACTTACATCGAAGAAACCGAAAGGCTTTCAGTACTCGGTATGTGTGTCAACGACGACCTCCGTTAGAACGACCATATATTTGAGATCGCTAAGAATGCTGCTAAGTGCTTAGGTTTTCTGTATCGGTATAAGAAGTACTTTTCCCCATCTGATCTGGCTACAATTTATAAAGCGTATAACTCCCACCTCTGGGCAGGTGCTTCGCAAACATCGCTTCACCTGCTTGATAGAATACAAAATCGAGCCTTAAGATTGATAGGAAATTGAACTGCCGCTGAAACAATTGCCCCACTCGAACACCGACGCAATGTTTCATGTCTTTCCTTATTTTATCGTTTCTTTTACAAAAAATGTTCACTCGAAGTAGCCAGTTGCATTCCTCCCCTTAAAAGTTTCGCCCGTAATACTCGTCTCGCAAGGAATGCCCATCAGTTCACCCTTGAGCCCGATTTCGGACGTACCGTGAAATATAGAGATTCTTTTTTTGGCCGTACAACACGACTTTGGAATGGTTTACCCGGCGAGATTTTTCCTTGCCATTTTAATTTGCAAACATTCAAAACCAATTTCAATCGACACCTCCTAATCTCTCCCCTCCCTTTCTTCCTAATACCCGCGCAGTGTGTTACATTAAAAGGGAAACAAGAAGTCCCTTGTGCGCGCGTTAATTATATATATACAAAAAAAGTAATTTTGCTTATTTAAACTTATAAACAAAAACAATTCAAAGCATTGTAAGTTTTTTGATTAAAGTTAAATTATTGGATTTAAGCTTTAATGAGGGTGGCTTTTTGTTCTATTTACCTTTAGCTAACTTGATTATTTCTATTTTCTCCAATGTCTCTCTTTTTTGTTCAATATTTGAAACAACTTTTAAACATCACTTACATCATTGTTCTATATCCAAAATGTCTTAATAGTATGTACGTATCAATTTTTAATTAAATCGTATTTTTGAATACAACATTTTTTAATGCTCTCAAAACAAAATTACTTTACAAACAAGAACTTGTAAGAAAAAAAATTAAATAATAAAATTAAAAACCGATTTCCGAATAATTTAAAAAATAGACATTCAACAAAATATAACATAGGTGACGATTATTTCGTTCTCTCATTGAGCTCCACACATTAGGAAAAGTTTAAACTATTTACTCGCCGGGCTTGTAGCCGGCGATCGAAAAAGGGCAAAACATTTTCTATAGAAAATATTACATACATATAATGTGTCCATACGCAAAATTATGGGTCGTGTAAAAGATAACGTTTCACTGAATGTTATGTTAAATATCAAAGGCGTTTAATAGCTTTGTCTCAAAATTTAATACGAAATTTATTCCGCAGAATTGAGTAATTAAACTTATCACTTTAAACTAACACTACGCATACTGATACACCAACTAAAAATTAAGCTCGTAGTATAAGACTGAAAATTAGATTGGCAGAGCATCGAACCATTTATAAAAATGGACTGTATGTAATTTTTAGTGTCCTTTTCCTCTCAAATCTCAGAAAACAATAGTTTGAAATAAACGTGCATTATGCTTGGTTTGTCATAAGTTTCATTTATTTAAAAACACTGCGTAAAGAATAGAGATACCTAAACCTTTTAAATTGAGAATTTATATTCAAATTATTGGTGATCATTTGCAAATAAGGGCGAGGCAATGTGTTCCAGGCAAAATAATTTTGTCCTCACTAAGTTCCCAAAAAAAAATCAAAATCCTTCGTTCAAATTTATTAGAATTTTGTATTTAATATAATTTCTAAAAATAAACATAGACCATATGTATGTAAATATTAAAAAGATTCTCAAATATGGTTAAAATACAATTTCAAAGCCATGTCGTCAGCAGCTGAATAATATAGATAGCTTTTAATAATAGGGTCGAAGTGTTTTTTAGACATTCAATGTAATGGCTTCGACACGTGCCGACTGCAAACGGCACACTTCATAAATTTAACGAAAGTAACAATTATTTTTTCATCCACGCGAGGGTTCTTTCGCCCAAATTCTATCGGAGTTTTATACGGGGTTTTAGTTATATTTTTGTACTTCACTCATTTTTTCAACGGAAGTCATACTCACGTCTTAGCAGTTTATTGTAGCTCTTTGGATTTGGTATTGAAAAAGGAAAAGAAATAAAGGATTCTTGAGGGATATAAATAGTGTGTTATGAATTTTATAAATAAATATCAAGGGTTACCTTAGCCTCTTTAAAACTTTCCTTACTTCCTGTTTCTCAAACTGTGATAGCTGAAACACTGAAATTATAAAAGCCTGGTCAAATTCAAAGTAGTCCTAAATATATTCGTATCTGTCTAGTAATCTATATACATGTGTTTAAGTAATCTATTAGTCTACTTTTCACGATAAATATGAATTCATACAACTTTTACGAATTTTTCGAACATATAAAGTGCAATAGAGAATTCTCGAAGAATCTGATTGACTTCTCTCTACAATATAATATAGTATAATATAATATAATATAATATAATATAATATAATATAATATAATA